>CM057452.1:855577500-855942500 GCA_016271365.2 Neoceratodus forsteri
CTACCAGATGCGTCACCAAGTCAACTGGAAACTGAGCTGTCCCGGAGCATATTACTCTTTCTCTAATGCACAACTTTGTGCTGCACAGATAATTACATTTTCAATCACAAGAGTGTGGTGTGCATACTTATGGAAAACATACAAACAGAGGAGAGAAAGATGTAAGTGCCTCAGTTGGGACTTGAACCCTGACCACCTGGAATACCATTTCAGCTACACTACCAGTTGCGCCACCAAGGCAATTGGAAACTGGGCCATCCTGGAGCACATTACTGTTTCTCCAGTGCACAACCTGGTGCCGCACAGATAATTAAATTTTCAATTACAAGAGAGCAGTGTGCATATTTATGTAACACATACAGATAGAGGAGAGAAAGAAGTAAATGCTTCAGCTGGGACTTGAACCCAGGTCACCTGGAATACGGTTCTGTTTGTGCTACTAGCTGTGCCACCAAGGCAACTGGAAACTGGGCTGTCCCAGAGCACATTACTCTTTCTGTTATGCACAACCTCGTGCTGCACAGATCATTACATTTTGAATCACAAGAGTGCAGTGTGCATACTTCAATCAATCAAGCAATCAAAATCTTTATTTATCCAGACAAACACCATTGAACAAAGCTCATTTTCAAGATGGACCTGAGTAGAACAAGGTCAGAGTACAATATATTTACATAAAATGAAACAAGGGTTAATTACAGGATTCAAGGTAACTAGCAGAAACAATGGCACAGTTAAACATACAAGCAGTTGAGAGCTGTCATATGATGTAGGCAGTATATACACAACAATACCTGAGTAGAATTAACATAAGTACAAGGTTAAAGGACCTGTAAATATGCAAAATTAGTAGTATTGCACTTACTGAATTGAAGCCTTAACCCCAGAAGAAGCGTTTCGCCATGTGCTTGCCTTCAGAGCTGTCTGATTGAAACATTTATTTTTTAATTTATTTATCGTATTTCCCAGAAGTACTTTGCATGCATATCGAAATCCTGTTGTTTCGAGTGTTTCAAGTGTTAGCAGAGCAATGATTTAATGTTAGCCTGTCAGCTGTGCGTCTGCCAGTGCTACCCTGCAGTTACACAGCAACTTTGAACGATAATGCTGAGCAACTGTCCCTTGAGCTGCACATTTATTCTGAATAAAAAATTAAATGGAAAAGTAGTTTGCCTCTTCATTTTATTTCAGCAGTTCTGTGTGCAGATAAATGTGGTCAGCTCAGCTGAAGCATTGCACCTACTGTTTTGCGGTTCGGGTTTATGATATACTGCTGAAATCTGCAGACAAACCTAAAATTAAAAAACAAACATTTTGTGTGTGTGGCCTGAAGTCTGTATGTTTGTTTTACCTTGGATTGCAATATGAATGTGTTTTAACACGTCCCATCTATTTATATGTTGTTTATTGGTGACTTTCTTCATGTCAGCTGTGAGGCTGTGTGAGCTGTCAAGAAATACATGGGTGCTGTCACTCGTGATCAGTATTGTACAGGAATGTGCCATTGATAGGATAGTCTTATAATACAAAAAGTCATTTTTATATTATGTTTGACACTGGTTTACTATTGTTTTGCTTGTACTATAATTCCAAAAGTAAAGACAAACTATATCTGTTCATCAGATTGCTGAGTTTAGTGGTATGTGAATGTATTAGTCCTGACCCTGATATTGACCTTTCACCTTTAGCTGCTTTGTGGTGGGAAATATGTGGAGGGAAATTTGTGTTCTCCTTATACTGGAGTGCTGTCGAAGGACCCACCACAAATGCCATCCACAATATCTGTTACTTCATGTTACAGCTGTGTCTCACAGTTCACTACATAGCTATTTTTTACTGTGAATAGTCAGTGTAGATCACAAAGTGTGATTCAGTTTATTTGCTGTGGTGAATGAATAATCTGAGGGAAGAAAATTAAAAAAAAATAAGAGTAAGTACACAGATATAATCACAGCAGTTCTATAAAAAAATGCCATATTTTATTGTTTATGGCTGCAAGAACAAGAGCTGCAAAGGCTGTGGGATTCATTTTTTGCCACTTCCCAGCAGATAAAGTCATCCACCGAGCATGGGTGCATTTCTGTAGGTGAAAAAATTTTAAGCCGTCAAAGTACAGCCATATTTGTAGTGTTCATTTTGAATGCTCATGCAATGAAAGAGACCCCAAAAAGTTGGCCCAGCTTGGCTAGACTGACGCTCAAGCAAAATTGAAAGCAGGAAGTGTGCCTACCATATTCATGCCAGCAATGTCATCTACGTCCAGTTTGCAGATGAATAAAGAGCGATCAGCTATCTTGAAACACAGCAGAATTCAGGTAATTTATTTATTACTTTGCTATACTTGTATGTGTTTATTCTCATTTTCTTTGAAATAATCCTGCATAGGTAATGTACAATGGTTTATGTGTACCGTATTTACCCCTTATTGAACTCCTCCACAGTAGTGGCAGCCAGCAGTTCTCTGATCAGTGCATTCCAGGCCTCCACTACTCTCTCTCTCAGTGAAGTGGTGCCTCCTAGTTTACACCCTCAGCCTCCCCTCATCCAGTTTCATGGATGGGGTGTCCCCTGGTGGCCCCCAGCTCCCTCAGCTGAAGGACCCCCTCAAGGCTTACCTTATTATTCCCCATAGAGATACTTGTAAACCTCTATCATATCCCCCCTGTCTGTTCTCTCCTCCAACGAATATATGTTGAGCTCCCTCAGTCGCTCCTCATAGGGCCTTTCCCATAGCCCTAGTACCATGCAGGTAGCTCTCCTTTGTACCCTCTCCAGTAACACAGTGTCCTTCTTTAAGTAGGGATGCCAATAATGTGTGCAGTATTCAAGGTGTGGTTTTACCAGGCTATTGTACAGAGGAAGGAGTACTTCACTGTGCCTCTTGGTTATCCCTCTGGTTATGCACCCCAGGATTTCATTTGTTTGTGCTGCCACCCTTCTACACTGCTCTGACTTGTTCATTTTGGCATCCACCACCACCCTGAGGTCTTTCTCCCTCCTTGAAACCTGCAGTGCCCCCCCCCAGGTGTATTTCAGAGTCGGGTTTTTGTCTCCCAGGTGCAGAACCCTGCACTTGCCTGCATTAAACTTAAATCCCCACCTCATTGACCACCCCTCCAGTGTATCCAGGTCCCCCTTGAGTGCTACTCTCCCCTCGTCCCCCATCTTCCAGTGTCCCTAGCTTTGAGTCATCCGCAAAAAGACTCAGCCTGCTCTCTAGACCCATCCCTATATCCGAAACATTGGCATTGATCTGGAGTGGCCCCAACACTGAATCTCAGGGGACCCAACTGATGACCCTTCTGGTGGAGGAGACTATCCCGCCAACGATGACTCTCTGTACTTCGACCATGAGACAATTGTCTTTGTCTGTCCAGGGCCAATTGTCTATGTCTGTCCAGGGCTACTGTCACCTAGTCATAAAACTAAACAAGGTTTGTCTGACACGAGCGCCCCAGTACAAATCCATACTGCTTGTTGTCTATGTGCCCCAAGCGTTCCACCTGTCCCCAAAGCCTCTCTTTAATAATGCCCTCCATCGTCTTGCCTACCACGGGCATTAGGCTAACAGGCCTGTAGCTCCCCATGTCCTATGTAGACCCCACTTTGTGGATAGGTACCACATGGGCCACCATCCAGTCCGGGAGGGCACTCAACCTGTCTGCAGAGAGATGTTGAAGAGTGCAGCCAGTGTAGCTGCCAGCACATCCAGCACATCCACCAGTTCCCTCAGGACCCTGGGATGTAGCCCATTCAGCCCCCCCTTACCCCATCCTCTGTGATTTCATCCTCCCAGACCACTGTCCATATACCAGCCCCTCCCTATCTAATTTTGTCCTGTACCCCAACCTAGCCCCTTCTGAACCTCCATATTCCAAGTGACCTCCCATTGCTGTGTGCTCTCCTTCCCTCCCATTAAGATGGAAGGATCCCCTGCCCTCCATGATAAAGACAGAGGTGAAATAATCATTTACTACCTCTTCTTGCTCCCCTGCTTTCTGTTCCAGTAACCCCCAGTCTTAATCCTGCTGACCTGTGCCATAGCTTTTCTTTTCTTACCAATGTATTTAAATAACCCCTTTCCCCCACTCTGGATATCCCTGGCCAGGTTTTGATACATCCTCGACTTGGCCACTCTCACCACTCTGGTAACCCTCCTGACCAGCAACTCGTACTCTCCTTTTCCCCCTTCAGTGCTTCAAGTGCTCATAGGCAGCTATTTTTTCCCCTTAATGTCTCCTGCACCTCCCGGGTCCACCAGCAATGCTTGCTGGCCATACAGTACTTGTGTCTTACCCTTGCACAGTACCTAGTAGCCTCCTGCACCCTCTTTTAATGGTCTCCTACAAGCTGTCAGAATCCATATCTGGTCTTCTCTCCTCCAAGCACCCTGAAGAATACTTTCCATGCACTTGAAATCTGCTCCCCTGAAGTCTATTACTTCCGTATTGCATATTGGCAGGGTTTTCCTCCCCCACTAGGTACAGGAGAAACAACAGCGTTGCATGTTCACTCCATGCTAGAGGGATGCTCACCTCCAGGTGTCTTATCTGGTCAATATCTACTGTGTACACCAGCCCAATTTTCATTTCAATTCCTAATCCGCTTATTTTCTATTTTCCATTACAAACATGGCCACAGCCTTTAACAATATATAAAAAAGTTCAACTAGGCCATAAAAATAAAAGTCCATTCAATTACATGAAGTAAGTGAATAATTTAATGTTATGTAAGCAATAAGACATAGCTCGGTATTGGTATTACTGAGATACCCACACACCCAGATGCATAGTTATACACGAGACCGCAGGTCAAGTAACTTCATCCTCTGGGTGTGCTGTTATCCCAGTACTACCAACACCTAGCCATGTCTTATTGCTTATTTTTTCACACTCAATACATTGAGTGATTGTTTACCATGGAACACAGTACTTCAAGGCTCTGCATTATTCCAGCAGTAGAATCCCCCTCCACACACACACACACACACACACACACACACACACACACACACAGACACACAGAATGGTAACATTGAATAAATAACTTCAGCATGATCTAGAGCTCAACTGGCATACAAAGAAAGAAACACACACACACACAGGCCTGAAGTGGAGCCAGAACCTCAGTTTTACCTGTTGCATGGTAAGGATCAGGGAGTTCTCTGGCAAAGTGGTATGGATAATAGGGTTATTTTTTCATGGTCATCAAAGAAACACCAGCAATGGAAACTCTGAATAGTATGTGATATTTTACATTTGTGTATGTGTGAAAGGGGGGATCATGAGTGCAAATAACGTTAAATTATTTACTTACTTTATTGCAATTACTATATGTAACCCCCAGGGGGCGCTACCCTTAGGGCTACTACCCGTGTCTGCCCCCACAGTGGCATGGTGAGGGGCCCAGATCCGTTGACGGGTGCCTCCACCCAGAGGTCGGGGTTAGCACAAGTAAGATTACCTTGGTTACAGCCCTCTGGGCTACTGCAACCCCCCTTTCTTCCCACTAGTGACTCACACTGGGTACCAACAATTCTGTTCACCAGTACACTTACCCCACGGATAATATATTCCAGCTCCCTTCGGGGACCCCCCTGTAAAGCAAGGCACAGTTAGGTTGCCATCACCAGGCAGCAGTTCACCATTAATGTACACAATAGCCAGGATGTAGCTGTACAAAAAGCAATCTGATTTATTCAGGGGGAAAATAACAAGGACAGGGGGAATCAAGTTGATTAGCTTATCACTATACTTATCTACCTAGGGCTCTGTGCACAGGCCTAACCCTACAGTTTATTGTCCTGGGTACCCAAGCCCTAACGGGTTAGTCTACACGTGGCAGCTGGTTGGGCCCTTAGCATAGAGAAACATAACAGTGCTGGAGCAGGTCAAAGTAGGAGGAAAGTTTAATTAAGCAGTCAGCAATACAATAGTGCACTGAAACCACTGCATAGACACGCTGCAGGGAGCTACCCTGAATTAGTACTCACAACCCCAGCAAATAACGATTCCTTCACCGCTACCAGGATGGAGCCTGATTTTCACCAGCCTTCTCACACATTTATATGGTAAATAACAACAGAGGGGTACCACACCAGGCAGCTGCTTCCAATGCTCCCACAAAATCACAGCCACTGAGATACTGCAATGGCAGCTTCCACTTTTCTTCGGACTGAGCGCAATTCAGCAATTTTCTCCAGTCCTCCTACAGGTCGAGCCTGGTGGGTAGCTGTACAGGGAACAGCCTCCTCTGACCGCCCGCCAACGGATTTAGTCCGCTGCAGCCGAAAACACAAACAGCCGCTTCAGGCCTTCACGCACTTCCCGCGCGAACACTCTCCAGCGCAGAAGCACACAGCTCCTCTCCCTCCACCAACCACAAGGCATCTGCCCTCCAGCAACAAGGGGCTCTTCTTTCAGTTCGGGCGCTACCCGCTTCCATTGGCTGGCGAGACCTGCCAGTCACCTCTTCCAGCTCTCACTGGTGTGAAAAAGCGCCATAGCCCATAATCCCTTTCCCAGATACAAACAGCTTCTCTATTGGTCAGCCAGCTCTGCAGGGTCCCAAGGTACTGATTGGTCCAATTCACTAGTTCTGGACCAAAATGGAGGAGGCAATCGAAACCTTCTGTGCTGCAACACAAGGCAGGTTAGAACAATTACATTGTCATTACTATTTCCCAGTATTTAAAGCCAACATTCACATCCCCTTGTAGAGCTCCCCCTGCACCACTAGCGATGGCAGCCACGGAGCGAAAAATCAGCAGCCCGGGCGGGACTCGAGCATAGCAACACTCAAACCCCCTCCCTGATCAATTATGACTGCAAACCAAAGCAGCCCTTAAAGAGACAGTATACGGAGGCCTTTTAAAGCGCTCACTGGCTCCCCATATAAACAGCTTTAACGCCGAACTCTAACCAGGCACAGAGCATTTATCCAAGCTCCAGGAAAGCTTTAGGAACCCCCATTTGCAAGGGGGTTACACATATATATACAGAAATGTAAAAAATCAAGTACTATCAAGAGTTTTCAGTGATGATGTTTCTTTGCAGTTCATTAAAAAGCGCCCCTCTTGTCCCTACCACTTTGACAGACAACTACATGCTCCCTACCTGGTAAAAGGTACAACTGAAGTTATCTCCTCTGCATGCCTTTGTGTGTGTCTTTGTTTGTTCGTCACTTGAGGACTGAAGAATGTGGAATTCGTGTATTCCATCTTACCATTTTGTGTGTGGATGGGTGGCATTGTACTGCTGTTATAAATCGAGGAAACAGTCCCGAGCAATCATAGGGCTCCTTTTGTGCTCTGGTGACATGCTCTTAGTCTGTGAAGAGTGTCTCACGTGCAGATGCCCTGCAGACATGCAGGTCCAGTTCAGTATTTTAAAATACATATATATTAGTGTTTGCACTCAATCGATAATATAGTAATAAGTCCCCCCTTTCACACTCATTGCTGAATACAAGTGGAGGCACGTCAAACCACTCATTTTCAGCGATGAGTGACAAACTGAGACATATTAACAGATAGAATAATGCATAGCTTTTTTTTCTTATGTATTTATCTCCCCTGCAACTCCCCTACCTCTTCTTCAGGCCAATTGCCAAGTACACTCACCTCTCGCTCGTCTCCACTGCTGACCACGACCCCACATAGTAGCCACCTCAGGGTAACCCGACGTAACCCTTGCATCGGGAGTGTTCTCCTTTTCCAAGGAGAAACGGCCTAGCAGTCTAGGCATTGGTCGTGTGTGCTCCTGTGGTTGGGTCGGCTGCTGTGGAACTGGAGGGGGCACTGGTCCAGGCGGCCGTCACCCGCCATTTTAAGTTTTTCCTCCAATTCCCCAAGTCGCGCTGCCTCTGAGCTTCCCTTGGTCTCCACTGGGGGCCGCTACAGAGCAATGCTAATCCCCAACCCACCACAGAAGAGGAGAGCAGTCCTTCAGATGCTGAATCCTACTCCTTCCCCTGCAAACCCTCCGGCACCCGAGTCCTTTCCCCAACCTGGGTCGCTGATGTGGCACGAAGTAAGGCGCCAGAGCCTCAGCCCTCTGCACCACTGGTCCAGCCAATGCATAGCTTTTAATTTTTCTGTTCTATGTTCCAATATGAAAACGAGCTTCCAAATGGGTTGAGTACAGCTATGTAAGAGGGCAGAGAAGGATTTGAGGTTGCTCATAATTGGATAAATGAACAAATATGCTCAATGTACAGAGCTGTCTGCAAATGTCAATAGAATGAAGGTTTGTATTGGCAAGGGTATATACTCTGATACGGTGAGGTGATTCTGGCCTTGTATATATCACTGTTTAGGTTGCACCTGGGAGTACTGCCTACAGTACTGGCTCCCACACCTGAACAGGTATGGGAGGTCCCTGGATGAATAGCTTTGATGGAAGATGAACACATCTGTATATAGTGTCAGTCACACAAACATGGTACACACATAACCATGATGGGGATGTGAACATACCGGGGGCACACTATACAGGAGGTTCAGGGAGGATAAAAGAGAGGGAAGAGGTGCTGTATACATAAGGAAATGGATCAAAGTAACAGAACTAAAGTGTAAACAGGGAGGAGAGGAGGCAGTGAGGGTCAACTTGGAGACAGGCAATGGCTCCACAATCCATACTGGGGTTTTACACAGACCCCCAGCTCAGTGGGAGTAATTTGGAAAGGAAATTATAGAAGGCATCCTTACAATGGCAGAAAAGGGGAGATATTGTTGATGGGGGACCTGAGCTTGATAGATGTTAAAGGGACCACATTTGCTACAGTAACATCAAAGAGTGGAATCATTCTCTATCCCCTACATGGGTCATGGGTCAGGCAGGTAATATTGGAACCTATTCAGAAGTGAGGAATATTAGACATGATAGTCTGAAATGGAGACTGTGAGAGGATCACAGATTTTGAAATGGATAGCCATCTGGGAACTAGCATCAATCAAACAGTTTGGTTCAAAATAAACATAGTAGTACAGTCAAGCCATACAAAGGCAAAGGTACTATACTTTAGGAGGGCTGACTTAGCCAAAATGAGTGACTGTCTAAGGAATGCACTAGCAAAGGGACAGGAATGATGGGTGGAAGAACCTAGGTGGGAGAATCAAAACTGCCATCACATAGTCAAAAACCCTTTGTGTGAATCAAATAAACAAAACAAAATGAATTTATAAAATAGTATGGTTGTCAAAGGAGTTGACAGTGAAGGTTATATGAAAATATTGCCTCCAGGAAATACAAGGAATCACAGAAGGAACATGTAGTTGTTTGTTGCTATGAAGAGATACATTTACAGTATTTTTCATGATAATGTTCTGTCACTTACATTGTGTAACTTTTCAGTTTCTGAATTCCATATTTCCAAGTGATGCACGTGGTGCAACATTGAACCTATTGTCTGATGTGAACATGGCTGTTGATCCATTACTATCCACAAGTGTTGATGTTACTGCGGATGTTTCCAGTTTGTGTGTGACTGTTGATCCAATGCCATCTACTAGTGCTGCTGTTAATGCGGATGTTTTCAATTTGTGTGTGGCTGCAGATCAATTATCATCTACAAGTGTTGCTGCTCATGTGGATCTTTCCAATCTGTCTGTGAATGTGAGTTCAGAGTCAACTGATACAGAACCCTGTCCCACACTACCTATCGTATGTGAATATGACTTTGATTGGTCAGTACCGACTCAGGATAAAATGAAGAGTGAAGGTGGGCAAACTGTCTCTTTTCTTTCTCCACCAGTGAATAACATGTCTACACGTACTCGTTCTGTGAGATGCCAGGCCAATATAATGCTGAAGCAGTGGACAAGACAGATACAAGTGTCTTTGCTCATTGAGTGTACCGTGAAACCAGAGACCACATGTTCGGTTGCGATTCAGTGCACAGTAGCAGATGATGAAAAGGCTGATCAACAACATAGTGAACATGAATACATGTATGATGACAGTTGGGACATCGGGAAACCCAACCTGACTTTAACACTGAATGAGGATCCTGACTATATACTGTCAGAAGATGACCTTGATGATGAACATTCTTCAGATAGTGATGAAGAAAGTCACCAAAGGTGTAGTCTATAAATGGAATTTGGTCAAAGCTATTTGGGACCACTACATGAGAGATATTTCCTTGTCTTGGAGCGTAGTCTTGCCATGTCATTTTCCAAGTGCTACAGATGCAGAAAGAAGCAAAGTTCTTCATAAGTCGTATGATAGGTAATATGGTTGTGGTGCAAACAATATGCACTGCAGGACACATGTTCAAATGGGAGAGTTGGATGTCATCAGCTAGCATGCCTTGGGGTAATGTAATGTTGGCAGATTCAATACTCTGTAATGGTCCATCTGCTACCAAGGCTTTGCATTTGTTGGACATCATGAATATCCCTGCCTTCTCACTAGTGACGTTTCACAAACTGCAGAGATCCTACATTGTGCCCGCAGTGACTGATGTCTGGAAGGTGCAGCAAGACTCATTTCTTACAGCATATGTCGTGGACAGCCACTAATACTGTGGGGTGATGGACGATGTGATTCACCAGGACACTGTGCCATGTATGGGTTGTATACAGTCATGGATTTGCAGAGTAAGAAAGTGCTGGACCTCCAACTTGTTCAGGTAATGTATTTGAAGGTTCCAGATTGTTCTTGTGGACATTTATAGAAATATCACTTTCTAAATTGTTGCACTTATACTGAAATTGCTAAGGGCAGAGTATTATAGATGTGGTATTTCATTAACAGAGTACTGAAGTTAAAAACTCAATTGCCATGGAGCTGGAGGGATTAAAAAGATCCCTAAAGTTTTTGGCGGATCATAGTTGCAGCATCAAGCAGCTGGTGATGGATAGGCATGTACAGGTCAAGGCCTTTATGAAATGTCAACATCCTGAAATCCAGAATTTCTTTGACGTGTGGCATATGGTCAAAGGTAACATAACATATCTGTGTTGTGAAGATGCCCTGCTGGTTCTGCCAATGTATACTAACATGTGGTGGTCTGGTTAATATACTGATGTTACTGCTGTGATCACAGGTGATGGTAAAAAACTTGATGCATCATCCAAAAAGAAACAATGTGGTCATATCCAGTTGTGGTCTCGAAATCGATAACAAACCACATGTTTTGGGTTGCCTCAGGTGATGCTGAACTTATTCAGCAGAAGTGACTCAGTATCCTGAACCACGTTGCAAATGAACACACTGGACATGGCGATAAATTCCAAAATTGTGTACATGGGGAATTGGTAAAAGAGAAGAAATGGATTCCAAAGGGTGAATAACACCATATAATAATATTATTTTTTGATGCTCACACTTTGCATATCTTCATTGTAATGAAACATAACAATACCATTTCTGCATCTTACCGTAGGTATGCGCATTCACAAAGTACTCAGTGAGATGATCACAAGTGCGTACTTGTTGAGTGACCTCAAACAGATGTCCCCAATGTACCAAACGTATGGATTAGAAGTCTTTCATGAATTGGTGTGTCACTTTGCAGCAAAGTTTTTCCACTTCTTTCACCCTGCTATGTATGCAAGGTAATTTGATGACATAAACAGTGGTGCATTAATGGCCATTCGTCACTTAAAAGGAAGTTGTTACATCTTCTTTATTTCCATACTGTCTATTATTTCAAACAGACATCTTCTGCTGGACTACGTTTCAATGAAAATGTAGACCGTGCTATTGTCACTACAAGGATGAGTGGACAGCAGTATCAAATTGCTTATCCAAAGGCAAGCAAAGAGAAAGAGGCCGTAGTCAAAAATTCCACCTACCTTTGGTAATTCTTCACCTTTGTGTTACATGCCCTATAACATTACTGCATTTGGTATGACTGTTTCTGTTACTCATTACCATTACTTAATCAATATTATACAATGGGGTATGAAAATCCTGTAACCTCATTGGTCAAAACACATCACATGACCGTGATGAAGCCTCCAGTATACCCACTGTAAAAGTTTTATATCACTATAAAAACCAAAAACAAGTTGAACATTGTATAATAGCAATATACCATGACAGAGAGTGGGTGTATGGGTGGATTTTCCACTTCTGATGTAGTTAAGTCACTCGGCTGCACCTCATGACCGAACCACACCTGGGATGTTAAATCCACCAATATACCCACTCTCTGTCATAGTATATTGATTAAATGAATGATAGGGTGTGTGTGTGTGTTGTTGCTGAATAACATCACATCTAAGATATGTTGAAGCACGAGGCCACAGACAAAGTGCTTCCACCATCCTATGCTGGATAATATGTGGGTTATATTTCTAATTAATTATTCCTGATGGCAGCGCCATCTATGATGGCTTGCCATGTTGGTCTGAAATCTCTAAGAAGCGAGCGGCGTGGCACCCATTCTTAGCTTCTGCTGTAGCTCTCCTACTGCCACCAAAGAAAACATCTTAAAAAATACATCATTATTGTGATTATACATATAATCACAATACTTACTCAGAGCTAAGTCATGTCCATGCGACACGACTGGTTAGTAGAGGTGATTCTCTAGGCTGCGCCGCCCACCCTCCCCATTAATTAATCGCTTGGAAAGTACCGTCTTTTCAGTCATTTTTACTTAAATGATGCACACCCTGGCATGCCTTATTGGATTATAATATGGCTATCAAAAAATATGACAATACTGTTAATGGTTAAGCAATCGATATAAAAAAAATAAGAATTTTTAAGTAGACATAACATAGTTCTGGGTGGTGATAGTTTGAGAGTCCGGGGTTAATTTTAGTTATAATAAAGCTACAAACTGGAAAGAGAAATGATTGAATGGAGTGGTGTCAGACCATAAATTATCCTCTATATACTGATTGCACTTTTATATGCGGGAAAGCAGATGCCAGCTTACTAGGACAGGTTGGATGTATGGAACCAAGGTCAATGTAGTTAGGATTACAATTGTAGGCATTAGCAAGTTTGTGTACATATTCAGCTTGTTTGTCTTTTACTGTAAGTGGTATTGTTGGAAAAACACTCCTTATTTGTCCATCAGGGTACATTAAGATCATCAAATCCAGAGTAATTGAGCTCCATGGACAGTACCCATCATACAGCACAGCACGTCATCTATGTGCAGATATTTCAATACCAGAGCCACTGTCCATGAAATTTGGAAAACTGGACAAGCAGCAACTAATTCAAAGGCATCATTCTCACTTTCCATCACTGAAGCCAGTTGCGGACATTGAAATTCAATGTGGCACAGACAAACAGAAATGTCAGTAACTGCTGAGTGCATTTTTATTAGTTGAGCATCAAGTGAGCAACGCTAACTATGTTATGAAATAATTGTTGCTCAGAAACCAAGGTGACATTACATATATCCAGTTTACTCAGTTAGGCACAAGAAAGAGAATGTCAACAGTTGTACACAGTCTGCTGTTGGACACTGCACGGCACAGCATTCCTACATTTGAACCATATTGCTTAATCCGATATTGAAACCTCTGTCAAGTAAATTATTGTTCTGTAGTTGTGACATCAACATAGAGTACTACAATTGCTGACTTAGGAATTTCACGGCAACTGAACATTGTTCAGTTTCCCATACTTTGTTGTCAAAGATGACAATGAAATTGCTGTGCATACCAGTATTAAATAGTGTATTTATGCACGGTGTACTTGTCAAGTTAAAGATTACATTAAGTTGTTCACTGCAATGTTACGTCATCTATAAGAAATGTACTTTGTTGGTAACAGTAAAACAATATTGTTACTACACTTGTATTGTGTAGTACTGTATGTAACACTTGATCACCTCCAGCTATGTGAAGAGTTCTGTATTTGAGAGCAAGCATGCACAACAGGCCTACGACGAGTCAGTGAAAAAACCATTAAGCTTGGTTCAAATAAAAATCGGTTTATTACAAACTTCAAAGCAGACATAAAAAGAGCAGCAGCACCCCTTAGTCAAAAGCCGAACATTTTTGTGTCACACTGATACTTTCTCATGCCTTAAGAAGGCATCAGTGTGACGCGAAAACGTTTGTCGTTTGACTAGGGGGTGCTGCTGCTACTTTTATGTCTGCTTTGAAGTTTGTAATAAACCTTTTTTTATTTGAACCAAGCTTAATAGTTTTTTCACTGACTCATCGTATGCCTGCAGTACATGCTTGCTCTTGAATACATTGCAGTGGCTCCAAGTGAGCGCTCAAAGTAGCCACCTTACTTTGCAATTCTGTATTTGGCAGTAATCTTCATTTATGCAATAGGCATGGACATAAATCCTATGTAATAAATGTGAGCTACTGTGTGATAAATGTGAAATTTTACATTTATACACACAGTAGATGCATCATCACATATTAGTACACATGTGGCCGGATACTGAGATTTCACAAAGCAGTGGCACAAATGGAGGTGCAGCACAAGAGAGGTTCACCTGGGACAGGACAAGGATATATTCAAAGCTGATTTTCAATGGCGCAGCATCGTTGAATATAGCCCACAATGTGCATAGTGCATATACAATGCTCCAGCACATTCCCCAGACAGTGAGGACTGGTAATGCTGCAGCGTAACTGTAGTTGCGCTTGGGAGATACTCACATATGGCCATGCAAATGGGGCCATGATATATGCAAGGCATAAATAGGGCCATTTGCATGTCATTATGGTCACATTAGCATGAGCTGCATAGGCAGCCCGGTGAAATGCACCTGGCGTCCTGCACTGAATAATGTGTGGACTGAGTGGGTCCTGGGGCACCCCCCACCCTGTAGCCATGGGTATGATAAAACAATCCACAATCCATGGTAGTCTAGTGGTCCCCCACCCCACAAAGTGGCTCAATTTCATACTGTCAGTTTCACATTGTCTGTTTACATTTAAATGTTGTTTCTGAGCTGAATGAAAACTCAGTTTTCTGTTAATAAAGACAATAAAGGTTAAAAAATAATTAAATTTATTAATTCATAACTGAAAGAAACTGTCACGTTAAAAGTGACATGACACTGAAAAGAACATGTTATGCAACTGTTTTACCTGCGTTACATATCATAAAGCATAGTAGCATTACAATGATGCTAAAACAGTACAAGTTTAGCAACATAGCAACATAAGCTGTCTAACGTTTCAAGTTTGTTGACCTATGCATGTTGATAGGTGGTACATTTACTGTTTATGATCCATAAAATAACAACACACTTTAGGGTTATGAACACACAAACCATTTTCAGACATCTTTCACACTCAACTGCTAAATAAGTAAGTAAGTGGATAGTGTATGTACTCTTTCTGGATCACCTGGGGAGGATGGGAAAGATGATCACACACATATAAAGTGAAATTGAACTACGAGAACTGCAAAATGATGCACCTGGGGTGTAGGAAGACAAGTCAAGTGTACATCATAGGAGGGGACACACTGCATGTTTCAAGTGGGAAAAAGGGTCTGTGGGTGGCGGTGGATACACAAATTAATAAATATGAACAATGTAGGATGGCAGCGGCCAATGCAAGCAAAAATGCAGGGCTGCATCACCAGGGTGATTACCTAACTAAGTGTCGAGGTGATTATGCCGATGTATGATTGCACAGTCAGGCCACACCATGAATACTGTGTGCAGTTTTGGCATCCGTACTTCAAGTCACACATTGCACTCATGGAGCAGGGTTATAGGACAGCAACCAGGTGATAAGGTATCTAAGGGATAGGTCATGTGAGGAGAGACTAGAGGAGCTAGGACTGTTCTCAGTGAAGGAGAAGAGAGGCAGGGGGGATATGTTTGACATCTTCCAAGTATCTAAAATGGTTAAATGCATTAAGCCTAAATTGGGTCTTTCAGACGAAGGTGGAAGGGGTCACCAGGGGGCACAGTTGGAAGCTGGAGGGTGAGATACTCAGGGGGGAGATAAGTATGTAACACTTTACTGATAGTGTACTGTAACCATGGAATGCAGTGCACCAGTAGCTAGTGAATGTAGCTACGGTGAAATGGTTCAATTGAGTCTGAGACAGTTACAAGAAGAGGGCGAGGCTGAGGAATGTTATCAACTCTGATAAGGGTTTAGTTTAGTTTAGTTTATTAGTCTAGGAATTAATACCTTTGAGCCAGGGCTCTTTTACAAAGGTTCCACGTCACAAAGAACATTTAACAAAGCACGATACACATTACAGGTAAAACCAGACAGGAAAGTTACATCATAAATTTGCTATTAACAGTTTAAGGCAGTAACGTTTTTAAGTTTCATAGAAAAACAAGCTATAACAGGTTCAAGTGAGTAGACAATTTCGAGGTTAAGGAAACTTCCAGGGAGAGGGTGATCATTAGGCACCAAAGGAGGCTAGAGAGGAGGGAAGGTGGTGAGCGGGAGAGTAAGTGAGAGGGGACAGGAAAAAAGGGGGGGGAGTGAGTTTGGGTGGGAGACAGGAAGTAGTAGAGGTACCAGAGGGTTCATTAGTCAGGAGGAAGAGGTCTCAGATGTGAGGATGGACATGAGGAGTAGTAGTAGTCTTTATCTAGCGCAATCACAGTTGCTAGTGGTGGTGAGGTGGGCATAGAGCATGGATTTGAAAGCTTCAAGCGAGGTTGAGGATAGAGTAGGTGGACTAAGCGCATTGAACCATGTTGGGGCCCTGTATGCAAAGATCTTTGTCCCTGTTCAGTCCGCATCTCGGAACCAGGAAAGGTTGGCGTTCAGATCTGGTGGAGGGTCGTGAGCCAGGATTCAGTCAGAGTAGGTTTTGAATACATAATGGAGTCAGTCCCAAGATAGATTTTTTGCCATTGTGCAGGTGAGATAAATAAGGCGATTTGATAGGTTCAACCAGCCTGATTCATGGTACAGATCCTCCGTGTGAGTCAGTCTTTGAGCCCCAGTGAGGAGCGGGCAGGCCTTATTTAGAGTGACTGAGATATGCCTTAGAGCAGTGGAGGTAGCTGAGCCATAAATAATAAGGCCATAGTCAATGATTGAGATTATGGAACTCTGTATAGCTATTCTCAATGCCGCTTGATTTAGAAATTGACGATTCTGAATAGTATTCCAAGGCTGGTTCACTGTTTTGCAGTGTTGTCAATGTGGGTTGCAAAGGTGAGCCCTTGGTCAAAAGTGATGCCAAGGTATTTGAAAGTATTTACTTGGTCAGTGTAATTCCCATGAGAGGTTTGTATGGTGAGTGGAGTATGCCTGTTTTGTTTTGGTGATTGGAGAAGAGCATGGCTTTTGTTTTATTGTGGTTTAGTTACAAGTTTTCATTTCCAGGAACCACCTTCAACACTAGAGAAAGCAAGTTGCAGGCTTTTTCATAGGGAGTTTGGATCCTTGTGGGAAGAGAGAATTACAGCATCATCAGCGATAAGATTATTTTCTCCTGGCAGATATCTGGGAGGAGTTAAGGAACAGGCTAAAGAGGAGCGGTCCAAGAATTGATCCCTGTGGTACACCCGAGAGAACTGGTTTGAAGTCGGAGAGTTCATTAGAGATTTTTACAGCCTGTGACCGATTGGACAGTTAACTTTTTACCCAAGCACAAGGACCTTTGGCCAGGCCTAGGCTAGAAAGTAGGGAGGTAAGTAGGCCATGATGGACTGTGTCAAAGCTTTGTAAGATCGATAAAGACTGCACCTGTTTGGCACCCTTTGTTCAGGGCTGAGTGGACTTCTCCAGAGAAATCAAGTAAGGCTGTTGTTGTACTATGTCCTTTCCTAAAGCCGTGCTGTTGATTACAGAGTAGATTGTATTTGTCCAGGTAATCAGAGAGTTGGTCTGCCACTATTCATTCAAGTGCTTTGGAGAGGGGAGGGAGTATTGATATTGGTCGATAGTTCCCTGTTGAGGTTTTGTCCTCCCCTTTGTGCACTGGCGTAACTATGGCAGATTTCCATTTGTTGGGAAATTGACTTTGGCAAAGTGACAGATTAAGAATTTTTGCAAGGGGTGAATTACTTCATCCAGGGTGAGACAGGATTTTAGATCTAGCGTGTCACTACTTGTTCTGGATTTGGAGCAGGCCTTTCTTATGTACTTGTGTGCTTCGTGCACTTTGATTTTCTTGAAGTAAAATTGTGGTTTGTCACGAGGGGTGTTTTGTGATACTAGGCTAGGCACAGATAAGTCCGAGAAGAAATCTGGGGGGAGGACCCCACTAAGGTCTGTGAATGTCTTATTAAGTGCATCTGCAATAGACTTTGGGTCAAGAGTGGTGGATCCATCAACTTTCATAATGGTAGGTGACGATTTTGATTGTTTACCCACTATGTTTTGGATGTTGTCCCAAAAGCTCTTCCATCACCCCAGGTGGATTCAAAGGGCATTTTGAAATAAGCGCTCTTCATTTGCCTAATTTGTGAAGTACATCTATTTTGTGCCTGCTTGTATTTTAGGGTATCATGAGGTGAGCCTGTGTCTCTGGCAACTGCCCAGAGGTGGTCCCGAACCTTGAGCTTGGCAAGTAGTTTGGCAGTAATCCATGGATTTGGTAGCACTTTGATTTTACGTTTTTTTACTGGGGCATATAAGTGGCATGCAGAGTTGAAAGATTTAATGAAGTATTCTAGTGCGGTATTAATATCAGTTGATTCAAGGATTGGCATCCAGTCCTGTTGTAGGAGATGGGTTTTCAACTTGATAAGATTCCCATAAGGCAATACTCTGCTTGTTATAACTTTGGGGGGTGGCTTGAGAAATTTATTAGACCAGGTACAGGACACTGGGGAGTGGTCACTGAGGGAGTCAGGGAGGACTTTAATGTTTTTTATCTGGTCAGGGTCACTTGTGAGAACCCAGTCAATAAGGGTGCTTGTACCAGTTTTGTAATTTTTCCGGGTGGGGGAGGATACCATCTGAGTCAGGTTTGCTGCTAGGATGTCATCTTTGTAAGAGCCAGTGTCAGAGGCGAGCCAGTTTATGTTGAAATCCCCGAGGAGGAGGAGGAGCTCATTTTCAGAGGGCTGCAGACTAACAAAATCAAGTACAGACTTAATACTGGAAGGTGGTCTTTGAGGGATATAGACTCATGGCCACTGTGAGAACTTTGTTTTGTGCACCAAGAAGCAGTTTGATAGGAGGAGTTGCATCTTCGTATTTGTGGGAGTGAAGCTGCTGCATTGACAGGAGAGGTTTGTCCTTTATGTAGATAGCACAGCCCCCACCTTTCTTGCTTGCCCGGTCGAGTCTGAAAAGATTGTAGACTTCAAGCGAGACCGCATGATCCGGGGTGCTGGGAGATAGCCAGGTTTCCACAATGGCTAGGATATCAGGGTTTTTTTGTCCAGCGAGAGTTTGAAGAGATGCCAATTTGGGAAGGAGGCTGCAGATATTTAGGCGATAATGGAGAGACCACTACCAACTTCCTGTTTTGTACTTGCCCAGTGCAACAGGACCAGGTTTGGGTGTATCCCACCAGATATTGAAAGTAGGAGGAGCAGGAGTTTCAGCGATGCCATTCGTAGTCATAATAGGTTGGAGTGAGTTTCTGCTTGTACTTTTAAGATGCTTGGATTGTCTTCTGAGTCCCAGTAGAGGGTGATCGTTAGTGAGTTATAATGATGTGGCAGTTTCCAATTAGGAAATATGGCTCTTGCACCCAGGTATTAATTGGGTGATGTTTGTTTAAGACTCCAGAGTAAAAGCCATGGTACAATGTTTCGGGTAGTAGTATAGAAAGGTGAGAGTAGGTGGAGGGGTGGAGAGAGAGGGGGAGTTGGCATAAAGGAAAAGGAGTGAGGGTGAGCAGGAACAGGTGGTGGGGACTAAGCCAAAGCATTTTTTAGCGAGGCAGGAGAGCCGAGAAGTAGTGGGCTAGGCAGTCGGGGTGGGGTGGCAAGCAATAGGAGGTGGTGGTGGAAACAGATTTTAGTGGGCTAAGGTGGATAGCTAAGCACTATGGTGAAGTACAGAGAAAATGAAAAAAAAGACTGGGAGGGTTTGGTGCCAGAGGGTTTTAGAGAAGTACTATAGTACTGTTGAGATCAGGATCACATAATATGTTAAAGTTCCTGAAAGGTGATAAACTGTGGCCTGGGCATGTGCAATGTGTAAAATCCTTTTGTCTATATGTTTCCTTTGTTCTTCAAAGTCCTCAGAGATAAGTACAATACCTTGGGAGTAGGTCAGACAGTAGGCATATGCAATGTGTGAAATCTTTGTCTGTATGTTTCTTTGATCTTCAAAGTCCTCAGAAACAAGTACAATACCTTTGGAAAAGGTCAGACAAAAATGTTGATTCATTCACAAAATGTGTTAAAATTCCTTTGTTCTTAAAGTCCACAAGTGCAGTTGCTTTAAAAGTGGACAGATGAGAATGTTGAAAATGTTGATTCAGTTGCAGGACCCAGCATCACCATGTTTGTAAGACTAGTTGTAAGGCATATGCTTCCTTGGGGAGGCTTCAAGAAAGTTGATTTAAAATTAAAAAGCTGATACCTGATGATGGCGATTTGCAGAAATTCCGTCCAGGAGACTTTCACCAATGTTGTGTGCAAGAATGGCACAGGTATTCCCAGCAGAAAAACATGTAAATGAACAAAAACTAACCTACAGACACAGACAAGCACAAACAGCCACCCACACAGCCCCAGGAGGAGGAGGAGCGTTGAGGGTGGGTGGACCGAGGTTGGGGCAGAAGGGTGGTAATTGTAACCATACATTGCAACAAAAAGTTAATCAAGAAGCAACATTTTTGACTCACCTATCTATTTTCCAAGTGTACACTAACTAGATCCAACTGCTACCTTCTCAAAAATTCATAATTTCTGATCAGCCAATGCCACACCATCAAAATAAGGTGATACACAGTACAGCTAGATTCAGAACCATACTGGCATTTACATCACTGTGCTGAGTCAGCATTTGTTTTGCTGAACAGTAAAACATAGCTAAACGTTGCATTCATAACAGACACATCAATTTAAAATTTGTTAATGTTATTCTCCTAATTATCTGAGGGAAGCTAATCACATATTGTGGTAGCTGACCTCAACGATAGTTATTCTTGCCTGGTTTACATGAGAAATTCTGCCCTGTACAGTACCTTATCATTTTTACTCGTAATTCCATATTTCCCAACACAGTCAGACCAGTTCTTCAATCCCTGGTAATTGTGACAAGCCCCCCCCCCTCGCTGAAGTGTGTAGTTGCATGTGACCATGGAGAGTGTGGTGGCGCACCCCATTGCAATGAATGGTGCCGGATTTCTAACTCATTTGTAAAATCAAGAATGGCCAACAAAAGGTTAATGAAGGACACCACTGGACTATCATGGACCTTGTTATTTGAGTGGTGGCCATTACTGACCTTAAAAATAAATTAGAAATCAAACACCATGCTCTCCCTGGTCACACGTCATTACATGCTTGAGCTTGGGGGCATGTCAAGATTAGGATGGATTGCAGAACCGGTCAGGCTGCCTTTTGAAAATACATAATTAAGAGTGGAAATGCTAAGGTAATGTGAAGAATTTGTTACTTAAACCAGGCTAGAATAACTATCACTGAGGTCAGCTACCACAATATGTGAGTAGCTGCCCTAAATTGGAAACTTCCATTAACTTCACTGAAGGTGATGTAAAACATTGCATGTAAACACCTTACATAGTGTGACAATAATGTTATTAAACCTGTAAACCAGTCATTCTATCAATAAAGATCAGAAAATTATTAATACAGAACATGAGGTCGTGGCACACAACAACATATGCAACATATCTCTACAATGTCACTTTTCATTCATCCACTTCAGTAGGTGGAGGCTTGAAGCCTGTGTTGTCTTCGGAGGGGAATGCTGCCCTGATCGATGACATGACACAAGCGGGTAGAACTTTTCTATTCTATTTACCCAAACGTTGCCAGATCCATGTCACAAATCGACGATAAGCAACATGTTGATAGGTCCTGTGATAGAAATCAAATCATATATGATAACCAAAGGTATACAAAATTAACTGAAAACAACAGATTTATTTCACTACTACACAATACGTGAAACACAACTGATATATAAAATCTGTAGATATGAACTCCTGGACAGGGCAGGTATACTGTATATAATGTTTAGTGGAGTGTTGTTCTGTATAGAATTCCATCCCTTTCAAAATGCTGTTGTACCACAGTCCCAAGGTCATGGAATGCTGTTCTACCCTACTGTGGTAGAATAGCATTCTAGAACCTCTAGAGACAGCATGAGTCAGTTTCATTTTGAAAGCAAAAGAACTCACAAAACACATTTTTCACACAGTACTATACACTATAAAAAATACAGGATGAGCAATTCTGAGCAGAACCAGTGTGTTTTGCCACCTCGGGGTTCTGATTCCCATGGACCTCTCAAGCTTCACTCGAGGTCAGAGGGAATCAGAATCCATCTGTGGAAGAACACACTGGTTCTGCATAGTTGCCCATCTAGTATTCTCTATATACTGTATAGTGGAGTGTCGTTCTGTATACAATTCCATCCCTTTAAAAATGTTGTTCTACCACAGTTACAAGGTCTTGGAATGTGATTCTACCATACTGTGGTAGAACAGCATTCTCAAACCTCTAAAAACTGCGTGAGTCCATTTAATTTTGAAAGCAAAAGAACTCACAAAACACATATGTCACACAGTAATATTCAATATAAACAATTCCGGATGAGTGACTCTCTGCAGAAGCAGTGTGTTTTGCAACCTCGGAGTTATGATCACATGGACCTCTTGAGTGCTTTGCTCTCGAGGTCAGAGGGAATCAGAACCCCTCTGTGGCAGAACACACTAGTTCTGCATAGTTGCCTATCCAGTATTCTCTATGTATAATGTAGGGAGCACATACTAACATGGAAGCTGCTGTTTAACCACAATATTTATGCAAAGTACAGTCAAGTAACAAGTTTCCATAACACTATATCTTACAGTCAAACTATTGAGGCAATCCAGAACACATGGGAAGGCATTACCCCCCTTCCCCCTTTTTTAGATGTGCTGAATCACTGCCGGTTAAAAGACGAGGATGTTCAAGAGTAAACTGCTAAGTCATCAGGAGGAAATGAAGCCAGCGGCTGATCATCCCATGTGTTATGGCATGCTGCAATGTGCCACACAGGCAACATGGGTTCAGTAACGGACTTGGGTCTCCGGGGGATGGCAGGGGAGAGGCAGGATCGAGCATCCCACAACTGCTCTCCTTCCTCTAGAAGTGGGTGGGCAAACTGCATCGCACTGCATTGGCATGTAACAGAGGACAGGTGCTGGTGCACGCACAGCAAGGGGGAGGAGCACATCAGGCATCAGCAGTTGTGTGCTGCTGCCATTACACGTCATGCTCCTTGAGGGTAGTCAAAAATGGCAGAAAATTGCATGGCGACCATGGCATTAGATGATGTCTGCACCCTGCGCCCCACCATACACGAGATGCGCACGAATGGTGTATGCGATACAGGTACCCATGGTGGATTAGGGGGGAACCTGCTTACTGCCTGGCCTGTGTATGTGTGTAGGGAGTATGAATTCGTGATCGCTGGGTCTGGTCTATAAGGAAGGAGTATTAATACAGCGGTGTTAAAAAAAATAATAAGAATGTAATCTGTTGGAAGTGTTTTAATAGTTGTGAGGTTTTCTGTGTTACAGCAACATAACTGTTACTGTGAAAAATACCAATGGTGGCATTTAAAAATGATTATTCAATTGGGTTGGGGGGGGAGATATCTACCTATCAACAAATCACAATCACCCTAGCAACAAGATATTATTTAACACAGGTGAAGACTATCACAGAAAAAAATAACAAAACAGATAAAGACCAGTAAAGCAACAATTTTTCAGAAAATTTAGTTGTATATAGGGCATTGTATAATCACAGTATGACACTCATGAACGTTGGTGATGCCAGTATTTACCCACGCCTGTTGTATTTGACTCAGTTGGCTGCACCTCGTGACAAAAAAAACACAGCAGGTGTGGGTAAATCCTAGCATCACCAACACCCTGTTGTGCTATATTGCTTAAATATACCATTTAAAAACATCACTCTCCTAAATTTCTGCATTCTGTAATGTAAGTATGAATATCAAAAAATAGTTACCAGCACCAGTTTAATCAACATGCTACAAGATGGTGTGGGTGATGGCAGAACGGACCCACACCAGAAGATAGTAAATCTTGTCATCAATCACATCATGTACTGGTATACTGTCATTACACGATGTATGAAAGATGTAGACAGAAGTTTGCATGTCTTTATTTTTAGTTTTGCACCTTACACGTTCCGATAACCATGATCAAAAAACTGCAACAAAATGGAAGCAATAATTTCTGCAGTATACTGCACTGATGGGCTGGCACTTGAACTCTGACCTAAATAGCAGGATGTACATGTTGTCAGTTGTGCCATCCAGCCATTCACAGGCATCCTCAGTATAAGGTTTACATTAATGAGTCTGTGTGTGACAGTACAAGGGCACATATACTACATGAACGTTACGCACAACTACATCACTGAGTGAGGGACGCACCTAGTAGTCAAATATAAGCATCCTTCGATCATCAAAAGGATGGCTATCCATCTCATCACAAAGGGGACGGTGGTTGGATGTCAAACCAATCAGCAACATCTTGAAAGATCAGAGAGCGGTATCACAGAACAGACACCACATGGTTGACTTGGGTGTAAGACAGACCATGGCGTAAATGCACCCCACCCCACACATGTGATCATTGCAGTTCAAAATGCTAGTGTACAAAGGGTGAGACACCATGCCTCAACGACGTTGCTGTTGACAACAATGTCAATCTGTGGTGTTCCACTACAGTGCTAACTCAATTGGGGGTAACAGAGGGAATGGCACATCTGTGATGTAGGAGTTGTGTGCCTGCACATAAGTTCCACCACATGTGGTACACCTGCACATGGTGCACGTAGTTATATCAATCAGTATAGGGAAATTTGGTCAACACCTACAAAAAAAAAAAAAATTGGGTGAAAAAAAGAAGCTTACTCATTGAGTGGCGTTCCATCATCAAAGGGTCCTTCAAGCTCCAGGTACTCATACAACGATACTTTGACTACTCAGGGGTTCAGACAGTTCACCTGAAATGTGTTGATTTCTGTGATACATGTCAGTTCGTCATTTTCAGTTACATCATTCACTGCATCTATTTCGTAACAGCACACACATTCCAGATCTGTAGGCATCACAGAGCAATTACCACATGTGCACCCGTATAAGACAAAAAAAAAATTACTACAACAGTACTGTTACCATATGCATCAACACATCCAGTGCTGGATATGATTGCTTACACATCACGGCAGTAACTATGGAGGGTTGTACAGATGGACACACCTTTGGTCAATGCCACTGAGGCGATTATGCAATACCAAGCCTCACAGATCAAGAGACCTTATGAGTCTGGGAAGATGGAAGGTCCAGCACCGTCAGGTTGGGGTTGTCAGTACAGGCAGGAAAGTGGGAGGACATGGAGGTTGACATCCTGGTAGAGAGAGAGTGAGGGAAGCCCTCATTTCCCTTCACACAGAGGAAGCACCAGGCCGGATGACATACATCACAGGGTGCTGAGGGAAATGGCGGATGTCCTGGCAGCACCACTTAATGGAGCTTTTTAACATCTCGCTGAAGACAGGGTGGGTACTCCAAGACTGAAGTGTGGTCAATATCGTGCCTATCTATAAGGGGTGATCAAGAGAGGAGGTGGGGAACTATGGGCCCTTAGCCTCACATCGGTGGTGAGCAATGTGATGGAAGGTATTGTCAATTAAAGGCTTGGGGATGGGTACTGGAGAAAATGTAGTATCTGGATGATAGACAGCATGTCTTCATCCAGGGAAGATCGTGTAAGACAAACCCTGTGGAGTTTGATGACTGGGTGATGAGTGCCTTGGAACTAGGTAGGCCAGTGGGCGTCCTCTTTCTAGACTTCAGCAAGGCATTCGATTCAGTACCCAACAATGGCCTGCTGACTAAGCTGACGGAAATGGGGGTGGGGATGCAGATGATCAGAAGGATAGGTACTAGGGCTGGGTGTGGTAATGGATGAGGATGAGGAGGATGACAGAGTTGACCTGCATGAGGACCTGGAGGCTCTAGAAAGGTGATCGGGAAAGTGGAAACTGAAGTTCAATGCAGGGAAATTCACATATCTGAACCTGGGTGCCAGAAATGTAGGCCAAGGGTATACCCTGTGGAGAGACACACTACAAGTCTCGAATGGCAAGAGGGACCTGAGGTAGTGATACATGTCAGAATGAACAACTCTGAGACCTGTAGCAGTGCAGAGGCAACAGCAAATAGGATGCTGGAATGAATCGCTAGGGGAATTACATCAAGAAGGCAGAAGTGATCCTTCAACTGTATAACTGCTTGTTTAGGCAACACCTCGAGTATTGTGTGCAATTTGGAGACCTGGAGAGGGTTCAAAGGAGGACAAGCAACATAACCAGGGGCATGAGGGAAAAGAAAACCAGGGAAAGGCTTGAGGGGCTCAACATGTACACCCTGGAGGACTGGAGGGACATGGCGGGGGAACATCATAGAGGTCTTCAATTACAAAAAGGAGAATAATAAGGGGGGCCCAGTCTGGGTGCTACAAAGAAAAGAGGGCGATCAACTAGAGGACACTGGTGGAAGATAGAGAGGGGAGAAGAGGAGGTGTTACTTCACTGAGAGGGTGGTTTAACACTGGAATGTGCTGCCCAGGGGACTAGTGGAGGCAGAGACTGCAGAGGGGTGTAAGAGGGGATGTGACAGGTATAGGTGGAGGGTGAAGCTGATTCTGCCATCAGTATGGGAATCGTGGAAAGGATTTCAAACAGTCCAAGTGCTTGCAAGCGGTGGAGACACCTTTACACATCTGTGGCATCAGTACAGGGCCATAACTCATAATGGAAACATGTAACAGGAACAATTAGTACATAATAAACCAACTTCTCCCTCCTAGTTCTTTGTTGTTTTTCATGCCTCAGTGGTGCATGCACACTGAACTCACTATCTGTATGTTACATGTTATCATATTTATTTTACCTTCACTGTTCTGTCTCTGTGCATTATACTTTGTCAGTGAACCTATCAGAGGACAATATCTTGCAAGAAAGGGACAATCAGGGCTGCAGATAAGAAGAGTACTGACCTGTTTTACTCACCTCATTTTAGGAAACACACTTAAGACAATGTTTTAAGGAGCACCAGTACTCAATCAACATTTGTAAATACTCCATACTCCAAAAGAATAGTGCTTCATAATGTAACTGGGATTCAAAGTGAGCATTTTTTCCAGATTTACAGCACTCATATGCATCCCAATTTTGTTTTACTCACTATATTTTACATCTGGTGAGTAAATTACTCCTATCTGCCAACATTATTTGGAGCATAGTTGGCACTTGATTGATGTTATCTAGAAAAAACAATACATTGTTTTTAAAATATACTCCTCACTCTACTCTGACCACGCATTTGTACGCATCTGAATTTGGTTTTACTCACCTCACTTTCAAAATGTGGAGTACAGTACTCATCCCAAAATCTTATCTGGAGATACGGATACGACAATGTCAAATCTGCTAGCTTCACTGCTTATCTATCATATCTGGAATTTATTCACTCCTCTCTGTTCCTGAAACATATGATAGAATAGATAAACAGTGAAGATAGCAAATAGTATATGGGCATACCTTTACCTTTCTGGCAAGATAATGTCCTTTGATAAGTGCCATGACAAAGCACCATGCACAGAGACAGAACAGTGAAGGGAAACATAATATGATAAAATGGTATATAGTATATAGATAAGAAGTGTGACGTGCATGCACTGCTGACACATGAGAGAGAATATACTTTATTATGTAATGTGATGTACACCTCATACGAACTCAGTCACATCTCCAATCCACAGCCCCCATCCATCAACCGAAGTATTCACAGCTATTTCGGGGCAATGATCGAATAATTGGTAAAACAGCAACACACTACTTTGCCTATGTGTGCAACACATTCTCACATCTCGCTCCTCTTAAATGTGCTTATAGTTAGTGAATGAATACAAATGGAAGGTGGATGATGCACTGCACTTCACTCATAAACAAAAGACAACCCCCCCAAAAAAACACAGATGATCACCACAGAAATCAATGATGGAATCCATCTGAGCATAGCTGAAGATGGAAACAATGGACGAGTGGTAAAAGACATTACCACATGCAGCACCTGGAATGAATTATTACTTTCAGATCACAATGCACCGAGCTTTTCAATATGGAACATCCACAAACATAAGGAGGGTAAAAGACTAATAATGCACACTACGAATTTTATGAATTACGAATTTCACATGGTCCTGTCAAAAGAAAAACAAATGACCGCAACCACACGTACCAGACCTCAGCCTCTATGTTATGATGACCGTTCCGCACTACGAGGTGACCAGTTAAAACTTCATTGGATGAATCGCCTCCAATGGCCCCAGCATCAGCTTCTGGTTTGTCTGCATCAGGCTCATACAAATAAGACTGAATGTGGACATTACACTCAAATGACAGTGACAAATCTGATTCAACCTCACCCATTTTGTTTTATAGTACTGACGCTCAAATTGCACTCTGGTCGCTCCCATTACATCATTGCATCACATGACCACATCAACTCATTAACTGAGAGCAGTGCAGGATCCACGCAGTTTAATACGGAATTAAAGTATTTTTTTCAAGGTAAGAACAACACTTTATACAATTTTAAACATACCGCATTGCTACTTGATACCCGGAACACTAGTATTTTGCAATTTCATTTTACTGCAATAATATCCTGCTCATGTTTCCTTTAACTTATTTCAGTGGATAGCAGACAATATACACACACATCGGCTAGGGCAAACCAACAAGTCACGGGAGATTCAGGACAGGGTGGGGGATACCAGAGGGACTACAGAGAAGGTAGGTGGAGGGGGAATGAATGTTTTGGGGGTAAGGATGAAGGACAACAAGATGAGTAAGGGGAATAAAAAGGGCATTGGGGCAAGGGAGACAAGTCTCAACCAATGGAGAAGAACAACTCCTTCCCCATAACGGGAGCAGGAGGAATTACAATGTGGCGTTAAGAGTTGATAATGAAGGAGTGTCTAGGACAGTAGTCAAGTAATGGAAGTATAACAGATAATAGGTGAAAAGAACGGGGGGGGGGATGGAACACATACTAACAAGGAAAGAAAGAATATGTGCCTCAGTTGAGACTTGAACCCTGACCACCTGGAATACTGTTCTGGTTACACTACTGTACCACCTGCACCACCAAGGCAACTGGAAACTGGGCCATCCTGGAGCACATTACTCTTTTTCCAATGCACAAGCTGGTGCTGAACAGGTAATTACATTTTCAATCACAAGAGTGTGATGTGCATACTGTATTTATGGAACACAAACAAAGGAGAGAAAGAAGTTAATGCCTCAGCTGGGACTTGAGCCCAGTCCACCCAGAATACCATTCCGGTTGCGCTACCAGCTGTGCCATCAAGGCTACTGGAAACTGAGCCATCCTAGAGCACATTGCTCTTTCTCCAGTTCACAACCTTGCGCTGCAGATAATTACATTTTCAGTCACAAGAGTGTGGTCTGCAACTTAAATTGCCAGGATCTGCTTTTCATTTCCCACCATCAGTGACTTGTTTTCTGTTGGATTTAGAGCTAACCCACTGAAGGCCATCCAGACCCTAATTTGGGGCATTATAGCGCAGTGGTTTAAGGCTCTGAGCTGCAAATCTGGTGACATCCAGCAGACCAGACCTGGTTTGAATCTCACAGCTTCCACTTGCATACTGTGTGACCCTGAGCAAGTCACTTAACTTCCCTGTCCTCCCAGGTCACACCTGTAAAAAAACTTTCAGCTTAGTGTGCTACTCCTGATTAAACAACTAAAAAAATTAAAAAATTCCTCAAAGTATTGTTCTAATTTCAGCATGGACAACACCCTAGAGCACACATACAGCTGGGTATCATTTGGATAGCAGAGAAACTCCAGGCTGTAGCATCTAATGATCTTTCCCAGCAGAGGCATATACACTGCAATCAAAACTAGTGACAGAACAGAACCATGAAGACTAGGTATTCCAGAGCAACTGACCATAATTTGCAAGAACTGAAAACCACCGACTGTTCACTTTCACTAAGGAAGGACCAGAACCTCTACAAAACAGTTCTTGGTACTCCTCCCAGCCCCCTGAGTCTGCACAGTAAACCTGCATGGTCCACAATGTCCAATGCAGACAATAGGACAAAGAAAATCACAACAGAGATCTCCTTGCAACTCTTCGCCAAGAAAAGATCATTGGATATACTGTTCAGGAACATTTCTATGCTGTGCTTGCTTCTGAAACCAGAGTGAAATGAAACATAGAGGTTATTATTCTCTGAGGTGTGCCACAAGTTAAGAAGCAACCACTTTCTCCACAATCATGGCTAAAAAGGGAAGGTTGGAAACAGGTCAATAACTAGCCGAATTGTCAGGGTCTAGTAATACCTTCTTAAGCTGGGGCTTTACTGCCGCTGTTTTCAAGTGCAATGGCAACAGCTCCTTCCCCAGAGAGGCATTGACAATACTGGCCAAGACTGCCATTATTGCCCCCCACCCAGTCTTGAGCAAGTGGGTGGATGCTGGATCCAGAATGCATGTGGCGCATCATAAAGTCATGACCACCTTGAGTATCTCTGTGCCATCCAATAGCATAAACTCCTCCAAACTGCTTCCTGGGTCACTCCAGCTTTTCTCTATATCCCTCCTGTCCACACCTATGGTAATGGATAAAATCCGGTCCTGAACGTTGTCATTCTTGACTTTGAAGAACTCATTTAACCACTTTCACCTCTCCATGGAAACTTGTTCTATGTGCTTTAGACAGTAAGGATGTAAAAGATGTCCACTACATGGAAAAGTGTGATCAGACAGTTCTTCTCAGCAGCAATCATTGTAGCAAAGAAACTTTTCTTTGCCACCTAAACTGTCCCTTGGTAAAGCCATAAATGTTCCCCAAGACAAGTTTGTTGGCATCTACTGTTCCTGAAACTTCCTCCATTTGCACTCTGTTTTACATGTACTAGGTCATCTGGTGAATTAGCGGTAATACCTGTGATGATGATTGCTTTATTCACCACTGACCTCGCATTGCAAAGCAGTACTGGGGTTGGAGTGGCCTGGTGGGTTGGCCCATCAATTACCTCCTGAACTAGTAGTGTTGATACATAAGAGGCCTATGACAGTTTTATTTGCCCTTCAACTCTTTTAGTTTGAGACCATTTTGTTGGTCTTATTGCTTCTATTCACTTAGACCTCCAGGCACAAGTTAAAGTTAATTGATATAATTCCTAGTCTTTTCATTTTGGCAGGGTGGCAAGGCAGAGGTGCCCTCTATACCCTTTATTGTTTGTCCTCTACATCAACCTGATATCACAATGCATCTGACTGGCAGAAGATATCATGGGGGGGGGCTAATAATACCATCCACAAAATTGCTCTTTTGTAGACAACACCCTGCTTTACAGTACATTACAGACTCACAGCATTCTATCCCATGTTCATATTATTATTTCAGTTGTTTGGTAATATTTCAGGTTACAAATTAAATACAGTTGAAACAGACAGCCTTGAAGTTTTTATCGTTGTTCTTCCTCTGTGGTCCAGGTCTACCCATTGAAATAAGAGAGACATGCTCTCAAGGACTTGGGAGTTATGGTACTGAAAAGAATGGACAGATGTGTTGAATCTGAACTACTCTACTGGTGGCAGATGTCAAACAAGATTCATATCATTGGACCCAACTAAAGATTTTATTTATCATTCAGGTGGATGCTGTATGTATGATCTTTTCGCAGGATTCCCTTATCTCGTACTAGAGACTAGAGTGACGCTAGTTAAACAATTCTTAATCCCAGTCCTGGAATATGGTAGTTTCTTATATTGGAATTCCACTAAAACAATACTGCAGAAAATTGACAAAATATACAACAGATTGGCAAGATTTGCCAGTCTAAGTAAATTTGGTACCCATCATTTTCATGTTTACTCAGCCCTAATTTGGTTGAAGCCAGAGGATAAAAGAGAATACGTAAGCAATAATATCGAACAGGGTGGACATTATTGGGAAATACCAGACCGCTCAGGGGCGTAATGAGGCCTGACACCGCAGGCAGAGGGCCTTATAGCCCCAGGAAGGTCAGGTATTTCCCAATAATGCCCACCCTGGAGGGTATTATTGCACTTAGAAAATGGCTTTCTTAGTAAGTTTTAATCAAGTGGTAAAAGAAGAGAGGAAATGATTATAAAAAAATGAATAGCATTAGCAGAAACAAAAGTTTTGAAAAAGTAGTCCATGTTTCTTTAAGGCTGTTCCAGGTCCTGTTGCTCCTCCCCACAGTTATCAACCCCCCACCCCCAGACACACACATCCAACTGAACAACAAAATTAGTGTGTAGTAAATATCCCTAGCAGTCTCTGGGCATTGTTTTTAAGTTCTGTTGTGTTTTGTAAGATCTTTTTTTTTAATTGGGCTGCAGTTGGACGCTAAGGCCTGTTAAGCTTATACCTGCAGATAATAACTATGTACCATGAGGAACAGCCCCAAGGTAAATTGTGTATTTCTTTTAAATTTGTACATCGAATAACTGTGGGAGCATTGTGCTTGAGGGAGTTCTATGCGCTGTGGAGGCAGAATGGTATGGTTTTCAACATCCTGCTTCTCACTAAGAAGCTGTTCGAGCAATGGCTTCGCTTCACTTCCGTTAAGCGAGTACTGCGAGAGTGTGGTCGGGAGAGTGCAACTGTGAGAAAAAACATTTTGTCACACTTCCGACTGCAGAATAAGTGGAGTGTGTTTTTTTTTTTTATGAAGAGGGAGTGAGCTAATAGTGAAGGAGCGAGTGTTTGGGGTGGGGTGGGGTCCAGTAGCTCTCGCTAAGTGAGAGAAAAACAAGGGTGATTTGTAATTTAATCAAGTGCTTTCAGCCAATGACAAACTAGGCAGAGCACTCCTGTACAAGGGTATGTTGTGAGGTGGCACTTGGGCTGGTATTTTTTAGCTGGGCATTATTAAGAAATAAATGCCCAGCTAGGAATCTGTATCAGCCAATCAGGATTATGAATTCATTTTACCATTTTCTAAAAGAGGTTAATGCGGTGTTTCAAATTATTGAAATCAAAGTTCACCATCCCAAGATATCTGGTAACAGTAGAGCCACATAAGAATAGAAGGTATCAACTGAGGATAAACAACTGAAACCTTCTGTACACATGCGTACATAATAAATAGGAGGACATGACGTTTCAGATGTGCATTGCTAATTCCTGGAACCCATTGTCAATTGATTTAAATGCAAAGAACTCCCTGCATGAATTCCAGTCTGCGGTACGAAAAACATTGAACAAAATCTGTGACTGCTACACCTGATGATAGATATTTTATTAGGAGATGTATGATGTAAGATGTATTTCTTTTATACTGAAGTTTTATACAGTGTGTAGTTTATGTATTGTATATCATAACCGTACAGGGCATTTGTTGTAAATAGGGATACTACTTGCTCTTAACAATTGTTCCTGTATAAAATAAAATGTTTATCTGTCTGTCTGTCTGTCTGTCTGTCTGTCTGTCTCTATCTATCTATCTATCTATCTATCTATCTATCTATCTATCTATCTATCTATCTATCTAAGACCTGTTTACAATGGACTGGAAAACCTCCCTGACTGCACTTTAAGACACTGCAAATGGCCAAAAAAAGGGGCTTTACCTTATTTGGAGGTTTACTATTGGTGGCACAACTAAGCCTTGGTTTTTCAGTGTTCCCCATCTTATCTCCATATGGAAATCTCATGAGGTTGGTGTGACTGATGAAACAAATCCTCCTGCCTATCTGTTTAATCTTAAATCCCTTCTGCCACTTTTCAGTATTCAGGATCCCTGAATTTCAGTGCCAGTATGGATTTGGAGAAATGTCTCTAAACTTTTTACAACACAAAACCCTCTAATTCTGGTGCCTGGTGAAAGAGGAAGACATTTCCATATCTTGAATTGATGCCTAATACATGCAGTGGGCTAAGAAGGGCCTGTTGGCCTCTGGCAATTTCTAACAAAGTACTTCTGTCCATTCTCTGTCTGATGTAGCATCCAGACTCCAACATGACTGTGATAAGGTTCAGCACTGACTTTGCTCACATCAACTCTTTCTAAATGCCAAGAAGACTGTCCCCATGACCTCTGGCACAAGGCAGAGACTCTCTTGGCTCCCCTTCCTTCCATCCTTCCACAACCTTGATGGAACAACCTTGGAGGACACCTCCTCCTTTAGATACCTTGGGGTTTGGCTTGACCAGCACCTCACCTTCTCTGGACATGTGGGTGCCATCCTGAAAAAACTGTGCCCCAAGCTATGTGCACTGTACAGGAACTGCAGTTGCATACCTCCAGCGGCCAGGCATGTACTTGCCCAGAAAATGATACTCCCAATGTTCGACTATGGTGATATAGTCTGCAGTGCTGCTCCGAAGACTTCCCTAACTAGACGGGACACCCTTTTCCACTCCTTCTGCCACATTACCTTGGACTACCCCCACACTCATCACTGTGCTCTTTACCAATCTCTAGCATTCCCCTCTCTCAAAAACAGGCAGCTTTCCCATTGTGCTAAATTTATCTCTAAATTCTAGTTTGGTTCTCTTCCCTCTTACCTCTCCTCCTCCATATCCCTCCCCCTCCCTGTCACTCCCTTAGATCCTATGACAACTGGACTATGGCAGTCACTCACTGATCAGTCTCTGTTGGTCAGATTGCTTTCTCTCGCCACTTCCCCAAACTATGGAACTCCCTCCCCCAACATATTAGACACTCCTCTTCCACTTTGTCCACCTCAGCATCTCTACACAACTTAATTTCTCCTACTTGCAACTGTGTTAAAAGTTATTCCCTACTCTGCTTCCTTGCTAGTCTTCATTATGATCAACACTACTGTCTATGGGCTTACAACCTGTTCTCGCACTCCTTAAATGCAGTTGAGTTATCTCTGCATACAACTGTAAATACTTAAGCACTTGATAATGTTAAGATTTCTCCCTAATGCAGTTATGGACTCACTGCATATATTTGATATTCTTAAGCACTTTAATCGAAACCTCATATGTATGTTTATGTAATGTATCTCTGTGTATGTATGTATGTATGTATGCACGTATGTATGCATGTATGTATGTATGAATGTATGCTAAGAAGAATGTTAATTATTGTTTGTTACTTCCATTCCTTTTCACTATGGATACATCTGGAAATGAGCAAATTGTTGCTTAATGTGCCTTTCCTGGTGAAACTTTTCAATAAATAAATAAATAAAAAAACCAAAGTGAACAAAACTGATTTTTTTCAAAAGTTTTATATGCAAGCAATGAGACACAATGAGGTGTGGATTATGGCCTGATAAGAGCATGCCCCAGGTGCGTTATGAGGCATGGGGCACTTGCACCGAATGCCTATAGAACCTGAGAAGTGCTCTTATCAGGCCATAACCCACACCTTGGAGTGTCTTATTATGCTTATAAATTAGGCCAACAAGTAATTATTAAAAAAAAGAACAAAAAAGTCAGAAATATAAAGATGGAGGTTTCAATAGGTCAAATAATAACAAATAGTCTCCATATTACAATAAGTGTTTGTTGGCAGCAGAGGGCTTCCTATGTATTTTTGAGGTAGAAAGCAGAAACATACCACACAGTGTATGTAAGATGCCCTTCCTCCACAAGCCCTAAACATTTCATGTTTTATAAGTGAAGTCTGACCTGTGCTTCAGTGCTCAAACATGACCACAATCAAATCGGTGAAGCACGACTTTCAAATCCTGATACAGATGCAGTCCTTCATTAGCAATCCAGTGAACGTAGCAATATCTTTGAAACAAAAATGCAGACCTGCTTCTCCGCTGATACTTTTATTTGTAGGTTATAAAATAAAAAAATCAGTCCATTATCAGTGACCGGACCAAAATTACAACCGAGATTTCATAAGCGCCATGGGAAAAGTGCTTAGTACGGTGGCTCCAGTGGGACATGCTCGCTCTCAATAAAAGAGGACAGTTGGTGTCAGGCAAATTGGCAGTCTCAGCAATTGCAGATACCAAAGACACCTTACAAACTACAGATAAAAGTATCAGTGGAGGTCTGGTTCTGGATTTTTATTTCAAGGATACTGCCACATTCACTGGATTGCTAATGTAGGACTGCTTCTGTAGCGGGATCACTGACGTGATTGCGGTTGGGTTTGAGCACTGAAACACGGGTCAGACTTCACTTAGAAAATGTTAAGTGTGTAGGGCTTGTGGAGGAAGGGGGACCTTACACACTGTGTGATATTTTTCTACTTTCTGTCTTGGTGCCACCACTCTCCCAGTGCAGCTGTTGTCATTCTGTCAGATACTAGCTGATGAGCTGCAGTGGCATGGACTGATTTCACTGTGTGCTGTTTTGGTTAGCACAATTAGTGCTGGCTGTAAGGTTTTGTCCTGATAAGAACACGACTGAAAACCTGTTTCAGCCAATCAAAATCAGGACATTATATGTCTATGTTATAATAAAATTTTACACATAATAAGATAAAGAAATGCAGGCATTGATTTACACTGACACAGCATACTGCTCAGAGCTTTGTGAACATTATATTATGCTTTTTGTGTCTATTAGCAATAAAGGTCAACATACAAATGACAGCCCCTACTATACTGTATTATACTGTACTGTACTATGCTATGCTACAGTATACTATCTACTATACTATACTATACTGTACTATACTATACTATAGTTAAGCAATAAACCACAACAGAGTGTGGGTTATGCTGGGATTTACCCATGCCTGGTGTGGTTTGGTCACGAGGTGCAGCTGAGTGACCAAATCCACACCAGAAGTAGATAAATCCCAGCATAACCCACACCCTGGAGTGGTTTATTGTGATTATACAATGTTCCCATTTTTTTTAGTATCAAAAAAGTAAAAAAGAAAAGGTTTTCTGTATTTTAAATTGTTTTTAAACGTTGTATTACTCCGCTAGAAAAGATAGTCCTTTGTTGCTAGGGAGACAGCATGTTACCTCAGGTTGCAGCTGTGAACTATTCTTGAAGTCTGAAAACTGCTCTGTTCCTGCTGCCATAATAGAAATGTCTCATATTGGGCTAATGCCTGTACAGCAAATAAATGCCTCTGCCTCATAATTAACAGTGGATACGAAAACACTGAGCTGGATGGCAAACCGTGATAGCTTCAACTGGAGGCACGGAAGGCTCGTACTGCTACCCCTTGGTCTGCATTCAGCTAGTGTCATATTTTAAGTGTCTACTGAATGTGAGAACTTAGAAACTCTTTCTTTATTAAAAGCAGGGGCTACAACTTATAGAAATCTGAGGCGAAAAGTGGAGCAGTGACTCTGCATAGCTCTGATGCATGGCGCGTGCAGAATCATTGCTCTGCTTTTAGATCCATGATTTTAATAAGTTGAAGCCCTTGTTTTTAAAAAAAGACTTTGACCTCAGCATTCATCATGCACTTAAAATATGTTACTAGGAGAATGGGGATCATATGGGCAAAAGCGAGCTTCCGGGTGTTTTTGTGGGCTTACCGCCATTAAACTGCTTTTTACCGGGAATTACATGGCGGCATTTTCCTTTAATTTTGAGGCTGGATTGATTTTAGGCACATGCAGCTGACTGGTACCTTTTTGCGTGAGTTATAACAGGATTTACTCATGCTTCACAGTACCAGTCAGCCAATCAGAAGCATTGATTTTACTTTGCCACTGTGTACTATACTATACTATACTGTACTGTACTTTACTGTACTGTACTGTACTATACTATACTATACTATACTATACTATACTATACTGGTTCAGGAGGGTGACATTTTAAATAGAAAGAGATTCTCAAGAACAAAGGGGCATGATATGAAGGGGATGGCTCAGAGGATGTGAGGAAGCCGTCAGAGAAAGGGTGGTGAACACCTGGAACAGACTACCAGTGGAGGTGGTAGACACCCAAATGGTTGCAGTATTCAAGCATGCATGGGATAGACACAGGGAGGAGGAGGAGGAGAGGCTGCAGATCAAATGGGATCTGCAGTGACACATTAGGCAGGATATTTTAGGGCAGATTAGATGTGTCAAGCATCCTTTTTCTGCCAACAACTTCTATGTTTCTATGTTATACTATACTAAGGTAGAAGAACCTGTCACCATTGTACTCATCCCCATGGTTACTAATACAGCTTTCCATATAACTCAGCATCCATCCCTTGAATACTACCATTTCCTCTCTTCCTGAGAGAAGGCTTTGTTTTATAGCTTCTTTGTCCACAACCTCACAGCCAGAAAGATGCAGCCTATTTACCCCAACATGTCTCAAAACCTTCCAAGCGTTTCTTCTTTTAAAAATAATTTTTTCAGTTGTCGAACTATAAGTTATCTCTCCAAGCCATTGTTGCATTCTGCATATATCCAGTTGTGTCCAGTGTGACATAATTCATTGGCATGGTTGCCACACAAGTTGGTAGCCACATATAATAAACAGTTTAGATAACAACATGTTCCAACCTCAGGATCACTCATTTTATTTCAGTTTGATGTCATTTTAATTCCTATTTTTTTTTTTACATTGGTGCTGCTAATAAGGCTGTTATTCAGTAACTTGCTAACATAATCCATCTCACCCCTCAAGTCATAGTGATTTGAGGAGTATGATGGACTAATCTAGCAGGCCACATACAGTACTGTACTGTAGAATAACCTTTCCAGAAAGTAATTGTATTTCTATATATGATGAAAATGTATTTTAAAATGTGCCTCTTTGTGGTATTTTTGGAACCTATGAATGTCGAAAAATATATGTCTGATGTACTGTATGGATGAGAGGCAGATAATCATTCTCCATATAGAGAGTTGAATGTATATTTTACGTATGGTCCATATACTGTGTGTGTATTGTATTGCATACATATGGGATATCGTGGGGCATATAATAGGATAACCAAGTTATTTGTACAGTAGCCTGTGACCTCAAGTAACCTCATGGAGTGACGAAGTCATGAGTGAGGTTTAGGAGAGGTCACAGGCTACTGTACAAATAACTTGGTTATCCCACAGGTGCCCCATGCATATTTAATTTATGCAACAGGATTTTTTGGGTTCAGTTTTGTTATATATTATTTTAAGTTTCTGTCCATGTTTTTTCTCTGTGCCTGGTTTCTGTGTTTAGTTTACAGGGTTGCTGTGCTGAGAAAGAGGAAAAATGTTTTTTTTTGTTGAGTGTTTTCATTTAAAATGTGGTTCAGGTTTGGGGGGGGTTGGGAATTTGGTTAAGATGTGCATTTTGTGAGTCTTTGGGACTGTGATAGCTTTGCTTGTAAAGAGCACTGTGAGAAGGCGAAAGTGAAACTGGGAGGCAGTACTGCTGAGCAGGCAGCACAGGTGGTGGTGGTTAGTGATGTAGTCACTGTGTGGATAAATGGGTGATGATGTAATCACTATGTGGATAACCTGAAGTTATCCACATAGTGATTACATCACCACCCATTTATCCAGTGACTCAGATGACTGAAGTTATGTGCCGGCTTTTATCCTGACACCTGTTGCATAAATGCACATATGTTTCCACTCTTTCGTATATTTTGAATATACCAAAATAAGCCAATGTTATATACTTAAAAGGTAGTTTGGCATATATGGAAAATATTGTTATGTTATACTTGTGAAAAGAATGCATGTAATGTTGTTATGAAGTCATTGCAGGTGAAACTGAAATCAGTGGCTGTTTTTTCCTAATGCAGTACTTTCAAAGTAGAACCACAACTAACAAATACTATAAGTAACAAAGAGTATAAACTGCTAGAACAATGGCAGTCCATCCAAATCTGAATACACCAGTCTCTAACTTAACTAGAATATCAATATGTTGTTTTAAAAAAATGAAAATAAACTGCTAAATTGTTAGCAAATGCATTAAATCAGTTGTTGGGTTTTAGTTGCTTACAATATTTCATGCTAGAGAACACAGATCTTAGGATGAACACAAAAAAGTTAAACAAAAATCAGTATGAAAATAAAAAAAAATGTAAATATCCTCTTTGAAAGTACTATAAAAACATGAATCTCTTTATTAATATGCTGTACCCCTAGAAAAATCCAACTCCTCAGAAGAGAAACTGATTTGTAATCCAAGTACTAGGTTATACAATAAGTCAGTCTTTATCTGAGTATATTTTTCTTAGCTAAGTTACTGCCAGTTCCTTTGTAACAACTAATAATCTACAGTAAATGAAATTCCTGATAGTTAAGGTTTTACATTTAGTCAATACACTCTGAATCTCTGCTGTCATCTATTCTGGAATGGATTTGACTGTTTAATTTAAATGTTAATTTACTGGAAAGTCTTGATACTTAAATATATAGAACAACAACCAATGACCTAATGCCCCTTTAGTTCATTTGTTTCTTGTCATTTGTTAAAGTCTCTGTGCTATGACTTGGAATCACACAAGGATTCTTCTTATGTTCTATGTTTGGCAAATGTGAAGGCAATATCAATTCCAGCACAGTTTAATTACACCCCATAATTGCGACATTTATGTAATATGCTCACATTTCAGACTTGGGAAAGTGTTTTTCTCCAGTCATGTTTTTGACTTGAGTCCAGGCTCAAATACTAGAAGTGCTGTTTGCCATTCTTCACTAAATACACAAATCCTAGGATAAGTGACACAATTGTCAGCTTATTTTTTTTTCAGATTCCTATAAAGATTCCTATAAAATACTTAATGGTATGTTCAAAACAATGCAGATATTACAGGGTACTGTTTAATTTCACAGCCTACAGTACGTAATTGTCACTTACTGTACTGTTTATGTTATATGTTTATATATATAGAGTTGTGGACCTATCTTTCTGAATAAGAAGTGTATCTTGTGCTGTCTGGGCAAGAGGATGACAAAATGGTGTTTAGCGGGCCTGTCAGGCCAAACTGAATGAGATAATCTTTTTATTCAATAAGAAAAAAACACAACTCTGCATATAAACCCAATATAAATCACTACAAAGTTCAACAAAATCAGTTATTTCTGTAATGACTTATACTTGCTGTTAAAATGGAATTTCTTAATTGGCCCTCACTGCAGTTACACTGAGACTTGCTACATTCTAAGGTGTGGGACACATGACTGCCATGCTGAAAGTGCAGTTCTGTGTCAGGCAGAAAACAGAACAAAACATTTTCATTATCAGTTTGTATTTTGGGATGACAGGCTGTGACACTATGGGCACTAAGTTGCTCGGACTGTGGTGCTGTGAGAGTAAATTATAGCACTGGGAAAGAGTACAGAGAGGCTGTGAGAGATTGGTGACTCAATGCCTACGCAGCCTTTATTTTACATAATTGCTGGGGAGTGTTTTGTCACCACAGCAATTATAGAAAATAAACAGATCCGCAGACTGGTTGGATTTTAGTACGGTCCGTGGTCTGACGCAACTGGCAGAAAATAACGCTTCCCTTTTCTTTTCCTTTTTTTAAAATGTTTAAGTGTAAATGGAGAAAGAGACCTTTTTTTTGTTTTATTTAAAGAAACTTACCACTGACTGCGAGGGGTGGTGAAGTCTCAGGCAATAATGAATGGCCCCAGGGAATGGCACAGAGTAAAGTAACAGTGGTGACTGGCACTCAGTGGTCCAAGGAAACCAGCACATGTTTGCCGTTATAACCAGCTGGTTATAACGGCAAATTATAACTGATTTTCCTTAGGAAACAATTGCTCTCCAGTTATTACAGTGTATTCTGACTGACTGGCTTTATCATAGTGATTTATAATAATTAACAAACTGTCATCAGATAAAAAATAATTTTTTTTCAGGAGTCCCCCTAGCAAGGATGGAAAGGAGTCTGATTTTATAAAAAATCATTCATACAAATGGGGGGTTCTCAGAGTCTGACTTAAAGAATCATATTGTCAGATTCTGGTCCATTTTTAAGATTCTGGATTTCTGGACTTGAAGACCAAAAATCCTAAAAATAGTTAAAGTGGACTCAGGAACTAATTCTGAAATGTGATTCTGGAATCTGATTTTCATTGCATGCAAGAAGTGTAAACCAGTACTTCTTGTCAGTTAGGATTTTTAAGGGTTTGGATTACAATTCAAGAATGGATTGTTTGAAATCCTAAAAAAACATATTTTGGCAAATCCGAGCACAGTGGACAACATTACAGGTGCAGAGAAACATTGAACATAGAAGACACTCAGTTACAAATTGTTATATATCACAGGTTACAAACATTGAATGTAATAATTCCTCTAGTGTTACAAAGAGGCACATCCTTGCGTAACCTTGTGGGGCAGGGTAGTGAAGGGGTGGGGTGGGGGGATAGGCTGTCCAAGGGACGTTGTCAGGGTCACGGGGGCAGGTGGAAAGTTCCCCCCATGGAGAGGGAAGTAAAGAGGGGCTGGGATTTAGTTGCATCTACAACAGCGGGTTTTAAAGAGATGGTTCCAAAGGGCAGATTTAAAGGTACCAACTGCGGCAGTGCTGGAGATGGTGAGTGGAAGGAAGTTGAACCATTTGGGGGCTCGGTGGAAGTAAGACCTCTGAACAAGTGAGGTCTTGGTTCTCGGCACCAGGAAGGTGGCTTTAATGAGCAGCGTGTGGTAATGGATGGGGATGCACGCTGAAGGGAGGCAATGACCCCGGGGGGGGGATCCGAGCAGAGACTTCTTGGCGAATAGGCAGGTCTGATAATGTAGATGCTCCTCAAAGTTGAGCAGGTTGATGGATGAGTAGAGCAGACAGGTGTGCGTGTGGCTGGAGGCTCCTGTCAGTAGCCTACAGGCCTTATTGATGGAGAGCTGGATTTTGGAGAGGGCAGTGTTGTCCACTGCAATGTAGATGGGCAAACCATAGTCCACTAAAGAAAGGACGGAGGAGGTGATGGCCTGCCAGAGGGCAACTTGGGGCAGGCAGTCCCTGTGTTGGTATAATAGGCCGATACAATAGTTTATGGTGGAGGAAAGGGCATTGATGTGGGTGTGGAAGGTGAGGGCAGAGTCAAAGGTGATGCCTGGATATTTATAGGTGGGTACTTGCTCTAGTGGGTGTAGCATGCTGGGGAAAATCAGAAGGTTTTTTTTTAGCTTTATTTTGGTGGTGGGAGAAGAGCATTGATTTGGTCTTCTTTAGGTTTATGAGTAGTTTGTGGTCAAGGAACCACCTTTCAGTTTGATTGTAAGTGTGCTGGAGGGATGATTGGAGAGTGAGGGGATCGGGGTGAGAGGTGAAGAGAACTGCATCGTCAGCATAGAGGAGCATTTTGCCCATGCAAGAGCTGGGGAGAGTGTTGAGGTAGAGACTGAAGAGTACAGGGCCCAGGATGGAACCCTGTGGGACCCCAGAGCAAACCGGGTGAGTGTTGGAGAACGAGCCATTGATCTTTACATGTTGCGATCTAGTGGAGAGGTAGCTGGAAAACCAGGCAAGGGGACCAGCAGAGAAACCAAGAAGGTGAAGGAAATCAAGCAGGAGGGGGTGACAGACAGTGTCAAAGGCCTTGGAGAGGTCAATGAACACTGCGCCAGCAAGGTTACTGGAGTCAAGGGTGGAGTGCAGGTATTGGGAGAATTCTAGGAGTGCAGTGGTTGTGCTATGACCAGGGTGGAGACCATGTTGCTCTGGGCACATGATGTCATACTTGGCCAGGTATTCAGATAGTTGAATGGAAACCACCTTTTCAAGGGCTTTGGAAAATGGGGGGAGAATGGAGATAGGCCGATAGTTATTGGGGGCTGAATGATATCCATTCTTGTGTATAGGGATGATTTCTCCAGTTTTTCAAGCGCTGGGGAACTGACCAAGGCATAGGGACCAGTTGAGTAGGTCCATCAGGGGGACTAGGAAAACGTCCAGGACCAGACGGAGGATCCTGGAGACAAGGGGGTCACTGCTGGGATTATTGCTACCGAGTGCTTTTAGTAGGTGTGGCCTGGCTTCGTGTGGGGATAAGGTGTGTAAGTAGAAAGGGGGGGAGATGCAGGACAGGGGGGAGAGAGGCAGGGGTAGGATCAAAAAAGTTGCTGGGGAGGACAGAGCCTAGGTTGGAGAAGGTAGTATTGAGGCAGTCAGCAATAAGTAGTGGATCAGTGGTGGTAGAGCCATCGATGGAGAGCTGTGAAGGTGGGGGTGAGCAGGTCTTCCCATTTAGCTCTTTCACGTTATCCCAGAATGTACAGGCCGACCACCAGGTGGATGCGAGGGTGGCCTAGTAGTGCTCAGCCTTGGCTCTCCTAATGGCCCAGGTGCACTTACTACATTCTGTGTTGTAGGCTTGTCTATCCGATGCCTTGCCAGATTCGACAGCGATGTGCCAGAGATTGTCCCTGTTCTTGAGTTTCTGGATGAGTGATGGGGAGATCTAGGTGGCATTGTGTTTTTTAGAGTGGATCCTGGTGAGGGGGCGAAGCAGTCACAAGCCACGCAGAAGGCACTTGTGAAGAGGTCTAAAACTGAGTTGATATCTGGAGCAAGTCAGATAGGGACCAGTCTAGCTGGGCTAGGTGTTGTTTCAGTTTTGTAAGGCCACTAGGTCATAGGCGCCTAGTACCGAGTGGCCTGGGACACTGGCTTTGGTGAGGAGGAGGACCAGCAACAAATGATTGGGGAGTGGTCACTAAGTGAGTCGGGGAGGACAGTGATATTTTGGATTTTATAGGGACGGTTTGATAATATAACATCTAGGAGAGTGCTGGTGCCATTCGAATGGTTGTGTCTGGTCAGCTGGGAGACTAGCTGGGACATGTCTAGGGCAGTGAAGGCATCCCTGGTTTGAGAGGCAGTGGGAGCAAGCCAATTAACATTAAGGTCACCTAGGATGACTTGCTCGACTTTGTGCAGGAGGGATGAGAGATAGTCGGTAAGGGACTGGACTGCTAGAATTTGATTCCTTGGGGGTATGTAGGAGACTGTGAGGAGGAGAGGGCCTCTGGCGGGGTCAGGAATAATTTTTAGTGTGAGGGCTTGGGCTCTAAAGTCAAACTTGGGAGCAGGGACAGCATGATCTGTGAGGGTGTCCTGCAAGAATATTGCGCAACCACCACCGCATTTGCCTACACGGTTTTCCCTGTAAGGGGTGTAACCAGGGAGGCAAATAGCAGAGTCAGGGGTGGCCTTAGAGAGCCAGGTCTCCACCAGTGCAATGACGTTGGGTTGATGTTGAACTACCCAGCACTGGAGCGCAGCAGTTTTCTTTAGGAGGCTGCATATATTCAGGGATGCAAGGCGGAGGCTGGATCCGGTATGGAAATAGGGAGGGCAGGCAGCCTTGGGAACAGGTTTGGGGTGTACATTCCCTGATAGTAGTAATAGCAATGTGATTATTCTAAGTATGGGGCGGTGGCGACAGGGACCCGTGGTTCTGTGCCCAGACGAAGACCCAATAGAGAGGGTTCAGGGGATAGATAAGGCATGAATGGTGGGTATGGCAAGGAAGAGGTGGGTCCAGGGCGGGTGCAGGATGGCGGAGGGAGAGGCAGTGTTGGAGGGGGGTGCTGGGGGTTGGAGGTGCATCCAAGGTGGGGGCAGGGCATTGGGGGTAGCCTAGGGTGGGGTACCTGGCGTAGGGGGTGGGTGCTCAGGTTGGGGAGGGGTCTGAGCCAGGAGAGTAAAGGTGAGAAGACTGAGTAGCAGGGTGCAGGCACCCATGGTTCATTACTGTTTGTGAGAGATAAGGGCAATAACTAACCTTCAGTGAGGGTGACTGCCACTGTAGGGTAGTGGCAGTGCAACCGACTTTGATGTGGAAGGTACCGAGTTCAATACCCCCCAGGGGGGAGTTTGAGCCCTGTGGATGGGTCATTGGGGGAGGCCAGTGGACTGGATAAGGCTGGGTTTGGACCAAGAAAAGGGGGAGAAATAATGACTCCTAGTGGTCACAGTGAAAAGTAGGTATTGGCTTGAGGAGCAGATGTGGGGTGGGCAGGCAGGAGGTGGGGTAAGGAGGTGGTGTGCAGGGTAGCAGAGGGATTTGTAGTGAGGTTTTCTAGACAAGAGCTAAGTTGTAGAGACAGCAAGAGTGTCTGAGAGTAGGAGAAAGTAGGGAGGTATAGAGCAGCTGGCGCACTAGAAGGGAACTCCCTCTAGTGGGTGATGCATATAAGCTGAAAATGGAGAAGTGGGAACTTAGTTTGTGGAGTAGCAGGAAGTCACGTGATGGGAAAGGACAATAAACTGAGGGCTGAGCTTGTGGGGGATGGGCTAACACCCTGAAACAAATGCTGTGCAGGAGGACTGAATCTTACCTATTGGCGCTTGCTGTAGCTCCGAGCCAGGTTGAAGCTGCTTCAGGCAGTGCATGTCTGAATGGGAGGGGGGTTCCAGGAGGCTTATATCAGAGGAAAGAACAAAGGAACCTAATTAGGATGCAGTGGGAAGGTCTGGACCCTACTGCACATGCGCAGCCTGAGTGACTGCAATCACTGCAATCACTACCCTTCTCTCTACTGCACATGTGTCAAATAAGCACACTATCAAGATACCCCTATCCTGATTCCGGCTAGCAGAGAACAAAATGGTGTCCTGGGGAGCCTGAGAGAGCCGTAGCCACGAAAAGGATGGTCTAGCAGGTCCCAACACAACAGAACAGTGAGTACATAGCAGAATACCAGACACAATGCAAGATAAAGTAAAGTACAGGCTAGCATGTTAACTCCTCCACAACTACACAACCATCCCCTTAAAGTAACACCAGAAACAGTGCTCAGAGTCCCTTGCAGAGCCAGGCGACCACCACGGAAGAACAATCAGTTGATATCGGAGGCAGAAAATGCAATCCACAGTTTTAGAACACCCTGAAACAAATGCCATGCAGGAGGACTGGATCCGTACCTATTGGTGCCTTGCTGTCAGTCTCCTAGCCCAGGCTGAAGCTGCTTCAGGCAGCTTGTGTCTGAATGGGTGAGGGGGCCCCAGGAGGCCTATTGGTGCCTCGCTGTAGCTCCACGACCCAGGCTGAAGCTACTTCAGGCAGCATGTGTCTGAAATGGGGCTCCAGAAAGCTATTGGTGCTTCTCGCCAGAAGTCTGGGCCGACCAAGACTTGGAAGCTGCTTCAGGCAGCATGTGTCTGAATGGGGGAGGGGGCTCCAGGAAGCTATTGGTGCTTTGCTGCAAGCTCCGTGACTACATTTGAAGCTGCTTCAGGCAGCATGTATCTGAATTTAAATAAGGGAGGGGGGAGAGATTTAGGTGTTCAGGTTTTGATAGAAGATAGGCAGTGAGGGTTTAATGCATTAGAGAGGAAGTTAAGGGCATGCACAGTTTAGAGCGAAGAAGGTGTGCAGTGCTGAGGAATTAGAATGAGGGGATGAGGAGTGCATTATTTGATGGGGTAGTGAGTTCCACAGTTTAGGGAGGTAATGCTAAAAAACTATCTGACCTACTGTAGTGGATCGGCTAGGGACTACCAAAGTGCGGGAGTCACTGGATCTTAGGGAATGAGAGGAGGGGGAGGGGTGGACAAGGAGGAGGAGAGGTATGATGGGAGAGACCCAAACCAAAATTTTGAGATGAACTTGGCACAGTGGGAGAGACGTCTATTAGCAAGTGTGGGAAAGGTGAGAGAGTGGTAGAGGTCACAGTGATGAGTAAGGGGGGGGGAATCCATAGCTAAGTGGCAGTAGGAGCTGAAGAGAGTGTCCAGTCTGGCTAGGGAAGACTTGGGAGCGGCACTGTAGACTACATCACAGTAGTCAAAAACAGGGAGTATCATCTTCTGGATGAGTTCACACCTTACTGGCAGAGGTAAGCAACTACAGTTCCTGTAAAGGGCGCCTAGCTTGGCGTGCAAGTTTTTCAGGATGTCTCTACCTGTCCTGAAAAGTTGAGGTGTTGTCAAGTCAAACCCCAAGGTATCTAAAGGATGTGGTATCCTCAAGTGTAGTCCCATCAAGGTGTGGAAAGGGTATAGTGAGAGCCTTGAGAGTATCTGCCTAGTACCAAATGTCATGGAGACTGTCTTCCTGGTGTTAAGGAAGAGTTGATGTGTGCTAAGCTAATGATGAACTTTGTCGAAGTCATGCTGGAGTCTGGTTGCTACATTGGAAGGAGATTGGCTGGCGGTGAACAGGACAGTATTGTCAGCATACATATGGATTGAGGAAGTGGAGCAGACTGATGGGAGGTCATTTGGAAAATAGAGAACAGTAGTGGTCCTAACACTGAGCCCTGCTTCACCCTAGTGTTGACTGGGAGGGGAGGGAATAGTGCGTTGGCAATTCTGACTGATTGAGTCGGTATCCCATGATAATTGCGACGAGATAATAGCGACTCAAAAACAGTGACTATTTAATAGTGATTATTACAATGGTGACCACTAATAAATAGCTTCTGAACAAAACAGTGCTATGTCTGAAATAATAGCGACATATCTGTAAGCAGGTTCACAGAATTTATTCTGAGTTGCGATGTAATATTCTCAAATACTCCTTCTGCTTCCTGTTCCCATCAAAACCTGCTTCTCTGACCTTCCCCTCCCCTGTTCTCATTAAAACCAGCTCTCCATCCCCTTTCAGTTTGTTTGCTGGATAGCTGAAAGCATACAGATTGAATCTGTGACCAGCCAGAAAGGTAAGCCACTGGCACTGTATTGCAGCTACCTTTACCGCCACGACAAAGAGAAAGCTGGAATGAGTTATTGGCGCTGTAATGAGTCTCACAAATTTGCATACTGTATCTTGCGTGACTTCATACAGTAGATGGCACTGTTGTAGCACAGGAAAAAGAACACAATCATATACCTGATGCTGCAGATGTCGGTGTGTACCACATAATGGCAGATATCCATAGTAGAGAACGGACCACCGTAGAATCAACCTCAGAGTTGTTGTGGAATGTATTGCTTGCCTCCTGAAGCTGTGACTGGAATGCTTGCTGAAATCAATCTGATAAGAAGAACTGTGCAGCGGATTAGGCAGCATGAGCGTGGTGCCCTGCAACACCAAGCACTGTACTAGAGTTAGTAATCCCCCCTGAGTTCACATCTCTCAGCACAGGTGACAATTTTTATTGTTTGACAGTTGGAAGCAGGCAGATAGGTGTATCATTTTGGCACAGATGGCAACATGAGATTCTTGTGCCAATGTAATGACTGGGATGCTTTCGATGGTACATTCAAGTCTTGTCCTGTTGATTATCAACTTTATACAGTGCATGCACTTCACAGTGGTACTGTATTAACAGCAGCCTATGTCTTAATGTGCTCATGGAATGCTGCTGCATACGAGTTAGTTTTCATATAACTAAAGCACTGGTTGGTGATTACTGCCCAGCAAATGCGATTATGGATTATGAGGAGGCATCCTGGAAAGGGTTCACAAATGTATTCAGTGACACAAACCTACGAGGGTGCTTTTTCCACTTTGCACAAGCTGTATGGAGGAAAATTCAAAAGTGCCCTGAATTGCACAGACCCAGACTTCTGCCTTAATCTGCGCATGTTGCTTGCTTAGCATTTGTTCCCCCGAGCGATGTAATAGCTAAGTTCAAAGAGCTAAAGAAAATGGAGTTCTTTGTCACAAATGAGGAGTTGTTACAGCCAGTAATCAATTACTATGAAAATACATGGCTTGGTAGACCTAGAGGGTGCTCCGGTAGAAGAAGAGCTAGTTTCCCAATCGAGAACTGGAACTGCTATGCTGTGACATAAATGGGATTGGCAAGAATGAACAATGCTGTCGAAGGGTGGCACAGAGGATTTAATTCACGATTACAGGGTAGGTGCCTGCCACTCAAGCATATGGAAGCTGATTGAGGTGTTGAAGGAAGAGCAACAACTGAGATGAAGATGCAGCAGCTTATTTCAGGAGTTTCAGCAGGTGGAAAAAAAGAAATATAAAGATCAAAACCAGCGAATAGAAACATTGTTTCTAATCGTGTCCCATAGCACATACGAATATTTGCGCGCACTTGAGTACAACTTTCAATTTAAACTATGAAATGTGTGTTAAATGTGGTTGGTTTCCTGAATCAAGAAGTTATCTGAAGACTTGAAGAAATTTCTGAATAAAGTCGACTCCCCTGGCTTCGACCAGGTTTTTTTATACACGAAGAGTCGCTATTTTGACCCCCCCTTAGCTTGAGTAGATAGGTGTTGCTAGGTGCCACAGTAGGTTGCTAGGAGCAGATGGTAGCTAGGAGCAGATGGTTGCTTAGTTACTTGCAGTCGCCTTTATCTAATAGTGCCATGGTGTTTACCGGTATACTGTGGGTAAGCAAGTTAGCTGAAGTCGCTGTTGTTTTTAGGAGCTGGTGTTTACCGGTATGATACTGTGGGTAAGCAAGTTAGCAGAAGTCGGCATTGTTTTTAGGAGCTGTCATTTGGTGTTGCTGTTAATGCATTCACCGTATTTCCATCGCTCAATTGACAATCGCGATTTTTAAGTCACGATTATCACATGGACCCATTGAGTCTGCCCTATGAGGAAAGATGAACCAGCTAGTGGCAGAGTCAGATAAACTAGCTGAGGCGAGGTTGTCTAGAAGGAGGGTATGGGAGACTGTGTCGAATGCCTTGGCAAGATCAACAAAAATAGCAGAGGTGATTAAACCACTGTCCATCCCTGAGAAGATGGAATCAGTGAGTCTAAGTAGGGAGGTTGTGGTAGAGTGGTGCTTCTGGATGCCAGGTTGGAAAGGAGTGAAGAAGCTTGAGTCAGAAAGAAAGGTTGAGAACTGAGAGAGAGCCAGGCGCTCTTGGAGCTTGGCAAGAATGGGGAGAAGTGTTATAGGGAGGTAATTTCCAGGTGAGGAAGGATCACCACCCTTAGGTAAGGGTAGGATGATGGCATGCTTCCAGGCTGCAGGGACAGTAGAAGTGGAGAAAGAGAGATTTAGGATAATGGATAAAGGGGAGGTGATAGCTGGAGCAGATAAGTACAGAAGTTTAGGATCCAGACCATCAGGTGAACTGCCTTTGGATGGGTTGAGAGCAAGGAGAGCTTCCAATGTGGCAGCAGGAGAGATTTTGGAGAAAGAAAAGGAGATGTTGTCATAGAAACATAGAGACTTTGATGGCAGATAAGGACCTAGGGTTACCACCTTTTAAGAAGCCCAAAGTGGGACATTTCTTATTGAAACATGTTTTTTCGCAGGACAGTACATAACCTCAACCAATGCAACAGACTTGTTTTCTCTATGTAATAAGAAATAAGGCTGAGTATTTTAGTTTCTTAGTTACTTCTATTGTTTCTTATCATTTTAAGGTATTTTAGTTAAGGTATTGTAGTTTTCTAGAACATTTAGTGGAATGTTAGAAAATATTTTTTCTACTATAAAATCAGGACATATAGTATTTTTCATGTTTTTTTTTTGCAGGACACAGCTGCCCAAATCAGGACTGTCCTGCAAAAATCAGGACAGGTGGTAACCCTATAAGGACCACTTGGCCACCCAGTCTGCCCATTTCCCTACCTATTGGATAAGCTGCAGATTCTAGTTAACCAACAGCCTACTTCCTGCAACCCCCCACTATAATTGCCTTATGTCTGTCCCATGCATGTTTGAATTCTCCCACTGTTTTAGACCCCACAACCTCTCCAGGAAGGCGGTTCCATGCGTCCACCACTCTCTCTGTGAAAAAGAATTTCCTCACATTACCCCTGAGCCATCCCCCCTCTAACTTTAAATTGTGCCCCCTTGTTCTTACACATCTCTTTTTCTGAAAGATGCTACCCTCCTGGACTTTGTTGATTCCCTTGAGGTACTTGAAAGTTTCTATCATGTCCCCCCTGTCCCTCCTTTCATCAAGGGTATACATATTAAGCTCTCTCAGTCTCCCATCATATGGTTTCTGATGTAGACCCTGCACCATTTAGTTGCCCTCCTCTGGACTGCTTCCATCCCATCTATGTCCTTGCGTAGATGAGGTCTCCAAAACTGCACGCAGTACTCCAGATGGGGTCTCACCAACTATCTGTATAGAGGGATAACCACTTCCCTTTTTCTACCTGTGATGCCCCTCCCTATGCATCCCAGTATCCCCCTGGCTGTCCTTACTGACTTCTCACATTGCTTACCCACCTTTAGGTCATCTGATATGACTACACCCAGATCCCTTTCCATTATTGTTGTCGTTAGTACCTCTGCTGCTATTGTGTACTCTTCTCCTGGATTTTTATTTCCCAGGTGCATTACTTTGCACTTCTTTGCATTGAATCTAAGTTGTCATATGTCTGACCATTCCTCCAACCTTGCCAAGTCCCTTCTCATCCTTTCTACCCCACCTTGTGTATCAACTCTGTTACAGATCTTTGTGTTACCTGCAAAGAGGCATACCTTTCCTTCCAGACCCTCTGCAATGTCACCTATAAAGACGTTAAAGAGGACTGAGCAGTACTGAGCCCTAGGGTACTCCACTGTAACCCCTTCTTCAGAATGTGTTCCATTCACTATTACCTTCTGTGTCCTGTTGTGCAGCCAGTTTGCTACCCAGGTTACCACCCTGGGACCCACTCCCAGACTGGCTAACTTGATTATTAATCTTTTGTGCAGGACTCTGTCAAATGCCTTGCTAAAGTCTAGGTAGGCCATATCCACAGCCCCTCCCTGGTCTATTACTTTGGTCACCCAGTCAAAGAAATTGATTAAATTCATCTGACCTGACCTTCCTGCTGTGAATCCATGCTGTTTTGGGTCCTATGCCCCGCTGGCCTCTAGGTACTCAACAATTCTTTCTTTCAGAAGTGATTCCATCATTTTCCCCGCCACTGAGGTCAAACTAACAGGTCTATAGTTTCCTGCTTCTGCCTTGCTCCACTTTGTGAAGGGAATCACATCTGCCCTCCTCCAGTCCTCAGGTACCACCCATCTTCCCATGATTTGTTAAAAGTGTAGTTAGTGGTGTCACTAGGTCCTCCTTAGCTCTTTTAGGATTCTAGGTGAATCCCATCAGGCCCCATTGCTTTGTCCACCTTGAGTTTTAGGAGTTCTTTCAGTACTCTTTCTTCTGTAAATGGACTGGCATCAACCCCACTATCCAGAGTGCTTCTACTGTTTGGTTTAGGTAACTCCTCCTCTTCTTCTTTTGTGAATACTGAGCAAAAGTATTCATTCAGTATCTCTGCCTTTTCACTGTCTCCCTCTGCCCACCTCCCCTCTCCTTTATTAATCTTCACTATCCCTTCCTTAGCCTTTCTATGCTCCCTAATATACCTATAAAAGGTTTTATCCCCCTTCTTAACTGAGTTGGCTACCTTTTCCTCGGTTTGGGCCTTTGCTTTTCTGACTGCCTTCCCCACTTCTTTCTGCTTTAATTGATACGGTTCCCTGTTGTGCCCCATCTGTGATTCCTTATATTTTTTGAATGCAGCCTTTTTCTCCTTAACCTTCCTTGACACCTCTTTTGAGAACCATATTGTTTTTTTATTCCGCTTTGTTTTCTTTATTTGTTTCACACAAAAGCTTATTGCCTCCATGATGGCAGTTTTGATTTTTATCCATTATTCTTCCACCCCTCCTTTCTGGCCATTTGCTAATGCATTCCTCAGGTATTCACCCATTATGCCAAAGTCAGCCCTTCTAAAGTCCAGTATCCTTGTCTTTGTATGGCTTGTCTCCATGGTTGTGTTTATTGTGAAGGACACTGTGCAGTGGTCGCTTGTTCCCAGATGTCTGTTGACTTCTAAATTTGTGATCCTCTCTCCATTTGAGAGTACCAGGTCTAATATTGCTCCCTCCCGAGTGGGTTCCACCACTAGCTGTCTAAGGCATGCCCCCTGTAGGGCATCGAGAATGACCCTGCTCTTGGATGTGGCTGTAGTCCATGTCGCCCAGTTAACATCTGGCATATTCAGGTCCCCCATCAACAGTATCTCCCCTTTTTCAGCCATTTTGAGAATGCCCTCTATCATTTTCTTGTCTATTTCCTCTCCTTGAGACGGGGGGTCAGTATACAACCCCTGTGCGGATTGTGATGTCATTCCCTGTCTCCAAGGTGACCCAGAGTTCCTCTTGTCCTTCCCCATTACTTTTTAGTTCTGTAGCTTTGATCCCTTCCCTTATGTAGAGAGCTACTCCACCTCCTCTTTTACCCTCCCTGTTCCTTCTGTAGATTGTGTACCCTGGTATGTTGACATCCCAGTCATGGTTCTCCATGCACCATGTTTCTGTGACTGCCACAATATCCAAGTGTTCCTCTTCCATCAAGGCTATTAGCTCTGGAAGCTTGTTTCCCCAGACTACAGGCATTGGTACTCATTGCCCTCCATTTAATGTTGGCTTTATCCTTTTTTTACACCATCCCTGCTCTTATTGCCCTTGTCCATTTTTCCATTTACCCCTGTCCTGCCCTCTGTCAAGCTCTGTACCTCAGTGTTTACCCTACTAGCTGCCATGTTTTGTGGGGGGAGGCTTGAACTTTGCTGTTTCCTATCAGCACCTCCCCCCTTGGCTAGTTTAAAAGCTTGCCAAGGAAGCATTTAAAACTGTCACCTAGGAGCATGTTTCCCTTCCTGGGCAGATGCAGACCATCATGCCAGTATAGACCTTGATCTCTCCAGGTGGACCCCGAGTCCCCAATGAAGCCAAAGCCCTGTGCTCTGCACCAGTTTTGCAACCATTCATTAAACTGCATGGTGTGCAGTACCCTAGCCTCACCCCTGCCATAGACTGGCAGCACCTCTGAGAAGGTTACCGTGCTTGCTACCTGTCTGAGGCCCCTCCCCAACTCCACAAATTCATCCTGCACTGCACTGATCTCATGCCTAGCTAGGTCATTTGTCCTGAGGTGGACAATGATATCTAGTTTCCTCTCCTGTGATGCTGCTTCTGCAATCCTGAGGATTTGCTTCCTGTCCTTCCAAGCCATGGCACCAGGCAGGCATCTTACTTCCCTCTCCTCTCCCTTCCCCAGGTCTACACCCCTAACAATTGAGTCCCCTATCAGAAGCTGTTTCTTTCCCCTGTGGTGTCCCTTGCCACTCTTTTGTGGGTCTCCCTTGTGGATGTCCCCAGCATTCTTCTTGGTCTCCAATGAGGGTGTCATCATAGAGGAACCTTGAATTGCCAGACTGACATATGGTTTGTGTAGAGGTGCAACTCGGGGGCTATGCCTCTGTTCCACCACAGTCACCCTCCCAGAACCTACTGTGGTCCATCTGCTCTTCACACATGGCAACCTCTGAGGCAGTGGTTGTGGAACTGGTGCTCTTTGGGTGGGGGAGGCCTCCTTAGTCCTTGCCAGTTCAGCCTGGAGGTGGGCAACCTCCTCCCTCAGAGCTGACAGTTGCCTGCAAATAGGGCAGCAATGCAGGTTCCAGAATGTCTCCTGAAAATTGCTGCCCCACAGCCAGTGCATTGCACCACTCCCACATGTCCCTCTTCCTTATAATATACAATGAGTAATATATAATTTTTGTGTGTACTTACCCTTTATGCACTGTGCTGGGTAATTAAGAATATGACAGTTCTGCCCCAAGACCCATTGAGGAAGTGATGTCAAAATCTTGGCTATAAAGGATATGCCACACCTGGGGTGGGTGGGGTGAGGAAGGGTGGGTGGCCACAACCATTGGTGACTGTTAGAAACAATCAAATACACCACTGCTCCACCACCCTGGTGAGTACTGCCCTTTATAGTAAGTCAACCAACACCACAACTTACTAGACCACTGCTCCTACACAAACCACTCTACTGAGTCCAGGGATAAAAAGAACTCACTGTTCAGCCAGCAGGACACTTCTAAAATATTGCACAAATATCCTTCCAAATCCTATGTGTCTAGCACAGAAATCAAGCAACTTCAGTTGTATTTCACCCCCTCTGGTTGTAAAATTACTACACTTTAATGGAATCCTGCAATTCTTAATGCCAATAAGCAAATAATGAAACTTTCTGTAGAAAGCATAGCTTACCTTCCTAACTAGTCCCCTACAATATTATGTTTTACCAGGTTCCCAGTTCCTCAAATGCATTCTAGTTTGTTCTCTGCAGTATAGCAAGTTTCTCAGCTTCCAACAGGAGCAGGCAAGTCTTTTCTGACTGGCTTTTCTCTGTGTAGTTTGCCTAAGACAGCACAGTGATAAAAGCCCCACCTAGAATCAATTGATTAACTAGTGACACCTGTGATGTAAGCAGGCCTTTCAGTGAAGACAATTTGCTATGTCTGCTTCTAATACACACACAAAGCCCCTATCTGAAACCAGGGATAAACTCACTGCTTAGCCAGCAGGACACTTCTAAAATATTGCACAAATATCCTTCCAAATCCTATGTGTCTAGCACAGAAATCAAGCAACTTCAGTTGTATTTCACCCCCTCTGGTTATAAAATGACTACACTTTAATGGAATCCTGCAATTCTTAATGCCAATAAGAAAATAATGAAACTTTCTGTAGAAAGTGTAGCTTACCTTCCTAACTAGTCCCCTACAATATTATGTTTTACCAGGTTCCCAGTTCCTCAAATGCATTTTAGTTTGTTCTCTGCAGTATAGCAAGTTTCTCAGCTTCCAACAGGAGCAGGCAAGTCTTTTCTGACTTTTCTGTCTTGTCAAGGGGGGGAGGAGTTTGCAGGGGATTGAGAGTACAGTATGTGATGGAGGAGGGGGGAGGAAGGACAGGATGGTAGAGGTGCAGGAGGTAAAACAGGAGTTGAACTCTGCGCAACAGTAAGGTGGTCAGAGATTAATGAGTTGTTTATGTTTTATTTAGTTTTGTTGACCGAGTAAGTGCACTAGACAAATTCTTGCCTATTTTCAGGCACGACCCGAGGGGGGATACAGATGAATGCCAACTGACTTTGAACCAGAGTAAGCTGTTGGTGGTATTTTTTGTGAATAGGGGGGTGGCTTGGGGGGGAGAGAATAGAGCATGTATAACCTTCAAAAATTTTAAAGGGGCGCTTACATTAGCTTGAAAGGTAGAATGGAAGTAATCAGCTTTAGCCAACCTGATGGCTTTTGTACATGTGTTCCAGAGGGCTTGGTAAACCTTGAAGTCCCTTGGCAGCTTTGAAGATTTGTGATTTTTCCATGCTTGGTCTCGTATACGTAGGCAGGCTAGCAATTCTGGGGTGATCCAGGGGAGGTGATTTCCTCAAACTCTGGAGCATCTAACAGGAGTTGAGAAAATTATCTTTAAAATAATCCAGAGCTTTGTCTACCATGGCTGCTGAGGAGAGAGGGGCCAAGTCAGTTTGAGCTACTGTAAGCTGAGAAGTAGGGGGGCCAGATCTGGGGCTTTGAAAGAATGAGCTCGTAAGATTTTATGCGGTACCTTGGGTCGGTGTATTTTACAAACTAAGTAGATCATATGGTGATCACTTAATCCAACCAGAAGGAGGCCAGACTCAATGACCCTGTGGGGATGGGAGGTGAGGACCCAGTCTATCAAGCTGTGATTTTGTATTTTTGGATTCATCCAGGTTGGTTCATTTATTAGTTGGGATATGTTATGTGTTGATATCTCATTGCATACCTTACTTTGGAAGGAGTCCAGCCAGTCTAAATTGAAGTCCCCATAATATATAGCTTATCAGAGGATGTGATGCGTGATGGGTAGTAGCGAGATCAGTGGCAATGGAGGAAGGAGGCCAGGATGGCAGTATATTCCGGCAACAAAAATGGGGACTGAGAACGGAGGGACAGTCTTAGGATGAGTGCCTCATATGCATTGTGGACGGATGTGGATAGTGTAGTAGTAAATTGGATTGAGGAGGAGATGTACATTGCAACCCCTTCTCTGCCAGTGCGGTCTTGATGGGAGATAGTGTAGCCCGGGATAGTGATAGCATTATCAGATATTTTACGAACATATGAACATACGAAATTTGCCAGCAGATAAAGGCCTAGAGGTCTATCAAGTCTGCTCAAATGTGCAGCTAGCACCCCTTATTCTGCAGCTGCCCCTCCCTTCCACCCTTCCCCTTCATTAACCCTCCCCCTTGTCTGGTCCCATCCTCATTTGAAGCAGTCCACTGTTCTACTGCATATCACTTCAGCAGGTAACGCATTCCACCCAGCCACCACCCTCTCTGTAAAAAAGTGTCTCCTCATCTCCCTCCTGAACCTTCCTCGCTCCAGTCTCATATCATGGCCCCTGGTGTCCCTCCCCTCCCTTACTTTGAACAGCCCGTCTGTACCCATCTTGTTTATTCCTTTCATGTATTTAAAGGTTTCAATCATGTCACCCCTGTCTCTCCTCTCCTCTCCTCCAGTGAGTACATGTTCAACTCCTTCAACCTCCTCTCGTATGATAAGTCCCCCAGCCCCTTGATCATCTTTGTCACTCTGTGCTGCACCCCCTCCAGTAACTTAATGTCCCTCTTCGGATACGGACGCCAGTACTGCACGCAGTACTCCAGGTGTGGTCTAACTAATGACCTATACAGTGGCAGAATCACCTCCTCCCTCCTCGAGGATATACCCCTTGCAATACAACCCAGCATTTTGTTGGCCTTTGCAGCTGCCTTTCTACATTGTGCTGAGTTGTTCATTGACCCTGTAATGAGCACACCCAGATCCTTCTCCTCCATCTGGGCTAGCTGCACTCCCTAGCTGGTAACTCCTTCTTGGGTTCTTCATCCCAAAATGCAGCACCTTGCACTTTTTGGCATTAAGCCCTTGTTGCCAGGTGTCTGACCAGGTTCAAGCTTTGCCATTTCATCCTGCAACCCTGCCATCCCTAGGTCATCCACCACGCGCCTATCTTGTTGTCATCAGCAAACAGACTGATCTTGCTCTTGATGTCCCATGATATGTCTGCAATGAATATCCCAAACAACACTAGTCTCAACACCGAGCCTGTGGAACACCGCTCATCACTGCCCTTGGGTGTGAGCTCCCCACCCACCACCACCCTCTGTTGCCTTCCCTGCAGCCAGTATCCTACCCATCTCACCAGCTTTGCACCGCCCCTGTGCCTACTAACGTCCTTCACAGCCTTTCATGTGGCACTGAGTTGAATGCTTACTGAAGTCCAGATACAGGACATCCATTGCATGGCCCTGTCCAGTTGCCTAGTTACCCAGTCATAGAACTCGACCAGGTTGGTTTGGCAGGATCTGCCACATATGAAGCCATGCTGTCTGCTGTCCTGTAATCCTTTGGCCTCTAGGAGGGCACCAGCCTCTCCTTCAGGATAGTCTCCATTAGCTTACCCATGATGGATGTGAGGCTCACTGGTCTGTAGTTTCCCGGTTCATCCTTGGGGCCACTCTTGTGGAGGGGCACCACATGAGCCATCCTCCAGTCCTGAGGTACACACTCTGAATGTAGTGAGGCATTAAATAGGTCTGCCAAAGGTCCTGCAAGGACCTCTGCCAGCTCCTTCAGTACCCTGGGGTGGATGCCATCTGGGCCTGGCGCCTTATCCACCCTCAGTGCCTTCAAACCCTCTCAAACTCTGCTCCATGATTTCCCCATCTGTCACCCCTCCCCTCTGTTTCTGCCATTTCTCCCCACTTGGGTGTCACCCCCTCTTCTCTTTAGTAAATACTGAGCAGAAGTACTCATTTAGTGCTTCTGCCTTATCGCACTCTGCTTCCACCTAACCCCCCTCCTTCCTAATCCTTACTATGTGGTCCTTACAGCTCCTTTTCTCCCTGGTGTACTTAAAGAAGTCATTCTCCCCCTTCTTAATGCCTTGTGCCAGCCTGAGTTCCGTAGATGCTTTGGCTCCCCTTACTGCCCTTGTCACCTCCTTCGATTCTGTCAAGTACTCCTCCCTGTCCTCCCCCCTCCTGGTTTTCTTATACTTCCTAAAGGCAGCTCTTTTCCTCCTTAACTTTTCCATGACCTCCTTGCTCAACCAGATCGGTTTCTTAGCCCTAGCCTTCTTGCTCTGGGCTTTGCAACAGGTTTTGGTTACCTCCACTATCCCCAGCTTTATGAGCTCCCACCTCTGGTTAGTGTCCATACTAGATTGAATTCTGGCCAGGTACTCTTTTATCACTTCCCCCATCCTCCCAAAGTTGGCCCTCCTGAAGTCCAGCACTATTGTGCCAAGATTCCACCCCTTTCTTGCCCACATCCAATGTGAGCCATACTGAGTGGTGGTCACTCCCTGACAGCGGTTCCTCCACTGTAAGTTCTCTTACAAAGTCCCCATTTACCAGCACAAGGTCAAGGGTACTCCCTAACCTGGTTGGTTCACTGACCATTAGCAGCAGGAAGCTGTCCTGGAAGGCATCCAGCAGTACCTGCTCCCTTCTGTTCCTGGTTGTTGGGGTGCTCCAGTCCACTCCTGGCATGTTGAAGTCCCCCACAATCACCACACTACCCTTCTTGCAGGTTCTCCTGATCTGTCCCACTAGTTCCCTGTCTAACTCCTCCATCTGAGATGGTGGCCTGTACACCACTCCCATTCTAAGAATCCTATTCTTGGAATCCTGGATTTGCATCCAAAGTGACTCCGTATTACCCTCCTCCCCTTCCTCCCTTACACACTTCAGTCCTTCCTTCACATATGTGCCACCCCCCTCCTTTCCCAATCACCCTGTCCCTCGAAATAACCTGTACCCTGGGTACAGACAGGTCCCAGTCATTGTATTGGGTGGCCCATGTTTCCGTGATGGCTGCAATGTCCACCTCTCTCTGCCATGAGAACCTGTAACTCTGCAGTTTTCCTCCCAAGGCTCCTAGCATTAAGGGTAACCACCTTCCACCCTTGCCCCCCATTCTGCCCTCCTTTCCTAGCATCACCAACAGTACTTGCCATTTGTCCTTTGTCACTGTTATGGGGGGTAAGCTTATATGGTTTCCCAACCTGTGGTCTCTGCATATCTCTTCCCCAACTGCCACCTCCCACTCCTAGTTTAAATTCCCAACTTCCTCTATGTACTCCTCCATCCTCTGTTTCAACACTTTCTTTCCCTCCTCACTCAAGTGTAGTCTGTCCTTGGCATAGAGACTACTGTCCTCCCAGGTCCCTCCCACCCCCCCAACAGCCCGTACCCTTTAGCACAACACCAGGTTCTTAGCCATCCGTTAAATTCCTCTATTCTCAGCTTTCTTGTTGTGCTTGTTTGCACCAAAGTATCTCTGAAAAGTTACTGATCTTCCTGCCCCTCACATAATTGTGCTAGTTCCTCAAACCTCCTCTGGACTGTATCTACTGTCTTGTCAGCCGGGTCATTTGTCCCAAGATGTATAATTAAATGAGGCTTGTCCCTACCCTTCTAGCATATTTCAGAACAGACTGTCCCACTCTTTCTGCTGTCATTCCTGGCATGGCCTCCACCCAAATGCACTATGCTCTCCCCTTCTACCCCACCTAACTCCTCTTAGTATTGAGACCCCAGCACTAGGATTCCACCCCTCTTACTCCCTGCTTGCTTCCATTCATCTCCCTCTCTCATTTCCAGCTCCTCTTCTTCCTCCTGCACATTATTTCCCCCTTTTACCCCTGTTGCAATTCTCCCAGCAGAACTTCCCCGCTCCAGTTTGGTCCAGGCATTTATCAATTACTCCTCTAATTTCATAATTCCCTCCTCCACCTTCTTCCTCTCTAGCAGTGCACAACTATTTTCTGAAGGCCCTTCACAAATGCCCGCTCCCTCTCTCTTCATAGTAACCTGTTCTCTCCTTTCCACTCCATGACTTTCGCCACTTCTTCGCCTCCCCTCACAAGTCCCTATCTCCTCCTTCCATTTGTCTTTTGTCTCCTGACCTGGTTTCCCCGGCAATCATTCTTCCTGGCCTGGGCCCCTTTGTCTCTGCTTCCCTTCTTCTGACCCTCTCCTCACCACTGTTGGCTTAAATCCGCCTCCCTCATCTCCCTTCTTCCTCCCTCAATATTGGGCTAAACCCACCCCCAATCTGCCTTGTCTGTCTTAGTTCCTCCTGCAGACCTCAATCTCCTTTCTAAGTTTTTCTGTGTGGTTGCACACTAAACATCCTCCCACACCTCTAGGCAATTTTAGAAAGATTGGTGCACCGAGTTGTTGCAGCCTACCACCCTACCCATTGCTGTTGTTGCCTCACCAACGACCCCCACCTTCCAGATGCAGGATGCAAACACTCCCCCAAGTCTCCCCTCCTCTTCTATCAGTGCAAAACATTTTCTTTATTTCCCTTACCTCCTTTGTTGCACACGTTTAGATATATTGAGCAACTGCTTTTATATTCTATCCTTCCTATCCACACTCAAAAACAGACTTTAAGTAGTCATTGCACAACCTTCTTCAAACTCCTACTCCTTTCCCCAATGCAATATCAATGTGAAGAAGTAATAATAAAAGCTCCTAGATTTGCATTTACTTCCCTTCCACTGAGAGAGCAGTCACCTCTTCACTTGCTGCCGTTCCTTTCCTGGTATGCCCCTCCTACTCCACACCTCTTACTATACCCAGGGGCCGGATATTCAAAAGGGTTGCGCCATGAGCAATAGGGTTACGCATGCGCAAAGCCTGAAAGTCACCCATTCTCGATAAACAGCAGGAGGCAGTTGCGCCACGAAAACAGGCTGAGCAACAGTGCAATGCAAATGAAGGCATGCGCAACTGAAGGTGGATCCATGCGCAAAAGGCACAATGCGATGTTCAAAGACTTCGCAAATGTGCAAGGCGAACAGCCGGAGGTTGCGCCCCAGCGGAAATGAGCCAAAATAAAAAGGCTCAAGGAAGAGCGCAAGAACGCGACAGGGAAGACACGCCAGGCAGAGAGACAGAGGCCAGGCAACAAACAGTGCAGGCCAGGGGTGCACAGGACAGAAGAGGGGCAAGGGAAGTGTATGTGGGGCCACAGAGTGCAGAGGCCAGTAGGTGGCACCAGGTGCAGTGGAGGTAGCAGTCAGGACAGCGGGGTAACAGAGCAACATCAGCCAGGGGGTCACAAGCCAGGGAGATGGACAGTGCCAGCTTCCACATGGAGGCTGTAATGAGGGGTGAGAATGCATGCTGCAGGAGGGCGTGGCTGTGGGAAGGGCCCGTCAGCGGTACGCCCAACAGGCAGTACAGTGCCGCATCAGCTTTGAGCTGTACACAGATGTAGAGATCATGGGCTGGTACTGCCTGAACAGGGCAATACTGAGGCGGCTCTGTGAGCTGTGCAGTGATGTAATGAGAGGCACCTCACAGCGGATTACGCTCTGTCGGGTGGAGACCAGGTGACAGCCTGCATGTGCCTGCTCACCACGGGGCACCTTCCAGAGGGCTGAGGGACACCACAGGCATCACACAGTCAGCCACGTCATGCATCTCACCCAATTCCTCAGCGCACTGCTGCCACATGCTGCGGAGCATCCATTTTCCCCAGCACCGCGGCAGGCGTACAGCAAACATGCAGGAGTTCAACAGGGTAGCATGTATGCCTGGCATGCTGGGGCCATAGACTGCACCCATGTGGCCGCTCACGCGCACCTGCCTGGCCCCAGTGGGGCTGCATATAGGAACAGGAAGGGCTATTCAGTATCAACTGCCAGGTGGTGTGATGCCACTGGGCGCATAATCAATGTCTGTGCCACACACCCTGGTGGAGCACATGATGCCTTTATATGGTATCAGTCCGCACTGTGCCATCGATTCGAGAGTGGGGACATCCCCACAGGCCATCTAGTGGGTGAGTACGCATGTAGGAATTGCAAACGTGGAGCAAGGGTGGGAATGCCACAGGTGCCATGGCAGGGGCACACAGGGATATTGGCAATACGGACCTGAACATGATACTCATCTCCACCATCTCCACACAGGTGACAGCGGATACCCTCTCGTCCCTGTCTGCTCACACCATACGGTTCCTCATGACCCCATCGCAGCAGCTATAATGAGGCGCATGCCGCAACCATGCAACATCATCGAGGCGGGTGTTTTGGATGCTCAAGGCACGCTTCCGATGCCTAGACACCTCGGCGGTGCCCTACAGTACAGCCCCTCAAAGGCCTGTGGGATATTCCTGGCCTGTTGTATCCTGCACAACATGGCCAAAGACTGTGGGATAGCCATTCAGGTCGAGGAGGGACAGACAATGGGGCATGCCAGCGGCGCTGGTGATGATGGTGATGAGCAGCCCCCCCTTGGACGGCGGGACCCCCAACTGATCCGGCAGGCCCAGCTGCACTGGGACACCATCACGGAGGAGCATTATGCACGACACAGGTAAGTCAAGGGGCCATGTGCAACCAACACTGTCCTGGCGCAACCCACAGGCACACAGAGTAACACACCAGGGGTGCATGATGGCAAGGGGAGTGAAAGGGACCAGGCACACAAACACACCATCAGGGAGGGGCGAACAGTCATATGGACACACACACACCAGGCACAAAGCATACATGGGCAGGTGCACAGCAGAGCAGGAACAGATATGGCAAACACACAGATCCACGGACCACACCACCACCTGTACTGTCCAAGTACGTGTGTCAGATGCTGAGCTTGCCATCTTGGTGTACAGTACAATGCAGAGCATCATCATGCACACACCTGTGGACAGCAGTCGGGATGGTGTGCAGGTGGTCCATATGTCGGCATGATGTGCAGGGCACCCACAAGTGCACTGCCCACCATGACACACAGTGCACACAGGGCAGCACCAGACAGGGGCCCGCACTGGGAGACAGGTCAGTCATGTTGCACCATTCCATGGCCACCACGGATGCATGGCGGCCTGCTGTGACCCAACAGCACTGGCAGGCTGAGCAGGGGCCACATGGGTGGCACCAATGGACCACCAGGGGTCCCACTGCGCGATCGCGACCTTGTCCGCAGTGGGGTCTGTAGTATGCCAAACATACCTGCACCAGGGGTGCTCAGGATGCCCACAGCAGAACCCGGCGTCGACAGGCTTGGTGTCGCACGATGCCGGGAAACGGGAGTGGAGAGCATACTGTGTGGGGTGTGTGGTACAGGGCACCTGCTTGTGTGCCCAATGTAGCCATGACAGCGACCAATGCCTGGGTCTGCTCTGTCAATGGTGGTCACATCCATCCGCATATGGACCATCTCTGCAGGCCAGAGCACAGTCCCTGCTGTGCCACTCCACAGCCATGCACAGTGCCTCCACAGATGTTGCAACCCGCCTTTGCTGCTGTACTGATTCCCAGCAGCAGGTAGGTGTGCTTTTCAAATGGGTACTCTGCCCGGCATCCTGTCCCTGGGGTATGGAAGGTCCTGATGCTCAACACCCTTGAGGGTGGGCGCTGTTCACCAGGACCAGGAATGGGCATATCAAAGGGTGGTGGGCATGCCACAGCTGGACCCGTGCCCCCAGACCTGGTGGGTGACTGCTGCTGCTCCCTCAACCGCTGTGCCCAGGGACCACTCATTCCACTGCTGTAGCGCAGCAGTGCCAGACACCTGCACAGCCACCAATGCTGCCCACTGGTGCTGACAGGCACAGCCTGGGACTGTGCCGACATGCTGGTACACACGTTGGAACCAGCTAGGCAGGGGCGTGCTGGCCTGCTGTGTGTTCGATCATCGGACACACATGTCACTGCCCATTGCAGTCCTTGCATCATCAATGGTGCGGGTACATACTACAACCACAGTCTGGCGTGCTGGCATGCTTGCATGCCAGACTGCTGGACACGGGCTATGCACCCCCGCACCTGACTCACTGACTCCAGAGTTGGCAGCCCGGGTGCATGCTGGTGCAGTGCATGCTAGCTTGGTGAAAGAGGTGGATGGACCTCCTCCATGTCCAGCAAGTCTTCCTCACTGCCTGGACCCACCACCACCATCCCCTGAAGATGAACAGGATCTGTAACAGAAAGACAGGACATGTGAGTGCATGTGAACAACCTTCCCCCCCCCAACACCACCACCATGTCATACCGTGCAGTGATGGGCTTCCACCTGTCTGGAATCCACCTCCTGGTACGCCCTCAATAGCACTCCACTGCATTGATGCAGCCAGTCGGTCCTCAGCCGGGGTCAGCTCCACCACCGCTGGCTGGCCCCCGCCTGTGCCAGCATGTGCCACCCTGAGGGCTGCCACCTTCTCTTCACCCTCCTGTGGTCTGTCCTCATCTTCTTTTGCATTCCTTCATGGAGCACTGGTGGCTTCGTGCAGGTTCACTGCCCGAGCTACCCCCTCCCATGCAGCCACACGGGCCTGAGGGGTGCCCCGCCGTCCACTCAGTAGTGGCTCCTCCTCCAGGTAGGCCTGGAAGAGGGCCTCTGTCTCCACTGTGGTGAAGTTGGGCCTCCTTCTCCGCCCACCATCCTCACCCTCACCTTGGCTCTGCTCGGTCATGTCGATCTGTATGGGTGGAAGTGGACACCTGTCACTGTGCAGTCTACAGCATTATCCCATGACCATTGTCCAGAACATCACACAGCATGCAACCTACCTCTCACCTGCAGTAACCGAATCTGGCCAGCGCAGCCCAATGTTGCACATTTATAGCGCAATGCTTGCAAATTAGGAGTGGAGCAACTGTAATGAGATGCAAATCGCGCCACTGCGCCTTTGAATGGCTGATCAGATGATTTGCATGTGTCAGCTGAATATCGCGCCGTTGCGCTTTGCGCAATATGGTTGAGCCGGCTGAGCCAATGGCGCAGATCTGTGACAGGTGGGTGGCCACCGCATTGCACATGCCCAGGTAGCTTACGCAGGGCATCTGCCATGCTGATGATGTGCTGTGCACGATCGGAAATTCAGGCCATGGCCACCATTGTGCCAGTGGCGCTACAGCACAGGGCACCATATGGCGCTGTGGCACTACTGCGCAATAGTCCACTGTGGTGCTGGCATGCAGGTGACTGGTCACGCAGGATGCGTAGACGTCAGATGGCGCTGTGTGTGGCCTTGCGTCATAGACCCCTGACCTGGTGTCCGACCTTTGCCCCCTGGTGCTGTTCGGCTGCCATGTGTATGGCTCTGTTGCGCTGTTTGGTGACAGTGCTATGTGAACCGATGGCGCTATATGAACAGTGTGATTGGGACCTATGGTGGTCTATTGCGCAACATTTCCACGTGGGGTTGCCGCGCTGTGGGCGCCATATTGCCTGCTGTACGACTGCGATTATGGCATGCAGGAGAGCTCCCCAGTGGAGTCAGGTGGAGGTGGCCAACCTGGTGGCCCTGGTTGAGCCCCACTTTGGGGCACTGTTTGGTGATCAGCCCCTCACCATGGCCCGCACCCATGTGTGGCTGCAGGTGGCCACTGACCTGGTGAGGGTCACAGGGCGTGCCGGTCTGCAGAGCAGTGCAGGCACAGCTATAGTGACCTCCGCGGAGGGAGCGGACATGCTGCAATGCCTCAGGTCACGCGTGCCAGGGGCGTTGTGCCTAGGCCAGGTGGGTGTACCATCTATGCACCTGTATTCTCCGTAGGGGTGTGACTGTGTTTTGGTGGTGGTGCATGGGGGATGGCTCTGCCATGGTTGGCTGTGTCAGTGTGTGCAGGTGTGAGATGCATGGGTCTGGCTGTGTGGGCAGGCACACTCACTGGGGCAGGGGGCAGTCTGCTTTGGGGTCACACTGATGTTTTTCTCAACATTTGTCACCCACAGGCCTGGCAGAGAGGATGCAGGCCCAGGCTGAGGAGGGCCATGGCAGGGCCCAGGTGGCGGCCGGAGGAGGCGTGAGGGGTGGGCCACAGCGGCAGCAGCAGCAGCAGCAGCCACAGCTGCTTGATGAGTGTGAGTGTCATTACATCATGGATGCTATTGCATGCTGGAGGGTGTGGGCATGACCACCAGCCATGGACAACACAACCATGCACGACACAGGCGACAGTCATCACTGTCCAGTGTCACTGCACGTCTGCGTGTGCATCACTGGTGGTCCATGCATGCACTGGGCACATGGCTGTGGAACTGGCATCCCACCACATTGCCACGTCCTTGACAGCCTTGTTTGTGCTGTGATGGACATGGGCAGTGTGTGTGTGCAGTGGTGCACATAGCTGGTGCTGCCTGGTTGGGCGTGTCATGTGCATGGTCACTGTGGGTGGGTGCATACCATCACAGGTGCGGGGCACTAGGCTATATGCCTTGCAGGATGGGTGGTGTTCAGGGTTGTGGTCACAGCCATTGACTGTTTCCTTTCCTAGGTCTCAGCATCCTACACGGATGGACCTGTGCCTCCAGTGGCTGACGAGGGTGTCAGTCGTGACACATGACCTCCTCAAGGGACATGGCGCCCATGGGGTCAGGCGATGCGGAGGAGCAGGAACAGCAACAGGCAGCAGGAGACCAGCCTGCCAGGTGCTGAATGTGCTTCCCTTCCCACTTCACCCATCCCTCCCACCCTGCCTTCCTCTCCCAGTTGTTCACCCCACCCTTACCCACCTACCTTGTACCCCTACCCCCCTTGTCTTGTACATATCTGTATATAGTTGTGTTATTGGTCTTGGTGTTGTACATATCTTTTTCCAATATATATATATTTTGCTATGAATACTGTGGTGGTCTCTGATTTGCAGCTGGCTATGGTTGCTCAGTTGCAGTGGTGTGCATGCCATCTGGGGTGGTATGGTCCTGGGTATGTGTGTGTGTGTGTGTGCGTGTGTGTGTGTGCATGGGGAGGTGTCTCCGGTGTGGGAGTGACTTTCAGTCGGTCTTGCCATCTGCTGCCGCCCACTGCTGGGTGCCCAGGGTGGATCTGGCTTGTATGGTTCTGTGCTACACGAGGTTGCAGTGTGCTGGGGGATGCATGGTGTTTACTGCAGTGACAGTCACTGCACATGGGTGGTGTCTTGGGGTCACGGTGCAGGGTGTGCTGTGCAGAAGGGGGGACTGATGTGCACTGTGGTTGTCAACTCCCTGTGTGTGGCAGTCTCAGCCTGCCAGTGGTTGTGCTGGGGCGTCATGGCCCTGCTATGCTTTGTTGGCTTGTTCCATGGGTCAGTGGATCATCCATCCCTCCCCAGTGATGCTGTGCTTGGGGTGTGCGGGTGTATTGTTGGTTCTGCAGTGTGTTCCTGTGCCCATGTGTGGCATGGCTGGTGGTGGGCCCCAGCCTGCCTCCCTAGTTGTGCAGTTCCATTGTTCTGCTAGGGGGCTCTGCTTGCGCTATGGCACCTCTGGACTGCTCAGCTGGGCTAGCCTTGTTGCGCTATGGCGCATCATTTCTGCTCAGCTTCCCCTTCCTGGTTGCGCTATGGCACAGTTTGTGCGATATTCAGACGTTGGCTGCTTGCGCAATTGACCTTGCTCCATGTTTGAATATCGTATTGCTCGTGCGCAAGTGACTTGCACTTGCTCCCTGTTAGCGCACTTTTGGGCGCAGTTTGAATATCCGGCCCGCAGTGTTTAGCTCCTGTCAATCAGATTTAACAGGGCATATAATCAAGAGTTGGGGGAAGGGGGGGGCGAAAATTTGCAGCAACCAAAGACAGCAAAGAAATACACCACCACTACGTTTTAAATCCTCAACAGACCAAAAACAATTCTAAGTAAAGACAACAAAGAAAGTACAGTGTCACCAAAAGCCCACAATCCAAGTTAAAAGAAAAACAGCAATTACCAGTTACTGTAAAGCATTGAATTGAATATGCTTCCTTCCCCTTCTGGCTTCTATAACATTCAAAAATACATACATTTCTATCTCAGCTCTTTACCCTTACCATCAAAAGGTAACTACAATCACAATAATCTACCTTCTACTTTGTTACTGTGCCATGATTCTGTGAGGATAAGAATGTCAGAGGCAAGTGATGTAACGAATGGCTGCAGTAGATCAATTTTTGGTAGGAGGCTACGTATGTTAAGATGGAGAATTTTGAGGCCATGGGAGAGGGCTGTAGGGATGGAGGTGGGTGGGCAAAAGTTAATTGCATTGGAGCTAGTGCCAGAGGAAGGGTAAGGCCCTGGGTTTGGATTTATATCGCCAGAGGATAGGAGTAGGAGTGTGATGATAAAATACTGCAGTTTAGCAGTCTTGTACTAAGGCTGAGATGAGTGACAGCGAGAAGTTGGAAGTGGATGGTGAGAGGGTGGAAATTGAAATGTTAGAAGCTGTAATAATGTCCAGGAGTTGGGCACTAATATCAGAGAAGCATGAGGTAGGAGTGTGTAGTGTGTCCACGTAAGGTGGTAGGGTGATGGGGTTACTACGTTAGTGTACACAGGGCCTGTTAGGGCAGATATACAGGAGTGGGGAACATGGAGAGGTAGGGAATGAGCGGTAATGATGACGGGTAAAGTAATAAAGGAGAGGATAGGGAGGAATAGGAGCAGTAGGCAAGGGGGTAAGGTTAGCATGATGAGACAGGAATGACTGTAGCTGCTAAGTACAGGAGGTGCTAAGAGACCCAATTGAAGTTATGGAAGCAAAATAAAGGTAAAGTTCCTATAGTTAGATGAAACTTGATTTCAAAATTAGATTGTAGCTTGAATACGAATAAGAAGATATGTTGTTAGGTAATTTACTATTTAGAATGAGCAGAAAAATATCTGTGTGGTAGAGCAGGCTCAGGCTGAGTCACCCCTAGTGGATGTACAGTATAAGGAACCAATGGGAAAGGCAATACTTAGTTAATTGTACGCTCAGAGTCATGTGACTAAAGATACCTATATTAGAAGCAGTCCAGATAGGGCGCGGGTGGTGGGTGGGGAGCTGGTGCAATGTGCTGGTGGGAAATTGAAAGTGAAGAAAGGCTGCGTTTCTGGTGACCATACCTTCTTCTTGTGTGGGCGGCCAGTTGGGCAAGCAGGCAAGTGGTCAGTGGCTTCTGTGAGAAGAGTTGCACCGCTGCAGTGGCTGGGAGTGCCTGGTCAGGGGCTTGTAGTGGAAGAGAGAGGGAAAGGGAGAGAAACAGGTTAGTTAATGGTGGCTAAATAGGTGGGTGGGATTTCTCTTCTAATTTTTCTAGGGAGCAGCAAGGGGGGAAGGGTGAGGGGGTGAAGTAGAAAGCAGGTTGGAGGTAGAGGGGAGGGGCAGGAAAGGGCTTAGGAAGAATGAATTTTAAACAAATTAAACTGTAGCAAAGTACTGGATCTCACTGTAGCTGGCACGCAATTCAAACTGAGTTCCCTAGTTCAGGTAGCTAGTGCTAGAACAAGTTCAAACCACTAACATTGACTTTACAAAATCTCATACAGAATCATATAATATTTGAAATCCGGAGCTACAGATTAGGCACTCTGAGGACTCCCTCCCCCCATACACTAACATTACAGTAGCTAACCTAATACTCCACGTGCCCAGGATGGGAAGTAGCTATGACATAGGAAACTCCTATGTCTTGGGGTATCTTTTATGCTTGCATTTCAGGTAACCAGCGCCACCCTAAATGCTTTTCAGATTTTCCTGGGTAACCATTTTCACCTCGGATGCCTTTCAGGTTTTCACAGGTAACAGTCTCCACTCCAAAAGGAGTCAGTATAGCACAGTGGTTTAAGGCTCTGAGCTGCAAATCTGGAGACCTGGGTTTGAATCCCACAGCCCCCACTTGCATACTGTGTGACCCTAAACAAGTCACTTAACTTCCCTGTGTTTCCAGGTTGCACCTGTAAACAAGCTTTCAGCTTAGTATGTCTCACCTGGTTAAACAATTGGAAAAAGAAAAATGTCTAGGCCAAACTGCACGCCAACTATTTACAGTCTTTTGCTACAGTGCGTGTTAACCATGGCATGCTCCCAGCAGTTTCTAGTCTTACTGTGGTGTCTCATATTCTGTCCAGTTTCCTTTGCATGGCAATGGGCACATGAACAGTGATTCCGTCTTCTAGAGCAAGCATCTATCTGGGGGTTCCTTATATCCCTCTGCACTAATTTCTAGCTTTGCTGAGCCTAACACTTAACTTCAGGCACTTTAACTTGAAGCAGGGGCTGCAGTGCATGTTTTATTTCTATTCACTTCTTTACAGTAGTTAACCGGGTAAGACACACTGAGCCAATGGCTCATTTTCAGAGTGACCTGGTGTCATAGGTCACTAAGGTTAGCAGTATAACAAACAACAAACTTGTAATATGCAGACACATAATACAATATAAAACACTGCTGAGTGATATAAAAATAATTAAAACACATTTCAAGCAAAGCTTTTCAGGTGATTTTTAAACAAAGAATGCTGAAGCTAGATGCAAATCAAAAGGTAGGTTATACCACTGCTTTGATCCAAAGGTAGAAAGTTCTATGCCCCATGGAAGTAGTAGCATGCCACCTACTGAGAAAAGATAAATTAGAGACATCAAGCTTCTAAAAGAAGCTATAGGAGTAAATTAGAAGAACGTTTTACTGAGTTGTTGACCAGACAATAGTCTAAGAAGTCTGCAAATGCATTTTTTTGCACAGCACACCAACAGGGCATCCTTTGGCAGTATAAGCTCCTTTACCAGAGGACACTATTGGTGGTTGGCACTTTTCTGCCAAGCCCTTACCCTTCTGTTACTCAACATGTCAGATGGCCTCCCTGGGCATTGCCACATCTTACCTGAGTGCATGCCAGGCAAACTACTGACCCACCCTCCCAGATTACTCTCATTGTAATTGCAGGACATGGGTGCCACATCCTCATGGGATTCCATCTTCCCCTTGCACTGGAGATGAATCTCCTATCTTATTCAATCTGCCTTACTTGGCACTGGCTATTACTTGCAACCTCGGTGCTCGATGATCTCAGCACAGGCGGTCTCTGGGTCACCCACTAACAGGATGTCCCACAATGATTTTGGGGAGAGCCTACCACATACCTGAAAGCCATCAGGAGAGTTTTTTTGAGGGGGCACTGCTCTGGGGTTACCAGATCCTCTGTGTTGTCCTGTTGAACTCCCAAACTATGAACAATTCCCCCAATAATTTCTTATAATTCTAGGCAGGTTGGGATCCAACTTGGGTGCCTCAGGCTCCTTCCTTGCAGCCTCCAGAGTCCCAGCCGGTGACACTCTGAAGCCCTCGCCTTAGCCAGGTGTCTGGCCTGTGACCCAGTGCCACTCTCAGGGCTCTGTGAACAATTGGAAACTGTGCTTCCAGGCAAAAGCATTCCTTCAGGTGCCTCCTTTCCCCCTGGCCCAAGTCATATGGCCAACCTCTCAGTGGGCACTGTTGAGCGCCCACCTCCTCCGAGCACAAAGAGTACCCCATGACACCTCAGTGCCCTGCTGGTGGTGCCTGCTTACCCCCCCTCAGTTAGCATCCATGCCTCATGTGAATCAGCTTCCCCTTTGCCCATGCTCCGGAGGGTACCTGCCAAGTAAGGGCCCCTGGAATATCTATGTTCCCTTCCAACACTCCCACTTCAACTGTACTGAAACTGGAACCTGGAATTCACCTGGAAAAGTTAACTGGCACCACAAGGGCACCCTATTGTTATACTGCTTGTAGCTTCTCCCACACCAGCTACTACCACAGAGGAGAATGCCAAAGCATCACCACACTACCGGCCACAGTCTAGAAACAACCACCACGCCCTACTGTAAGTAGGGGGTTGTTATATGACTAACGTATAGCCCTCTAATTTAATGCCCCTAAATCATCATCTCTCCACCAGCTCTGTTATTCCTATGCCTATGGGGCTGGCAGTATAGCCTAAAGGTTAGAGTACCAAGCTTTACATCCAGATGACCTGGATTTGATTCTCACAACCTCCACTTGCATACTGTGTGACTCTGAGAAAGTCACTTTACCTCCCTATTGCTCCTGGGTCACCCCAGTAACTGGACTTGAGCCCAGTTAAATATATATATATACTGTACATATATATACACACACACACACACACACACACACACACACACACACAGTGGCGCTCACCAGGATGAACACCAACTCTGAGTTACTGTAAGAACAATGCAATTTCAATGGGAGTTAGTCCCTTTTGTCATGCAGGAAACTGTGACACTGTCCTTCATCCTGGTGGGCTTCACGGTATGTGTGTGTATATATATATATATATATATATATAGTGTATATATAGAAACCCTCTGCAACTCACAGCAGGGATTGAGCGGTCCACGGAGCCCCTAAAGGTAATTTACCTCCCTACATCTGTTCTGTTGTAGGGGTGTTTGGGCCTTTTCTGCCCTCCAGTCTTCACAGATTGTTTTTCCCAGCTTGTATGCCTGTGTTTCAGATCGGGGACATTCCTCAGTTTTTACTGGAGCTTTAAGAACACTTTAAGGACTATTGTTTCACTGCTGCATGTTTGTTTCCTACACTCATTTGGGTTCGTGATGTCTTTGCTTCTATCTTTGTTTTACATGTCTTATGTACTCTTAGCACTGTTTCTCTCCTAGTCTTGTTAATTGCTTTGTTTATTGAGCATTTGTTGGCTTTATTAGTTGCGCTAAGTCATGTTTTACCTATATGTTGGACACTGCACTAGCTTCAGACAGGAACCTACCATGTGGTGGAGCGTTCTCTGAATTTCCAGCAGGAGCTCCACCTTGGCTGTCTGTGTCTCCCTTGGGGTAGCGGATAGCTCGCTCATGCGCAGTACTGCAACCAGTCAGCCGAGGGTTGTGAGCTGGAGTAATCCCTTGCCCTCTTCTCAGCTCCCGCTGCATACTAATATTGTCTTTGTTCTTTTCCCTACATAGGCCCTGGAATGCCATCCTTCCTCACACTAGAAGCCTGCACTCTACAACTCACAACAGGGATTGAGCGGTTCATGGTGCCCCTACAGGTAATTTACCTCCCTGCCTCTGCTCTGTAGTAGGGGTGTAAGCCTGTCGATGCTTCGCATTGACTGCCCCTCCCACCCAAGGGCTTCCCTTAATTTAGTGACCTCATCAGGTCACGTGACCAGGCCCTTCCTTTCTCAAAGTGCCAGTTTTCCCATTAGCAGGTTATACTTGGCCACCAGGAGTCAGTGTTGCACCCCCCTCATCTCCACTTTTTTCTTCTCCTGCCACTCTTGCACTGCTGTCCACCTCCTTTTCCCCTCTCAACCTCTATCACTTTCCATGCTCCCCTGCTTGCCTTGGTAAGGCTACGCCATACTAGTATTGAACCCTGCCCTTCTGCACCCCAGTCTGTGGCACTACCTCTGCACCAGGTAGACTGCCCTGCTTTTGAATGTCCATTAGTATTCCTTATCCTTCCTTCTCTCCCTTCTATCGGCACCTTCCAACGTTTGAGTTGCCCTGGTCCACTGTCATGAAGATCTACTATGGCATTGTTGGTTGTGCCAGCCCACCTACCTGTTAATATCTTTCTGCATAATTCTCCTCACTATGACTGCACCCACCCAGCGCCCTATCACCCGTGATCAGACCACCTCCCTTCTCCCACTAATCACACCCATTATATCCCATAAATCTTCACTGATGCCTCTCCCCACCCCAACCCCCCATAAGCTTGTCCTCTCTGGCCCCTCTTCTCCCTGGCCCTCCTCTACCTTGCCTTAACTCTCCTTTAGGGCCTCCCCATCCTGGTTGTCTGCTCAAGCCAGTCCATCTCTCTCACCTTGGTGCTGGCCTTCACAAGCAACTTAAGTATGCCATTCTCAGGACCCTCCTACTCCCTATTACTGATGCCAGGAACATACACCTAATCCGGCCCTCTCTGCCCCCATCCCTAACCGTCCTGCTACTGAGGGTCTCCATATAGTGTCCATCAATATTTGCAGCCTGCTGAAAAATTTGATAGCCTCAGGATGGATTGCCCAACACCAACCCAACATTCTCTTAGTTGTTGAAATCTGGCTTTTTGAAGGATGCCCCGACTCGGCTGTATCCATTACCGGGTACACCATTTACCGTGATGACAGATGTGGGAAACATGGTGGGGGCTGTGCAATCTATCTCTGTGACTCTCTGCAAGGTCACGCACTCCCCTGGTCTAGCTGGATCATGGGGCCCAAGCACTCTCCCTGAAAGTTATTACCGGCTTTGCTAGGGCCCCCCTCTTTATTACCTCTGTTTACATCCCCCCTCGGAACCAAAAAACAGTGTTTCAGTCTGTCCTTAACCACATCTCCCTCTTGCCTACCAAGGTGGAGCTCATTGCACTGGGGGATTTCAACATCAATTGGCACTCTAACTCAGCTGCCCCCCTTAAGGATGCCATTGCCGGTATGGACCTCACACAAACTGTTACATCTCCCACCCGCAGAAATCCCAAAACTGGATCCTCCACCCTACTTGACCATGTACTCACCCAGTTATCCACCCGACAGTGACAGTTTAACAGCGAGGCCCCCTACAGCGACTACAGCACCACGCCACTGTAGGGAACCCGCTGGAAAATGGTGCTGTCTGTCGGGGGTCCTGCACCCCTTCAAATCAGCTCCGACTCAGAGTTGATAATCCTAAAGAGGGGAGGTGCAGGAAACCGGCAGCTGACTGCAAAATGTGGTCGACCTGCTGGTTTTGCTGTCAGGGCGTTCGACAAGAATTTTGTCGAACACACATCGGGGATCCATACTCACCAACTGTCCTAATAAGATTGCAGGTGTCTCTGTACTCCCAAATGCCCTGAGCGACCACTCGCCTGTGCTCTGTAACTGGTCCTGTAAGGTAAAAAAAAACAGCATCTAAAATTGTACTTCAGCACCATCTCAAACCAGGTAAACTGGGACACTTAAAATACCACCTAGCCTGCTGGGACGGGTCCCCCTTTAATGAGGCCCAAGACATTGACTTGGCTCTTGACTATTTCATTCGCTCATTCAACTCGGCCTGTGACACATTTGCCCCCTTCTCCAAAAGCGTTGTCAAAAGCCCAGACACCCCGTGGATCTCTCAGACTGTCGTGGACCAAATGCATCATAGAGACACCCTCTGGCACCTCGCCCTTGAATCTAAAAACTGTCTGATAGACAGCACTATCAGGCAGAAAGGAATAAATGTACCTGAGGCATTCAAAAAGCCAAAGCTAAATACTACAGGGCATCCCTCACCTCCTCCTGGGGTTCAGGCTGCATGTTTTGGGACAACCTGAAGGACCCCAGTGCAAAGTCTGTATCTGCCCCTCCTTCCCAACTCACCGTCAATGGCTGTGTTATGACTGACCCCAAACTCATTGCTGACACCCTAAACTCCTCCTTCTCAGACCTCAGCAGTGTGCTCCCCCCCTAACATTTTTGCTCCCCACACTATACCCCCTCTAATCCTCCCCACACTTTTGTTTCAAAACTATCTCCCAGTGGGAGGCAAAGCCCTATCTCTTAAAAGCTTTAAGTAAGTCTTGCTGCAGCAGCAATACCCTGGATCAAAAATACTGCATTTAACACTAGATAAAGTCCACCCCAACTAGCATTCTAAATTGCTCCCTCTGCCTAGGTAAAGTCCCCTCCAAATGGAAAACCACTGTCATTACACCCATCCTCAAAAGTGGTGACCGCACCTCTCAAGAGACTACCCCCATCGCCATACTTCCCCACTCTCTAAGGCCCTGGAGAAATCATCTCTGACCAGCTCACTGACTACCTCATTAAATATGACCTTCTCTGCCAAGACTAACATGGCTTTCGAAAGGGCACAGCACCACCTCGGCATTGCTAGAATTTACCACTGCCATCCCTCGGCCCTTAACAATGGGTGTCAGGCTGGGCTGGTATTCGTGGACCTGTCAAAAGCCTTCAAAACTGTAACCACTCCTCCTACTATCAGCCTCACTGGTCTCTCCCTAGATGCTGTCAACTGGTTTTCTGACTACCTATCTGGCAGGTCTCAGCAGTTCAAGATAAATAACATGCTCTCCACCTGCCTACCCATCAAATCTGGTGTGCCCCTGGGATCCATCCTGGGCCCCTTTCTTTTCAGTCTATTTCTCAACTCCCTTCCCAAGGCCTGCTCTAGGAAACTGCTCTTATATGCCGATGATGCAATACTCTTCTTCACCCACACAGACCCCACCCTCATACAGCAGTCCCTCCAACAATCTTTCAAAGAAGCAGAATCATGGTTCACTGAGCACCAGGTGGTGCTAAACTACAAAAAAAAAAAAACAACGATGTTTGCACACACCTAGAACAAGCACAAAGGCCTCCCACTGCAATCCTTAATTCCCAACTGGTACCCCTGGAACAGGTCAATCTCTTTAAATAGCTCAGGGTCACCCTAAACTCTCCTCTGACCTATCATGAACATATCTACCTCCTTAGTTCCGCTGTCAGTACCAGAATTGGCCTACTCCACCAGTATAAGCATTTTCTCCCACAGAGGCCCTGCAGCTTGCTGTCTCTGCTTCTATCCTGTCCCTTATTAACTTGGGATCCTGGTCTATAGGGTGGCTGATAGCACCGCCCTCTGCAGAATCAGGTATCCTTAAATAAAGCATACACGCCTTATTACCAGCTGTAATCGGTTTGACACATACTTACGTCTATATAGTCTTACAAACTGGCTTGATTTTGATGGGAGACTTGGGTACCACACCTGCCTCCTTGCCAAAAGTTCACCAGTGGTCTTTCCCCCTGGCCTCACACCCCTTATGCTACCTGCACCTGTGTTGAAAGCCACCGCAGGTCCTCCAAATCCCTTCCAGATTCCCGCTGCAGAACTGCCTTGGGCCAGAGAACCTTCGCTACAGGGCTCCCTCTAGATGAATGCACTTCCAGTGCCATCACCTCTGAAAATAAACTTGGCCACTTCAAACTCCTCCTCAGGGAACATCTCCACTCTACAGAGGCTTGTGACTGCCTCTAGCCAAACCCCTATGTTCCCTTTTGGCCTGTGTCAACTTCCAGTCCACCCATTATCTTCATATTCCCACCCCACCTACGCTTATTATTATTATTATTATCTCTGACAGAGGACTAGTGTCTCTTTGCGCACCTGTCTTTCTTGATAACTACTGTTTAATCCTGTTTAACCTCAAAGCAATGCCTCACCCTCAAGACTATAACCATTATCTAACCACTTCCTAAGATTTACATCCATGATTGTAACTATGTCTTATTATGACTACCATGCTCTGTAGTTCATTTGTTTATGCTCACTGTTTATCATCTGTTTTATGTTTTGTACACAGTTTTATCCAATGTGGAGCCTTTGCAAAGGAGTCTCTGACTCAAAGGTTTGCAATTCTGATATGCTACTGCAGAGTGCATTGTTTATGCATAGAAATGCAGCCTTCAGCTTTCTATCTTTCTGTGTGCTAGGACCATGAGTTTTAGCACAGCTTTAATTAATTTATTACAGCTCAAACTTATTGTTACAAATTCTGTGTGTTTTAAGAGTCCTTTTTAGCACAGCTCTAATTTAATTTAGTACAGTCAACTTTACAAATTCTGAGAGTTTTAAGATGTTCTTTTTAGCACAACTTAATTTAGCACAGTTCAACTTTATTGGTGCAAATTCTGTGATTTTTACGATTCCCAAATTCGATCTGCAGCCTAACTTAATGAACTACAGTGTGCCTTTAGCTACAGCCTGTTCACTACAGCTTCGCTCTAGCCTGCAGTCTGATTTTCTAACTCCATGTACTCTGTAGGGAACTAACTGCCCACTTTCAACTCCTACTTTAATTTTGGATGTAGTATTCTTAATTCAGAGCACTCGCTTCCAGACTTTTCTCTCCTCCAGTTAACTCCCTGCCATTTCTAATTTTAGCCCTTCTCTCCCTACCTGCATATAACCCCTCTTCTTTGCTTCTTCTGCAGCCTGGAGAGGTCATGCAGGCCTGTTTGAGTCACCCTCCCCCAAGCACCTGGCTCACAAAAAAATTCAGGTACGGCCGTCGGTTGGAGCAAACCGAGTCAGAATTGGTTTTCCCCGCCGACGCTTTGCGTCGCTGCTGCTTTGTGTCAGCTGGCACGCCACCCCCACCACCACCCTTGGTGAACTTCCTATTATGAAGAAGTGCACACATGACTTGAATAAACCAATCTACTGCCTTTTCCAACTGCAGATTATCAACACAAACCACTAGCAGCTGCTACTAGCTTAATCCACTGCCTCTACTCTAGTAGATGTACAATGCAGCCTCTCTACCTAGCTGTAATCTCTCTACTTGCTCCTTTGTTCTCCTTCCCACCGTCCTCACACCCAGAGAAGGAACCCTGCCACCTGGTGTTCTGCACCTTGGCTGCTCTGGCACCCTCTTTCTTCACCATGTTGCCTCCTATGGCCCACCTCACATATCTGCTGTCAGGCCCTTCAGTCCTCCACCCTCCTTTCACGTTGGCCTAACAGTCCTTAACTTCCCTGCGTGTAGCACCTCTGTTCCATCCTTCTTGGCACCTAAACCATGTTACAAGCCTACAAGGGTCCTGCCCAAAGCCAGATTTCTAATACCGTTACTGCTTCTCTTAGCCGGTGATGTCGAGCCAAACCCTGGACAAAACTCCACACCCAGCCCAAACCCCGACCCACCTCTCCAACTCCCAAGGGGCCTAAAATTAGCCCATATAAATATATGCAGTCTCCTCCATAAACTAACCCTCCTGCAACCTACTGTTCTTTCCCTTAAACCTGACATTATGATCATTTTGGAGACCTGGTTGAAACCCCACAATACTGATGCCGAATTCTCTATTCTTGGCTATACTGTTCTGCGTAATGATCAGCTGGGTAACAAAAGAGGAGGTGGACTAGCCATGTACATCAATGCCATGCTCCAGTTTACCCCAGTCCCACTACCTTTGCCCACACAAACCATTGATGCCTTACTGGTCAGATGCTCCCTCCCTCGCAGTCACCCAATATTTAATGCTGGTTTCTATTGCTCACCTGCCTCCACCTTGCCATCAATCATAAATCACCTGGGTGACCTGTCATCCTTAGCCTCCAGGGGTGAGCTTCATGTTCTTGGTGATTTTAACCAAAACTGGCTATCCAGTACTAGCACTAAATTACGCAACCAGGTGGCTGCACTCAACCTGTCACAACACATCCAAGAGCACACATGTCTCAACCACAAATCCATGAACCACACTGTTCTGGACTGGTCTCTTACCTCTCACCCTCACCGTATACTCGTGTCTGGCCTTCTACCAGACTCATTGAGTGATCCTCACATGATCTACTAAGTGAGGAAGATATTCAGGCCCAAGGCACTGCCCCACAGGACTCTACGGACCAGATCTTACAAAACTCTTGACCTTGTATGACTTCTGCACAACCTGGCAAACACGGACTGCTCCTACATCCCCCAGGCCATCTCTATTGACTCTGCCCTGGAGTACTTGAAAATCAGGTTCCTTGAAGTCTGGAATTGTTATGCCCCCCTCAGACAAGCCCAGGTGCAGGGTGCCCACCTGCCTTGGATTTCAGCAGACCTCATGGCCCTCCTCAGAGCACATGATCAGGCGTGGAAGTCTTTCAAGGGCTCCGGCACACCTGAGGATCAACGAAGATACAGGGCCCTTTGTATCGCCTGCACAAGGCAAATCCACCAGGCATAAGCTAAATACTTCAAAGACTCCTTCCACATCAACCTAAACCACCCCGCTAAATTTTGGAAGTTGGTTACTTCATTATTCTCCCCTCCTTCACAGCTCCCCTTCCCAGTTCTAAATGTTGGTGACTCCACTGTTACCCGACACTCTCATAGTGGCCACTGAATTCAATGCATTCTTCACAAGCTGCACATCGTCACTGCTGTCCGCTCCCCCCCCCACCACCCTCTCCTCTGTACACCCTCTTCCTGACCCCCTGCTGCCCCTCCTTTGCTTTCTGCCAAGTCTCCCGGCTGAAGTCTACAATGCTCTGCTTGCCCTAAATCCCAGTAAAGGCAAAGTGTCCCACTGGTCTCGACTCCAAATGCTTCTACCTGTCGGTTGCTGCCATTGCCATCCCACTGGCATCACTCTATAACCTCTCGTTCTCCTTGCATCAATCCCTTCTGACTGGAAGCATACTACCATTATCCCACTCTCTAAAGGCGGCGCACTCGGCTGCTGGGAACTACCACCTATCTCCCTCCTCCCTATCTTGGCTAAACTCCAAGAACACCTTGTCCTCTCTCAACTCTCCACTTTTCTAGACTCTTCATTCTTTTCACCTTGCCAGTCTGGTTTAGGAAGTCCCTCCACCACCTCCTCACTCCTTAGGCTCACCAATTCCATCACACAGGTATGGATAAGGGCCACATTACCTCTGCCACCTTTGTTGACCTGGTGAAAGCCTTCAACACTGTCTCCCACCCCTCCTCCTTTCCAAGCTCTCTCTCACAGATCTCATTGTGAGGCTACCAGCTGGTTCCACTCATACCTGGTAGGCAGATCCCAAGCTGTCAGAATTGGCAACTCCACCTCTTCCCCCCTCCCTATTACCTCTGGCATACCCCAAGGCTCGGTACTTGACCCACTACTGTTCTCCATCTTCCTGAACAATTTGCCCATGGCCTGCCTACACACTTCCATTCACATGTATGCTGACAATACAGTCCTGTATACATCCGGCCCCTCATCCACTGTTGTTGTGACCAGACTGCAGCAGGACTTCAATAATGTTCAGCTGTGGTTTAACTCTAATCAGCACTTTCTCAACACCAAGAAAACTGCCTCCATGACCTTTGGCACTAGGCAGAGACTTTCTCGGCTCCCTCTCATCCCCTCCTTCCACACCCTGGATGGCTCTTCGCTAGAGGATTGTTCCTCTTTTAGATATCTTGGGGTCTGGCTTGACCAGCATCTCGATTTCTCTGTGCATATCGATGCAGTCCACAAAAAGCTTCATCCAAGCTGGGTGCCTTGTACAGCAATCCCAGATGCATCCCTCTGCCTGCCCGCCAGGCAGTTGTGCAGACAATGATACTCCCTATCTTCGACTATGGGGATGTAGTCTACTGTGCCACCCCAAAGTCCACCCTAGCCAGACCAGACACCCTCTTTCACTCCTTCTGTCATTTTTGCCCTTGACTGCCCTTACTCCACTCATCACTGCACCCTCTATCGGTCACTGGACCACCCATTGCTTCAAGATCGGTGGCACTTTAACTGCGTTAGTCTAACAGCTAAATTCTGGGCCCGGTCCCTCCCCCCATATCTCACCTGTGCACTATCAGCACCTGCCTCAAAGGCGTACCCCCTCAGAAAAAATGATCCTCATTTACTGGGTGTTCCTGTAATGACCACTACAGCAGGCCAGTCCACTTTCAGATATCACCTGCCTAAATTATGGAATTCAATCCCTGTGACCTTACGGAATGCCTCACCAGGTAGGCACCTCAACTCCCTTCTTTTTTTTCAATTCAAATTTTATTGAAAATTTTTACCGTTACAGAGGACAGATACAATATAGATAGGAACAAGTAAACAGAGATGTTGTATCGCACTAGAGCTGTCCTCCCCATCCCCCTCTCTCCTCCCTGCCCCTCTTTTCCCCTTACCCTCCCTAGCCCCCCCAGCACAGCACAACCAAAAGTAATGAATTGAATGTACAAAAGGTACCAATGGATATAGGTTATAAAGAGTGTATAAAGTATACAAGGGGTCCCAGATTTTTTAAACTTTTCTAGCCTATTAGTCAGGCTTGCTATTGCCTTCTCTGTTCTAAGATTAGCTAAGAGTTCAGTGAGCCATTCAGCATAAGAAATGTTGTCCTTATCTTCCAATGCCTAAGTACCAGTTTTTGATGGACATGGAGATGAGGGCCATATAATATTTTACGATTAAGAACTGTAATTCCTGAGAAATCACCTAACAGACAAATTTCAGGAGTGAACAAATCTGGTAGTCCTAGGAGAGGGTCAGTTCATTGTTGAATATTGGCCTATGTGGAGCCACCTTAGGACAAGTCCAAAAAATATGGTATAATGTGCCATCCTCTTGGAGGCAATGAGTACATAAGGGTGAGGGTATTAAGCCAAGTCTGGCTAGTTTTTGAGGGGAGTAATACAAATTATGAAGTATGTGCACCTGCATAAGCCTCAGTCTGTCCTGGGTAACAAACCTATGGCAATTGTGCCATAGGGCAGACCAGTCTATAGTGAGTTCTGAAAAGAAAGTGAACCAGTATGCCATAGGGCCAAAGCAGTCTGGGTGGATCCAGTTAAATACCTCAACTCCCTTCTTAAAGCACACTTCTCCACCACCTGGTCCTGTGCCCTTATTAGATCTAATACCTTGGCATAACCTCTGCTTTTCCTGTACGATTTGTCAGGTCTGCCTGTTTGTGTCTGCTTATAAATACTATGTGAATATTACTGTTATATGATTCACACCTGTGCCTCTGTGTATATTCCATGGTCCCTGTACACTGTAATTAGTTCTGATCTCTGTATATGTTGTTATTGTATGATGTTTAAGATGTGCCTACCCCTATTCCTGTCCCCCAGGATGCATCTGGAATTGAGCAGTAGTCTGCTCAGTATGCCTTCCTGATAAAACTTTTCAAAATAAATAAACAAAACTTTTCAATAAATGTTAAATAAATAAAAACAAAATATATATATATATATATATATATTTATAAAATGGGTATCCAAATCATAATCCAGTGTTCTGATTGTATAAAACATCACATGACGTGTGTATATCAGAGCGACCACACACCTGCACTTTTACCCCCCTCCAAAACAATTTTGGCACTTTATAAGATAGATAAACCACTCTGGGGTGTGCAGTCGCGCTGTGATATACGCACGCCTTGGGTGGTTGACGGACTTGGCCTGCGACCTCTTGCAAAACAACGCACACCAAGGCGTGCATATATCAGAGTGTGACCACACACCTCAGAATGGTTTATATATATATATAGTTTATATATATATATATATATATATATATATATTGTTCTTTCTGTAGACACCAGGGCCTCTAACTTGTCCTTTTTTAGTACCCATAATCCTAGTATTTTTGTCTAAGCAGTTTTAGTTCCTTGTATTAATATTCTTGCATTGTTATCTGGAGCATAGAACATACCATAGCAGATTATATAATATGGGTTAGTATGGGTTCATTTCTGTTCCCAGGCTTTTCTAATGCTTTTCCTGAGGTGTACAAGTATCCTACGATGCTGCTGAATGTTGTTAAGACTGGTATACTCCAAAGGAAGCAATAATGAGCAGCACAGCCAATATTGCAGAGGTGGATTAAGTGCTAAGGTATGACAGGGTGTGTATTATGCTGATAACATCATGCCTCAGGGGCATCGTGAGGTGTGAGACACAGTCAGCTGCCTTCAATCACTTGAGAAATGATGTTAACCAGCATAACAAATACCTGGAGGAGCTTTTGCAGTGTGAAGCTCTTTTCTATTCATTTATAATTGTAAACAATTTGTCATTGCCTATGAGTGTCATCAAAACCTGCTCACTCTAAAGGCAGGTCCTTTAGAAAAGTCAGTGTTGTCTGAGTTGTAAGAAGATTAAATTAAACAAGAAAACTTCCCCTTAGCTGTGATAATGTAATTAGGATGTTTTGACAAGGTAAAAAACATTGACCTGCAAGCAGCTCATTTGGGTAGGGTACAATCTAGGGTGAACAGTGCAGAATTTGCAGCTGTACCAATATTTGGGTGTGGAACAACATGCATTTTATAAGGTACAATATGAAATGTGTATACAGGAGAAAAACAGAACACCTCTATACAGCACAATAAACCTTTCTGGGATACAGCTGAGAGAACAATATACACATTTGGATAATGGCCCATGGGAAGCCAAGGCTGGCTAAGTAGGAATCAGGAAAAACAGGAGGAAATAGGAATACTTAAAGTAAGTAAATGTAAGTGCTCCAGAGGGTTTGAGCAATAGGCTGATGTGTACCCAGTCCAGGCCCAACGCCATCTACAATCTGGGAGGGGCTGCCACAGGTAGGGCTGAACAGTTCTCATGCTTGCTACTTTAGGGGCCTTTGAGTAGTGGAGGACTGGAAATGGGGGGTGAGGGAGTTCCAGTGGACAGGGAGACTCTAGGAGAATGCAGTCTGTCCTCACATGTGGTGTCTGGACATAAGGAAGGAGTCAAAGTTGCACGGCAGATGGAGAAAGGAAAGAAGGAAGGCTAGTCATGAGAATGGAGGGAGGAAGGGAGGAAAGACAGTCAAAGAGCGTCTGACCAGAACTCAGTAAGGTAGTATGTAAATTTCACAAACACTTGAGGGAGGGGGCCACGCAGCATGGAGATTATAAAACTTGTAGCATTACACTTGTCATTTTCTTTGTAGATGAGAGATCTATTCATGTCACTGCTCCCACCATCTATGCTTAAGTGACTGTGCAGGGTTAAGTTGTGTTTTGATTATAAAGCATTTACTGTACTCTCATTCATCAAGTGTATTTATGACATTCTTTTTATGGTAGTTTTCTTTTATTCTTTTTTGACTCTGTCCAGTTTTGTGCTCTGCCCTTGCTTTTTAAATCTTGCCTAAAAAAGTTGTCCTTTGTTTTCCATTCCTAATTTTCTCTCTCTCTCTCTCGCTCACTCTAATTTTAAGTTCTATTTTATTGGCTATTGAACAGTCATTAAATCTTATGATGTTGGAACTACTTTGTATCTGATCCTGTATTTGCAATGTAAAATGACTTTATAAAAAGGGTAGGGTAAATCCTACATCCTTTTTTTTTTTTTCCAATTCTATTTTTTCCTTCCCTTCTTGTGCCCCACCAAACTCGCCTATCGGTGGGAGGAGGGAGGTATTTACTTAGTTGGATCCCCCGTGGAGCCCAGCTATCAAGGAAATGAACTACTGCTGTGGCTCCACCCCCAGGCATATACCACAACACTGCATTTGGCTACCTCCAGCCACCGCCAAAGGTCGCTCCTCGAGCGATCGTTCTCCCCGTCCCTCCCCGGGAAGAGAGAGCAGTCCTCTGGATGCTCAATCTCTTTCCTCCCCTGCCGACCCCTGGCACCCTGAGCTCATTTCTGAACCCGAGTCATTGGCGTGGTGTGAGGTGTGGCATCCAGTGCCTCAACCCTCAGCGCCACCAGGCCGGCTAAATCCTACATCCTGATTGGCTAAAACGTGTTCGTACCCATTGGATTGCAATACCACAACATTTTGGTACAAATGGTTCCTGGTACCAGCCTGTCTCCATACAAAAAAATAACAATGTGCCATCTCTGAACCTTCACTTTCAAAAATCTGCTATTTTTTTCCCCATACCCTCATTTTAAACACACAAACTCCCAACACTGTTTCCTAGCTACATATATGTTCCAATTTCCTTCGTACCAGCTTGCTAAAACAAACATCTCTCCCGACAGTTCCCCCGACTTACTAATGGGCATGTTCACCCAATGCACATACAAAACACTGACATTTCCTTCACTACTGCTGGTGCAGATGGAAACCTGAAGCTGACATACCAGGTTACTAACGCTAGTGACACTGACGCTCACTCCTGCTCTCACTAGTGCACTCCCTCGCAACATGCTCACTACTAAACCAAATCACTTCACAGTAAAATATCTCCAGTGCTTCTTGCTCAGAGAAGGAAAGTATTACAAGTAGTAAAGCAACTACAAGAGAAAGGCTAAAAGCCCAGATTCGGTATCCAGCTCACCTTTGGATTCAAGACAAGGAATCCACTCATAAATCTGAATGTCTGTCTGCTGCCTCTTCATATCTGAAATCTCTTTCTATAAACTTGCCAGACCTAAGAGAAGAAATGATGGAAACAGAAACAGAGGATTTGCTTTGGACTGCGATTGCATCTACCTCCCCCAAAGGCAAGCGCAAGACTGGAGCAATCACAGCTTTGCATGCTGAGCTTTCCAAATGGCTTAAAACATCGGACCCTATAACCTGAGGAGGATTATCAGGGACTGGTGATATCTACTTCTAGAGAGCTCCACTGGAGCGGAGAAAAAAATTGAATTACCTGTGGTTGCAAAAGTTTCTTTTTATTTTCTTCAGGATCTGTGAGGAACCGGTCGAGGGGCCATTTAGTGGTTCCCAGGGCCTCAAAGATTAACTGCTACAGCTGTATTTAGGATCAGCTAATAGTTCTTTAACAGCATAGATGGATGGAAGAAACTGAGGGGAACAAATATAGTAAGCTGCACAGTTCCAGGGGTCGAATTTAGAGGAAGTGCAATGATGTAACATCTAAGACCTTTCTCCTTAGGTTTTCCTTTTTCAATTGAGTGGATTTGGTGATAATGTGGCAATCTGCAGGGAATCTTTTAAGTTTAATTATCTTTGCACCTAGCGACCCAGATTCTTTGATTTGCTTCTTCGATCTGAGGCCTGGCTTGGACTCTGCTGACCACATAAGACATTTTTGTATTTTGTTGGTTAAATGACCATTCAAATGGGTCGGGGGGGCACAAAAACATAGACTTTGACGGCAGATAAGGATCGCTTGGCCCACCTAGTCTGCCCATTTCCCTACCTACTGGATAAGATGCAGATCCTAGTTAACCAACAGCCTATTTCTTCCTAACCCCCACAAGAATGCCTTATGTCTGTCCCATGCATTCTTGAATTCTCTCACAGTTTTAGACCCCACAACCTCCTCAGGAAGGCTGTTCCATGGTCCACCACCCTCTCTGTGAAAAAATACTTCCTCACATTGCCCCTGAGCCGTCCCACCCCTCTATCTTCAAATTGTGCCCACTTGTTCTTGCACATCTCTTTTCTGACAGATGCTACCCTCTTGGACTTTGTTGATTCCCGAGGTACTTAAAAGTTTCAATCATGTCCCACCCTCCCTCCTTTCTTCAAGGGTATACATATAAAGCTCCTTTAGTCTGTCCTCATATGGCTTCTCTTGCAGATCCTGCACCATTTGTGCCCTCCTCTGGATTGCCTCCATCCTGTCTACGTCCTTGCGGAGAAGGAGTCTCCAGAACTGGGCACAGTACTCCAGATGGGGTCTCACCAACTGTCTGTACAGAGGGATAACAACTTCTCTGCTGGTGATGCCTCTCCCTATACATCCCTGTATCCCCCCAGCCCTCCCTACTGCCTTCTCACATTGCTTGCTAACCTTGAGGTCATCTGATATGATTACCCCAGGTCCCTTTCCATTTGTGTTGTTGTTACTACCTCCCCCATTGTGTACTCTTCCCTGACTTTTGTTTCCCAGGTGCATTATTTGCACTTCTTTGCATTGAATCCAAGCTGCCATACTTCTGACCATTCCTCCAACCTTGCCAAGTCCTTCTTATCCTTTCCCCCGTGTATCAAACCTGTTGCAGATCTTTGTGTCATCTGCAAGAGGCATACTTTCTCTTCCAGCCCCTCTGCAATGTCACTTATAAAGACATTAAAAAGGACTGGACCCAGTACTGAACTCTGCGATACCCCACTAGTAACCCACCTTTCTTCAGAGTGGACTCCGTTTACTATTACCTTCTGCATTCTGTTGTCCAGCCAGTGTTTTACCCAGGCTACCACCCTGGGACCCACTTCCAGGTTGGCTAATTTGTTTATTAATCTTTTGTGTGGGACTGTGTCAAATGCCCTTCTAAAGCCTAGGTAGGCCATGTCCACAGCCCCTCCCTGGTCTACTACTTTGGGAGAAATTTTTTTTTGTTTTGTTTTTCTTTTCTCTAGATGACATGTGCGAGATAGCCTCAGTAACTTGGGGATCAGACTTATTTCCTTTCTTTGCAGTGAGTAAAGTTTAAAAGCAATAACTATACTAACACAGAAACTGAAACATATTTTTCCACCCGCAGTATGGAAAGAGTTTGCAATTTTTGAAGTCTGTGTTGCCTGACAGAGACATACCAGATATGCTGGAACTGTAATTGCCTGCTTACGGGGATAAACAAGTAAAAGTACATTACTGGTTTAAACACTGTGAAGAGCATTATATTTAGCTGTAATGTTCAAAGATGTATTGGGAAATGTGAATTAGCAAAGTGGAGAAGGTCGATGTGGGAATAGCTAGTAACGTCAACCTGGAGGCTGCTTGATCGCCTAACATCTCCACATTTTATGCTTATTGGCCAGAGAATATTTTCATTTGGGGGGAAGGGTGATCTTAGATAAGCATGTTGTTGGGGCAGAGGGAAATTAACCTAGACCCGTTAATTTTTCTGAGTTAGGGTCAGGCCCCCCCTCTCGGAAGCATCTAAATGGGGTCCTCTTTCATATGGTTACCCTTCCCCCACATTTCCAAAAGAATCACAGGGGAACAGGGTTTGTGATCCTGGAAGCCACTGCCTGAAGGAAGAGAGGCAGGGGATTAGTCACCTGTGCCCTTTATACCCTGAGACCAGGGTGCTCCTTCAGGGTTATACTACTTACAGGGTGCTTTTAGGCACCTCAGGAGATCATTTACTCTCCCATAGGATGATGCAGGCTCCTCCTGCATTGTTCTCTTTGTATATAGTTTTGTGGCAATTGTTAAATGTTTGCTGTTGTTTTTTTTTTACTGTCTTTATTATTTTTATTTTTGGAAATCTTCTTCTGATATAATGCCTGGCCTACAGTGCAGTGACGCGGAGGTGTGGGATGGGTGGCTGGCTTTTGGGGACATGGGGTCTACATGGTAAGATATAAAACTTATAAGACTAAATTATGGATACACTTACAGTATGTTCCTGGAATGTGAAGGGGATTAATGGGGTGGTCAAGAGAGCCAAAATCTTACAGGAATTTCAGAGGGCTAAATGTGATGTGGCTTGTTTGCAAGAGACTAAGCTTTCATCTATAGAACACTTAAGACTGTGGAGGATGTGGGTGGGAGGGGTGTACGCAGACTCACATCCAGATTCCAAAAAAGCAGGGGTGGTGGTCTTGGTGCACAGAGGACTACCTTTTCAGATAACTAACATCCATTGTGAGGGCTTGGGCAGATTTGTCCTAGCATCTAGGATATTAAGGGTCACCTCATACATGTACTTTTGGTCTATGCACCCACACCCCTACTGGAGAATTTCTAGAGGTTTTCCAATGGCTTTCTTCATTGCCAGATGGCCAAATTTTATGTCTGGGAGATTGGAACTACTTGGAGGATGCAGGAGTGGATAGAAGTCCCTCTCGTGGGAACGGGCAGGGTGTTTGCTCTAGGTTACTCCGAATGTTGAGGTCCAGGGGGGACTGGTTGACCCATGGCAGCTACAAAACCCTACAGAATGGAAATATATGTTTTACTCTCCTGCCACAAACTCATACTCTTGATTAGACAGAACGTACATGCAGAAAAACTGGGCATATGTAGTGGAGGATATTAGAATGAAAACTATAACCTTATCTGACCATGCCATGCTAGTGGCACACCTGAAGTGGGGTCTGGAAACTCTAAGGGGAGGTTGGCACCTGAATGTTAGTCTCTTACATGACAAAGAATTTATAACGTCTACAAGAGAACTTATTAAAAACTACCTGTCTGAAAATATGAATAAGGGAACTGCCCTCGGACACGTATGGGATTGTTTGAAAGTGATAATAAGGGGATGTGTGATTTCTTATGCATCTCATAAAAAACAGTTACATCAGGCTATGATTGACAAGGCAGAGGATGTTTTATGGCAAGTAGAGTCCGAACATAAAAAAAATCAAGAGACTCAACCCTTCAACCTAAATTGAAACAAGCCAGGGAGAACCTGAACAATTTATTCATGCTGAAGGCAGAGAATACTCTTAGATTCACTCGTCAAAGATATTATGAAGGTGGGGAGAAGGTGGGACATTTGCTTGCCCTGTGCCTTAAAAAACAAGAGGTGGATGGGTACATCGCCAAGATTGCATGGGAGGATGGATGGGGGGGAGTGGTTTCATCCCCTCCAGAAGTGGCGGAAGAATTTCATCAATATTATGCTAAGTTATATACTCAAGAAAGATTACCTGATCGCCAAACCAAAATTAATGATTTATTTGTAAAAGTAGATCTTCCACAGCTTTCGGGGAGAAACAACAGTTCCTGGAAGATCCATTCACAAAACAGCACATTAGTACGATTATTAAGTCCTTTAAAGGGGTAAGGTGGCAGGACCAGATGGAATCCCATCTGAATTCTGTCAGGCCTTTTCCAAAGAGTTAGTGCCTCTTCTTACAGCGGTCTGCAATGTAGCTCACCAAGAAGACCAGATGCCAGAGTCATGGAGCAGAGCGTTGGTGACGGTCCTGCCTAAACCTGGAAAACACCCTCTGAAATATTTCACGTATCACCCCATATCGTTACTCTAGCAGGATGCAAAGATATTCGTTAAGGCCTTAAGTACAGTACTAGGGTACAAAAAGTCATCACAGAACTGGTTCACCCCGCCCAGATGGGATTTATCCCAGGCCGACATATTCAAGACAATGTCCATCTTCTGCTGAATGTGCTGGATTTGGCGAGGTCACTCAGATCCAATATTTTATATGTAGTAATATTGATCGATGCTGAAAAAGCATTCAATCTCTTGGATTGGCAATTTTTAGAAGCAACCCTGAGCCGTTTTGGATTTGGCCCCAAATTTAGAACTTGGATCTATAATCTTTATCAATTCTCCATGGCTCAGGTTAAGGTAAATGGCATGACCTCAACATCTCTGACAATTAAAAGAGGCACCAGATAGGGTTGCCCTCTTACTCCCTTTTGTTTACCCTTAGTATTGCGCCCTAATGGCATTCATTCAACAATCTCCAGACTACGAGGGTAACCGGTTAGAGGATGAGAAGCTGCGTATTTCTATATGCAGATGACACACTACTATACCTTCCAGACCCAGCTAAGATAGCCCTAAGGTATTGAAAATGTTGGAGTACTTTGGGTCTATCTCTGGTTTCAAAATCAATACAACAAAACAGAGATGCTCGGTAGGCATGTATAAAAGTACACTTCCTACAGGGTTCGCTTGAGCCATAAATGGATTCAGATATTTGAGAGCCTGGATTCCAAGGGTTATCATCAGTTATACCTCACCAATCATTAAGCTTCTTTGTGAGGCTCAGTCAGACTGTAGAAGGTGAAGAGAATTACCACTTTCCCTCTTTGGTAAGATTGAAACGATTTAGATGAATTTACTCCCATACTTTCTATACATCTTTTCAGTAGTGCCAATTAAACTCCCAGGGTGGTTCTGAAAAGTGTTAAGATCCACTCTAACAAAATTCATTTGGGGAGGTAAGAAACCTCGAATTAGATGGTCGGTTCCAACAGCGCCCAAAGGGGTGGGGGGACTGGCCTTGCCAGACTTCAAGCTATATTATTGGGCGGCCCAACTTCAATATATCATCCCACATTTGAGACAGACCGATCCTCCTCTTTGGATAATTTTAGAGAAGGGAACAACAGGGGCAGTTTATATCAAAGACATGATGTTCATGGACAAAAATAATCTTAAACTGCTCCACACGGGGAACATGTGGGCATCTTTGCTTAAACAATCTTTGGCGGGGAGGATTTACCACAAATATCACCTACATCTGACCTTAGCTAATGACACTCCACTATAAGCTTGTATAGATTTTATCCCATTCAAAATAGAAGGGGGAGGCAGAATGGGGGAAGATATGGATTGAAAACTATTGGACAATTCTTTCAGGGGGGAACGCTCAAATCCTTTTTGCAACTATGTCAGGAGTACCATATTTCGAGGAAGGATATGTACAGATACCTACAGTTTAGACATTATTTACTAGACACATCCTGAAGAGCCCAGCTAGACTTGGATCCCAGCCTTCTTAAACATTTAATGCTAGAGGTAGAATCACCAAAATTTGCTTCCAATTTGAAGCAAAATGCTGGACAGAAAATCCAGGACAAATGGCAGTCAGAAGCAAGTATAACTATGCAAGAACAGGAATGAGCCAGAATATGGGACAGGGTGTTCTCTGCCACATCATTACCCTCATGGAGGGACTTCAGATGGTGGGTAGTGACAAGATATTTTCGCACTCCTGTAATAACAAAACATTTTGTTGCAAACCAGACAGATGTGTATTGGAGAGGATGTGGAGAGCGGGGGACATCTACTCACATTTTTTGGTCTTGTCCCATTGTGGACCCTTACTGGCAAGAGGTGGAGACAGTGATTGGACTGGCTTTAGGGACCACGGTTCCTTGGCAACTCCAAACTTTAGTGTTAGGATTCCCTCCCTCTCTCCCTTGACCTTATGTATAAAGGCACAGAAATATTTATTTTATATCCTGATAGCAGCAGTCTTAAAGGCTATTACTTGGCTTTGGTTGACTCCCAAGAAACCTTCCACAGTCACCTGGTGAGAAATGTGTCAAAATATAATGGAAATGAAAAAGATGACAGCTAAATTAAGGCTTAAAAAAGATAAATTTATAAGTCATTGGTTCCCCTTCTTCCATTATCTGGCAGCCAAACAAAACAGAAATGTATTGAAGATCTTGGCTGAACAAGGATAGAGGGTAACCTGCATATTCTAAGTCCAGTCCTTTTCTCACCCTTCACAGTCTGGATGTACTAAACTCTTGATAGTTTAAATAGGACGTTTAAAAGAAGAGTATATATATATATTTATTTGTTCCTTTATTTTCTTGACTCCATTTGTGGGGGGATTATGATTAATTTGTATGTATTGGCTATAACCTTATCAAATCAAACTGACTACAAACCTACTAAAGAGCCATTTTTTTTTCTCTTTTAAGTTACAGTATATTATGTAATATAATAAGTAAATATGTGACTGTTGTTGATTGTTAGAATAGTTCTGTGTCAAAGCTGTTATGTGTAATTATGAACAATCATAATAAAATATTATTTAAAAAAAAAAAGAAAATAAGAGTCCATGGACTATAACAAATGATTCTCTTAAGTGTTCTCTTCTATTGCACTTTCCATGTAGATTCTTAATAAAATGGGTGTTAAACTCTCAGTTTGATAAAAAAAAGAATAAATACCACGTTAATATGCAAAAACATGGGTGATTAGTTTCTCCAAGTACATTCCAACTCAAAAGTTAAATTGTCCTTACAAATATATATCTATTTATTATTTTTTTAACATTTGTTGCATAAATCCATTTTAAACATTTTACAACATCCAATACTACTATTTCTAAGAATGGATTCATGAGACCATGTAATATGTCATCAGATATCTGACAGAAGTCGTTTAAAAGATACCTAAACCCATTAATTTAACCTATTGAATTTCAAAAAATAAATGGCTTCACAGCCTTTTAAAGGAAAGGCTGTTGTTTACATCTATGCTAAAGCTGCATTTATCTGATTAGAATAAATGCAGTTTCATAGCATTAAAAAAGTGTAAACAACAGCCTTTCCTGATTCAAATTTCCTTCCCCGACAAACCATGAAATAGTTGCTGACATGCAGCGTGATTATGTCATTGAAGCAAGAGCAGCAGAAACCATCCAGCAAGAAGTGCTGCTGTTATGTACAGACTGCAATGAATCTGCCCAAAACAAATAAAAAGACAGTAATCATCATTAAACTATGCATTATTTACACTAATGCATGGGTTAGGTGGATGATTTTAGAAGTCTGCTAGCAGATACTGATTGAGCAGCAGCTAAACGAGCAGTACAGTTTTAGTGTCGGTCTGTGCCATAAGGTGAAAAGAGTAAGTATCCACCCCCATTACACAAGGTACCTGTTTTTGTGGGTAGTGGAATATTTTTAATTTAATTCCAGTGGCTATTTGGAAATGTTTCTTGCACAGCCATGCCATCAAAGCTCTTGGACACCCCTCCCCACCAAATGACAGCCTTCTTTCATGCTCTCTGCTCCATCATGTATCACTCTTCCAAGTGACAATCACATTTTGTCCCTAATTTGCTCAGCCCCTGTTCCTGTTAGAAAAATACTGCAAAGTAGAAAGACTGAATGGTTTAACCTGTCCTCTGCAGCAGACTCAAAAGAAAAAGCCATCTGTGTCTCTTTCTCTCTGAATAGTTACTGTGCTGACTGACCTTATTCTGCTCAAATGTCAGTCAGCACAGTAACTCTTCGAGAGAGACAGCTTTGCTTATGAGTCTGTTGCAGACTACAGGTTGATCCATTTGGTCTTCTGCTTTGCAATATTATTTTTACAGGAACAAGCACTGAGCAAATTAAGAACAAGGCATACGAATTGGGAGATCAACAGCATGATGGAGCGGCGAGCATGAAAGAAGGCTGCCATTTGGTGGTGGTGGTGGTGGGGGGTTCCAAGAGCACAGCAATGTCAAGAAATGTTTCCAGATAGCCACCAGATTTAAATTACAAACCTTTTTGTGTCCACAGAAAACAGAAGTGATTTTCATGTAATGGGGGGAGGGATTGGGCACTTGTTCTTTTCGCTTGATGGCAAAGACAAAGACTGAAAGTGTACAGTTTGTCATACTCTTCCATCAACATCTGCTAGCTAACTTGTAAAAATCATCACTTAACCCATGCATTAGTTCTAAATAATGCACAGGTTAAGGATGATTTTTATTCTTGTTTTGAGCAGATTTATTGTAGTCATTTTATGTAACAGAAGCACTGCTTGCTGGATGACTTCTGCAGCTCTTGCTTCAATGATGTAATCATGTTGCCAAATTTGAACAAGGAAAGGTTGTTTACATTTTTTTAAATGCTACAAAACTGTATTTACTCTAATCAAATAAATGTAATTATGGCATAGAAGTAAACAACAGCCTTTCCTTTTAAATGCTATGAAGCCATTTTTTTTATTCTGTAGGTAAAAATAATGGATTTAGGCATCCTTTAAATGTGGAGACACTTCTTTCTAATATTAATAAAACATGGGGGGGTGGAGTCACATGGGTTAGTATCTCCAAATCATTCTTTCTACAATCAAATTTCCCATTCTCCAGGCCTTGATTTGTACTTTTAGGGACATATTTTCATTTAAAATCATTGAAGGGCCAAGCCTGTGGCGTCAGTGTTGAGGTGCTTGTCGCACCTGCTTGCCTGGCAACCCATGTTTGGGAGTGAGCTTGGGCCACTGGGGGTCAGCGAGGAGGAGAAAGTTGGGCGTCCATAGGCAGCTCACCTTCTGGGGAAGGAGGGATGCACAGGTCAGTAACAGAGTGAATCCCAGCTGTGGCTGGGTGATACTAAGCTGGCTCCGGCTAGCAACTGGGAGGTGTAGCATGGCAGATGTTGGCTGGAGTGTGCACAGGAGCATGTGAATTCCTACCTGGACATCCTTGCACATTCACACTCATTGTGGGAGGGTTGGAGTGGATCTCGCAAACAAGGAAAAGCCCCCAAGCCTTGGGAGGGCAACGATGCCCTAGGCCCCATGCCCACAATTGGACTCCACCCACTAAGGTCCTGATCCTCTGTGCCACAGTCCGACTCCTGCAGCAATTGGATTTCAAGGAGCACCAAAGTAGTGGAGGTGGCCCTGTCTTGGGGGATAGAAAGCCAGGGGGTTGATGTCAGGTAAGGGCTATGAAGCAGAGCTCCAGGAGGGGACCCTGGGTGGGGGAGTCTCAGGCAGGGTGGGAAAGCTGAGGGACTTCTGAGAGAGATCCCGGGTTCAGTGACCGAGGGAAAAGAGAAAAAAAACATTGGAAGAAATGTTTAGAGTCTGAACTTGAAGAAGACTCTTCAATCCAGTTGTTCAGTATGAAATATTAAATATGATTCTAAAGCAATGGTTCTTAAGCCACAAATTTTGGTGACCTCAAAGGGGCCCTCAATGGGCGGTCACCAAAAGTTACTGATGGCCTCACTCCTTATTTTGTTCACCTCAAATGCCCTGATATACCCCTCTGATATTACACACATCTTTTCACACAGTATACATTAAATTGAGTTCATAATGTATTTTCAATTGGAATGTAACTCCCATGTTTTTCTATAGGTACGAATTTTCCATTCCATTACCTTTGTATCTGGAACTCTTACTTTTTTATTTGGTTTATTTATAAGTTTTTTTTGTGACCGAGTAAATACACAACACAACTAAATGTCTATTTTCAGGTATGACCTGGGAGGGTACAAGAGTAGTCCCCAAGGTGTCCCCTAAAGTCCACGAAATTCCCAGGTTGTTCTTAAAATGTTTAAAGTGGTTTTTGAGTGGTGCATCTGCATGGTGTACATGAAGCAGAGTGCAGCTTGAATGTTTCCTGGCAGGGAAAGTATTCCCTTCATAAACATCATACAGAAGCAGTTATACTAAATTTTCAAAAAAAAAAAAAATCACACAAAAATACAGTTCATCACTATACTTGCAGTACTGTACTGGTTGTGTTTCACTTTCCTGTTGCATTGCCCTGCTTGGCAACCATGACTGGCAACACTTTCTGCAAGTATGCAAGGTATGGCTTGCAGTGTCTTCTTTTAATGTCTTCCAAAATAGCTTCATAAGCGTCAACAAGTTTGTACTTTGTCTGAGGTTCTTTTCGTTGATAAATATTTTCATGGCATGGCACACTGTCTCAATTGGATTCATATCTGGACACCTGGCTGAACAAATAAAAAAAAATTAAACACTATGTGATGGCCACTTTTCTTAGTGTGGCTGGCAGGGAATGCATTCCCTTTACAAACATCATACAGAAGCAGTTCTAACTTTAGAATTTCTTGTGGTATAAACATGAAATTCAATACTTGTTCCCTAAGGTGTCCCCCAAAGTCTACTAAAATCCCAGGTTGTTACAAAAAAGATAAAGTGGTTTTTGAGGCATGCATCTGTGTGATGTATATGAAGCAGAGAGTAGCTCGAATAGTATCTCCTACCAGGGCTGCATTCTCTCCACAAACATTACACAGAAGCAGTTGTAACACTGGAATTTCATGTGGTACTACAATGAAGTGCAGTATCCATGTTCCCCAAGGTGTCCCCTAAAGTCCCCTAAAATCCCATGTTGTTATGAAAAGGCTAAATTGGTTTTCAATGGGTGCATCTGTGTGGTGTATGTGAAGCAGAGTGCAGCACAAATTTTTCCTGGCAGGGAATGCATTCCCTTCACAAACAGCATACAGAAGCAGTTATAACTTTGAAATTTCTTGTGCTATAAAAATGAAATGCGGTATACATGTTCCAAAACGTGTCCTTTAATGTCCACTGAAATCCCAGTTTGTTAAAAAAATTAAAGTATTTTTTGTGGCTTGCATCTGAATGGTGTATGTGAAGTACAGCGCAGTTTGAATATCTGCTGCCAGGTCCTGCATTCATTTCACAAACATCACACAAAAGCAGTTACCACTTTAGAATTTCTTGTGATATACATTTTCCACAAGGTATCCCCCAAAGTTCATTAAAATCCCAGGTTGTTTAAAAAAAGGTTAAAGTAATTTTCAAGGGGTGCATCTGTGTGGTATATGTGAAGCAGATTGCAGCTTGAATGTTTCCTGGCAGAGACTGCATTCCCTTCACAAACGTCATTCAGAAGCATATATAAGTTTGGAATTTCTTGTGACATTACAATTAAATGTGATATATACTATATGTTCCCCAAGGTGTCTTCTAAAGTCTAGTATAATCCTAGTACATTAAATATAAAATAAAGGATGGGGAAGTGTGTGATATGAGAATGTAATGCACACCCAAGGTGTGAGATGCTACATAAACCCTGAGGGTGAAGCCCAAGGGGTTTATCAAAGCAGCCCACCCTGAACGTGTGCATTAAATTCTCATATGCACACTTCCTCATCTTTTATTTTATATAATTGCTGGTGAGCAATTTTTTCCAGCCCAAGTGCTTCGACTGAGACATGCACACACACACACACTCTCTCCCTTTTCTTTCAATAACCCCCTCCCCCTCCATGGCACCTTCAGTCTACCTGTTTGGGGCATACTCCTGCACACCCCCCGAGCAGCCTCAAATGCAGCTGCAGCAGCAGCAGCAGCAGCTCCAGCCCCAGCTCCTACTACAGATTCCCCAGCTGTGCAGCTGTCCCCAGTCCCCAGTCGCTGTCTCCTTCTCCCCCCCCGTTGTTTAACCAGGAGTAGCACACTAAGCTGAAAACTTTTTTTACAGAAGCGACCTGGGAGCACAGGGAAGTTAAGTGGCTTGCTCAGAGTCACACAATATGCAAGTGGAAGCTGTGGGATTCAAACCCAGCTCTGGTCTGTTGGATGTCACCAGATTTGCAGCTCAGAGCCTTAAACCACTGCACTATACTGCCTCTTTCTCACCCCACAGCAGCCTAAATACAGCACAGAAGCCTGCAGCTCCTTCTACTCCATGTTAATTCTCCCCCACACTTATAGATGAAATGGTGATTGTGATTGCGCTTATTTCTTCATGGCGGCAGTCAGCCATGGACCATTCCACTGACAGTGTGCATTGGCTGAGGCTTGTGGTGGACCACAGGATAAACCAGATATTTTAAAAAAATTAACAGTAGGATCAACCAGATAGATTAAAAAAAAATTATTCTGGGATGGTGAGAGTACTATTGTGGCGGTTCCTTGCTAAAAAAGTTACAGAGCTGCCAACAAAATTACAGAGCCACCATTTTTTCAGAACTGTTTACACTGCCCTCAACAGACAGGGAGCATATGAAAGAGCTTTTCCTTTTGACTGACAGAGTGTGTGAATGCCGGTAACCGACTGGTTATTATGAAATATCAGCTGGTTGAGCTCTAAGAAAAATTGCTCACCAGTAATTCCAAAAGGTTAAAGTGGTTCTCATAAGTGCATCTGTGTATTGTATGTGAGCAAGAGTGCAGCATGGATGCCTCCTGACAGGTTCTGCATTTTCTCACAAACATCACCCAGAAGCAGTTGTACTGTTGGAATTTCTTGTGGTATTACAGTGAAATTCAATATACATGTTCCCAAAGGAGTTCCCTAAAGTCTATTAAAATCACAGATTGTTATAAAAAGGTTAACATGTTTTTTGAGGGGTGCATCTGCCTGGTATATGTGAAGCAGAGTGCAGATCTAATGTTTCCTGGCATGGAACACATTCTTGTCACAAACATCTTACAGAAGCAGTTATGACTTGGAATTTCATGTGGTATTACAATAAAATTTAGTATACATGTTGCCCAGGGTGTTTCCTGAAGTTCACATAAATCCCAGCTTGTTAAATAAAGGTAAAAGTAATTTTCAATGGGTGCATCTGTGTGGTGTATGTGAAGCACAGTGCAGTTCAAATGTTTCTAGCAGGAATGCATTCCTTCACTGAAACATCATACACAAGCAGTTATAACTTTGAATTGCTTGTGATATAAACATGAAATTATGTTACATGTTCTCCAAGGTGTCCCTTAAGTCCACTAAAATCCCAGGTTGTTAAAAAAAGGTTAAAGTGGTTTTCAATGGATGCATCTGTTGGATTTATGTAAAGGGGGTTAGGTGCTTAATAATACGTTGTTAGGGAAAGCAGGTGGATCACAGCAGAGCTGGCACATGTGCATATTTAACAGTTGAAAATGACATAATGTGGTAGTGATCAGAAATTACATAAGCAATAACACACAATGAGGTATGGGTTAGTCTGGATAAACGCATACCTAGGGGCATAGTGAGGCATGAGACCACAGTCTGAGTGCCTTACTGCCCATAGAAATGTGTTTGTCTAGACTAAACCTTACCCCAGAGTGTATTATTGCACTTATAAAATGGGTATATGTTGAGAAAAATGAAGACACAGTACAAACACTATAAATTTGCAAGAAAAAAAAAATTATTGAAGATATTGATATGAAATACAAAATAGTTCCTAACTTGGATAACTTTTGGGTGGGTAAAACAATGGGAAGGCTTTCAGCATGAGGTTCGATGGGTGAAGCAACAACGTCACTCCCCTATCAGGCCTTAAAAGGCCATTCCTCCTGGACTGCTCCAAGATTCATTTCTTTGTTGCAGCCAGAGGCTCTTATGACTGTTTCTCCCCATAGCTGCACTTCTTTCATTTTTCCCTCTGGCAGCCTTCTCCATCTTCTCCCTCCTCCCTCCTCCCCTTTTGTCCTTCCCTCATTCTGCTACTCTTTCCTTTGCCTTTTTTCCCACCTGTGTCTGCCACAGATGGGGCATGGAACCGCTAGTTCCCTCCCTGTTCTGCCGCTAGCTTCACACTGTCCTCACCTTTGTCTGCATCCCCCCTCCCCTTCCTCCTTTGTACCTCTGGATTGTCACCTCGTCCCATGTCCTGCTCAGGTTTTCGTCCTTGCAAACTTCCATTCTGCCTTCCCTCTTGAGCGCTCCAGTGCTCTTTCACATTATGTCCGCTGCTCCTGCCAGGTTGCTCCACATTCTCCATTTCCGTATTCAGTCCTCCCGACCGCCTGCTCCTGCTCACCATTGGCCGCCGGAACTTGGGTGTGCCTTCGCCCTCTGTGCTCTGCTATGGCAATCTCCTGTTCTTGTAGGCTGCTCTGATTGTCCCGTTTGTGTTTTCTTGGGCTTTTCCTTTCCTTATTTGACTCCTCCGCTCCATAGCTGCGTGAGCACTCTGGGAGTGATATCATCCCATGGTGCTCCATTTCCTGCTCCTCAGCTCCCTTCCAGCTTTCTTGCAACATTTTTTTCCTCCTGTTCTCCTCCCGCGTTAGCCACAGGTCCAGTTCCATAGCACACTGCCTCTTCCTGGTGCTTCAGTTGCTCTTGTGTCCTTTCCGAGTGACCCGCTGGCTACCACTCCGTACTGCTCACCATCTTGCGTCATGATTCAGGGTCAAAGCTTCAAAATCAGGGACACAGATGCATACTCAAGGATGCATCTTATAAATCTTACTATTCTCTGGATTAGTTGTTAGGATACAGGGTTTGTGTTAAGATGTTTTTCTGATGAAGACCAAGTCTGTACCTTTACTGTTTGCCATTCTTTCATGTTTCTTGTCCCCACTGTTCTATTGAATGACAACGGATTTTCTGTGGGACAGTGGAAACTTTTGAGACCCTTTGTTCCCTGCCTCACATTTTGGCTTGGGTCTGAGGACTGCTGCCACCCGCTCCTTCGCTTGCTGACATCATTGTCAGGTTGCCTCCTGGATGTCTCCATTATCAGGTGGGACTCCATGCTCCTCTGTGTCTTTCCTGGTAGACTCTCAGGCATCTCCTGTTCAGCTCTCTTCATTTGCTTTCTTTCCTGTGGGTGTTTCATGGTCTTTTTCTACTTGGTGAGCTCCTCTCTCACCGGTCCCTCTTCCCCCTCCCAATCGCTTGTCTTTAGCTCTGGCCTTCGCTGCTCATTGCTCTTGGTTTCACCATGATGCGTTTTCTTAATTTTGTCCTGTCTGTGCTTCCCCATGGTGGGCGCTTGCCCTCCTACTCCCATTCCCTCCGCCCTCTGCTGTTCTCCTTCTCTGACTTCTGCTTTCTTTTGGGGGCTTCCCTATCCTGCTGTTCCACTATAACACCATACCCTACTCATTCACATTGCTTATTATTCCCTCCTGCATATACCCCTGCCTACTTGTCTCTTCCTCTGACCCTATTCCCCCGTTCTAGTCAAACCTATTCAGATGTCCTCCTGGTACTGCCTATCTCACCATCGGCTGCCGGTTTCACCTGGCCGCTCTCACTCCTACCTTCATGCAATTCTGTCCATTCTGAATTTGGCTCAATGGACCTGGTTGGCATGCACTCCCATGGTTACCAGTCACAGGTAGCTTCCTCATGACATAAGCCTGGTTCTCCTTCACTCAGTCCGACCTCAAGATATACTCATTCACATTGATCAACTGAGCATATCTCTCATTAGATCCATGCTACCTCATCAACCTGCTGCATTCCTGTGGTTATTATCACCATCAGTCTCCTCAAGACCGTATCTGGGTCTCCCTCGCTCACGTGACCTCTCCATGGGTCCATTCCTTCACATAAACTACTCAAGCAGAACCCTCTCAGGTCCATGCTGCCTCGACTCAACCTGTTCTCCACTTGAAGACATGCCTTCCATGTCCATTGCCCCTTGGTTCGGGGCTGGCTGCATTGGCCACTCATCAATGGGCTCCCTTTAGCTGCCTAAGTGGGTTTGGAGGTGCTCTCTACTGCATTTTCTATCTGACCGCCTCTGGTTCACATGGTTTATTTCATAGGTTCGCATAGGCCAGCTGAGTGCCTCAGCAGTCAACTCTCTCCTCTCTTGCTTTCGGGTGTCTAGTTGCATTCCCATTACAAGGACAGAGTGAGAGCTTCATCTCAATTGGAATCTTTTCCTCTTCCCCAATATCGACTCTTGTTGCAGTAGCTGAGCTGTCACTAATCAAAACATGCTTCAGCCTGGAGGGAAGGCAATCTAGGCCTTGGATCCCCAGAGGCTTCCTTCTCAAAGGTTTTTTTTCCTCTTCTCCATACCGACGGTCATAATATTAGACAGGGTTAGTACTTTCATAGGTTCCGTAGTTAGGTTCCACTGTTGGATGGAGTTGGATGGTGGCCCCGGCTGTTCCCTCTCTCCTTAGGAAGTCTGCCCTTCTGCATCTTGTCAACTTTCATTTAATTCATTGTCCTAGTCATATCTCATTCTTCTCCTGTCCTTCCCATCTGTCTATCTCCTTACTTTCTGGTCTCAATCTATTCTGATTTCTCACCTCTTGATGCTCAACATCCTTTTGGGTATTCTTTTGGGCTTCTTCCTAAGCTACCTTTAGCTAAGGAATTATTCCAGTGACACCTATGGGGGAACCTCCTCTAGGGTTCCTTGTGTCTACACTACGGGTGGTATATTCCATAGATAGAGAGTGAACAGCCACAGTGTATCAAGTCACACAAGCATACATCTCATCCAGTTGCACAAGCACAATTGAATGGGAAGGCTTTAAGCCTGAGGTTCAATGGGTGGAGCAACAGTGTCACTTCTAAAAGGCCACTCCTCCAGGACTGTTCCAGGATTCGTTTCTTCATTGCCTCACCATCCACCCCTTCTTCTCCAGTGGCTCATCTCTTTTTCCGTGGGCTTCTTCCTAAGCTACCTTTAGCAAAGGAATTATTCCCATAGCACCTATGGGGGCCCTCTCTTGGGTTCCTTGAGTCGTACCCCTACAGTATGGTGTATCCCACAGATAGCGAGGTGAACAGCCACAAGGTATTAAAGTCACACAAGCATCCATCTCTTCCAGTTGCGTAAGCACAATTGAACAATAGTTTAAATCATGCGTTGCACTGTTTTTTTTTCATGTCATTAGCTGACAGGTTCACCTTGTTTTGTTCAGGCACTTTAAGCACTTGAATGGTAAACTTCCTTTTGTGTTTCCCCTCTTCCTCCCCTCCCTGTTAGCTTAGACTCTATTTGTATAAAATTAGCATTATTCCTCCTCTCATTGTGTAATGTTAGCCTATCTCACTACTGTCTGAACTAGGTGTATGCCAGTTGTATTGTATTGTATTATACTATATTGTATACTCTATACCACATTGTCCTACCAGGGCCTCCTTGTAAATGAGCATGCTCAATGGAGTTTTCCTGCAAATAAACTTGAACTTTCAGGAGGTTTTGGCACCAGTGAAGTTGTAACTGGTGAGATGAAATGGTTTAATGAAGGCTGTATTCTTTTGTTCTGTTGCCCTTTCAGTCTGTCCAGGTGATGGCAGTGTTGCATCTAGTGGTGGGCGGGGGGTGTCAATCCACTCCATTGAAGTGATTCACGGAGCAAAGGTGGATTTGCGGAGTGCTCTGCAATGCGAAGCAGAGTAATTCGCATTATAATGGGTAATGCAAAGTCCATTGAAAAAACTGACTTTGCGTTACTCCGACTTCCCAGACCACTACTCCACCAAAATCTTAAGTGAAGTACATTGAGAGCAACGCACTTTGCTTCACTTTGCCTTGTTTTTGAGCTCCGAAGGTGAATTTTGCAGTGATTCACAGGATTTCAGGTCACATGGGTTCTATATTGATCTGCACAGCCTCAGTTCGGGGTAGTGTGTGTAGGAAGCAATAGGAGACAGTGTGCTCTGAGAGCTGTCTGTGATTGAAACCTTCTAAAAGCTGTTAAAAAAGCATTTTTGCATTTTTTGGGGGGCTCCACCTTTAGTTCATCGATTGTAGGAAACCCTCCTGTGCTCATATCATCGAGCATTTTTGTTTTTGTGTAGATTTTGAATGTTAATGTACAACATTGAGTGTGTGTAGTGAAAGACAGTGAAAGTGTGCTTTGGGGGAGGGGCGTATCTGTGGTGTAGGTAGATTTAAGTTGGAGAAATAGGGATATCTTTGTTTTTTGGTTATATTTTTGCTATATAACTGACTGTGTTAATGTACACACAGTAATATTGTCAGTAATTGTTGACATTTTCTTGCTGATTGTGTGTTGTGTGGATCTGCTGCAGCAGTTCATCATTTCAGGTTGTTTACATTACAATACGTGGCATAATACTGAACTTTTCAATTTGCTATGCATTACTCATTCACCATGGTAGAGAAACTGTTGTGTGTGTGTGTGTGTGTGTGTGTGTGTGAGTAGTGTTGCATGACATCAAATAATACACCTTTTATTGTGCCACAGTGTAATTGCAGGCACAGCAGTGTAAACCTGCTAGCCACTGCAGCTGCCTGATTTTGTACTGCAATCGTGGTATCTGTTCTTTGTTTTGCTGCTTGTACTGCTGTAAAATCTGCAGTCAGTGCTCCCCCCAACCCCACTGGCAAAGGAATTTTTTACCAGATTGGATTGTTTTTGTGACCTCATCAGCACCACTGGTTACTGAAGCTGTTTTCATTGCATGACCGTCTCTATCTGTTGCTGAAGCCACAGTTGTTTTTAGCTTACATCCAGCATCCCCCAATCAGACAGTGAATGTACTGAAATCTAAATTTGTTTAGAATATTGTTGTTGATCCCCAAAATGCCCGCAAAGAGACGTGCAAGCAAAGCTGGTTCTCGCCATGGCACTTCTGCCAGTAAGATAGTCTGTGGGAGTGGTAGTACGCAGATGCAGAAGTGCATTGCTGATGTGAGGAAAGGTATTTTTCCTGCAATACTTTTTACAGCCCATTCAGTAGCTTCACTCATAGTTGGAGGAGATGATGTTTTAACAGCCAGTGGTGTTAGTGCAGTTGCTGGTGGCGGTAGTATGAGTATTGCTGCCTCAAGTTCGAATTCTGACCAGTGTACCATATCCAAAAATATAGTGGAGTGTGAAGCAGTGCAAGTGTGTGGCAGTGTAGATGATGTCATACTTCCCAGTAACATCCCAGTAACTGAACCTGAGGATTCTGATAATCATGTCAATGATAGCATACAACATGATATTTCGTCCACCGCGGTTCATGTCATGCATTTTCCATGCAGTGATTCACAGTGTGGTGAAAAAATATCAGGAGATGGTGGTGTAGATGATGATGATGAATGTGATGATGATGATGATGATGTTGCTGTTGTTGCAACGTGCAGTCCACATGCTAGCATCCAAGCAGAAGATGTGGATGTGTGTGATGTTGATGAATATGATGATGATGATGTAATTGACCCCAGTTGGGAACTAGAGAAAAAGAAATTCAAAGTGGCTTTGTCTGAGTCTGTTTGCAGGAATCCTTCTCCCCTGTAAAAACTTGTGATTTACCAGTTTTAGTTGATGATGATGACCCAGTAATAATGATTGGTAGTCGTGGTGGTCAGTTGCAGTCCAGGTGTGCAGTGCCCGAAATATCATGTGCCCCCCCCCACTTCAGTGCTTGAAATAACGGAGTTAAATAAGCAACATCATGGACATGTTAAAGGCAGAGCATCACAATCCCTTGTTTGGGATTTTTTTGCTCAAGATGCAAATGATGAGTCAGTTGCAATCTGCCAGGTTTGCCATGTGCGTGTAAGCTGAGGTAAAAAGGGGAGCCATCTGGGCATAGGAGGACAGCATATGCATCTTAAAATAGGCACATGGCAGTGTGGACCTGCACAAGCTGGCAACTAATACCACAGTGGATGTTTCCACCCTCACCAGCAACCATAATGAGCTATGTTATCCCTTCCATGACTGTTAAGTCCAGTAGTAAATTAAACGTGTGTAGTAGTGAGATAATAAGAGCAGGGGATTTCTACAGGCATGATGAGATGGAGGAGCATAATGACTTTGAAATGTTGTCCAGTGCTGGTGAGAGTAGCAGTTTTAGTGGTGGTGGTGGTGGTGGTGAATGCAGTATGTCTAGTGCAAGTGGTACATCAACCCCAGCTGGCAAATCTGGCAAAATAACTGCATTTCTGGGTTTGTCATCATCATCTGTGCAACCATATTCATCAAACGTTCACACTCCACCCCTGCTAATGCCATTCATCACAGAGCACAACCATTTGTGATCACACCCCGTGTAAAATGTTTAAGTCAGCCCACATTACAGAGTTTTTGCATATAAGCTGAAGTACTCTCCTCCCCAATCATACAGTGTCACGTGAACTTAATGCTGCTATAGCTGAAATGCTGGCAATTGATCTTTTGCCCTTCTCCTTTGTGGAGAATTCTGGGTTCCGGTGGTTTGCTGCACGTGCCTGTCCAAAATGGAAAGTCCCATCCAGGACATACTTTTCTACCCGTGCTGTCCCCGAGTTGTTCTGCGCTGTGTCTGACTCAGTAAGACATGCCCTTCAACATTCCTCCTCTCCATTCATCCATTTAAGTATGGATATGTGGACAAGTGGCAAAACAGCGGGGAGTTCATATTTGTGTATAACTACACACTGGGCGCAGGTACCGGGGGTTGTTTGTGATGTTGGTAGTGTGAATAATCAGTGCAGTAAGGTGGATTGTCGCGGTAGCAATCTTCCAGGAATTTGACAGCATGCAACGACTGCTATGCACAATATGACCTGTTCACACACTGGTGAGGACATGTTGGACGTGGTACTGACTGAAATTGACAAATGGCTAAACTCCCTGTCCCTGAGAGCTGGGTTCATAGCAAGTGACAATGGGTCAAATGTGGTGAAATGCATCATGAATGGTGTTTTTTCGTGTTCCATGCATGGTCCATTGTTTAAATCTTGTGGTGCAGGAGTTTCTGCAGCACCCTGATGTAAAGGAAATGCTGACCATTGCACGATGTATCTGCTCTCACTTTTCACGATCTGGAAAGGCCCGTGACCAACTGCGGCAGTTGCAGATACAAAACAGCCTGCCTCAGCACCGCTTGAAGCTGGAAGTTGTCACCCGATGGAACTCCACTTTATACATGGCAGAGAGGTTGTATGAACAATACAAAGCTATCTCAGAATATCTTGTGAAGCATACTAGCCGTGCAGGTCCGGGGCCTCCATGTCTATGACGACTGAACAGTGGCACCTCATGGACTCTGTAATAAAAATTTTGCGGCCTTTTGAACATGCCACACAGGCAATGAGTGGCGAGTCTGCTCCATTAGCCAATCAATTCCACTGCTGTGGGTTCTGACACAGACATTGGTGAATGTACAGCATGGCCTTGATGTTGCCAGAGACAGTGGTAGCAGTATGTTGCTGCAACACATGCTGACAGTATTCGACCAGAATCACACATTTGAGCGTTCCAGCGTAGTGACAACTTTACCATAGCAACAATGCTGGACCCACGATTCAAACATGGAATTGTATCAGTACTGGAGGAGGGCCTGAATAGGTAAAAAATATCAGTGGTCAACTGGTGCGCTTGGTTCATGGGGACAGAAGTCACGTGCCAAGGTCAGCAAACCTCAGCAGCATAATCCGGCTGAAGGTGTACCTGTAGGATCATCAACATATCCTGCAAAGGAAGGGACTGCAGTTCCAGGTGGTCTTCATCCTAACTGACTGTCATCAACCCACTTTGGGAGGCTTTGTCCCAAGTGGGTATTTGTGAAATAAATGATTTGGGAGAACAGGATGATGCATCAACAACTGGGCACAGAGAATGGTTGAGTCATATTTGTCTGAAAACAGGCATCTGACAATAACTGAAGATCCTCTTTTGTACTAGAGTGGAAAGGTCAGTGAATGGCCAGAGCTGACTGCAGTGGCACTGAAGTACCTCCCATGCCCACCCTCCAGTGTAAGTGTTGAGAGGGTATTCAGCTCAGCAGGTGCAATAGTCAGGGATCGTCGGACAAACCTGTCTCCTGCAAATGTTAGTTTGCTAACATTCATTAAAATGAATGAGAGGCACATACCAGCACAGACTGCAACCCCGTATTCGTGCTCTGGCCTAGTCATGGTGGTTTTGGTGATGTGAAATGGACCATCCTGGTGGCACTGGCAGTGGCTGCCTGAAGCGCACACCACTGGTGTAGATGACAACATAGTGGAGAAAGAATTTCCCAGTGGTCAGACTTTAGACATCGATGACTGTGAGGGAAGCTATCTTTATGAGGATGATGATATGGTTAATGCTGGTAGGTTTTTAACTGAAGTTGTTAAAAGGCAGTGTGCCACCCCGGACCACCACCACTACCGGGAGTGATGTTAGCCACTGCCACCACTGAGCATGAGTCTGTCTGACTCCCGGACCACCACCACCGGGAATGATGTTAGCCATTGCCACCACTGAGCATGGGTCTGTCTGCCCCCCAGACCACCACCACCACCGGGAATGATGTTAGCCACTGCCACCACTGAGCATGAGTCTCTCTGCCCCCAGACCACCACCACTGGAATGATGTTAGCCACTGCCACCATTGAGCAAGAGTCTGTCCACCCCTGGACCACCACCACCACCACCGGATTGATGTTAGCCACTGCCACCACTGAGCATGAGTCTGTCTGCCCCTAGACCACCACCACTGGGAATGATGTTAGCCACTGCCACCACTATTGTCCACCCCCCAGACCACCACCACCACCAGGAATGATGTTAGCCACTGCCACCCCTGAGCATGAGTCTGTCCGCCTCCTGGACCACCACCATGGGGAATGATGTTAGCTACTGCCACCACTGAGCATGAGTCTGTCTGCCCCCCGGACCACCAGCACCACCACCAGGACTGATGTTAGCCACTGCCACCGCTGAGCATGAGACTGTCCTCCCCTGGACAACCACCACCACCACTGGAATGATGTTAGCCGCTGCCACCACTGAGCACTGAGTCTGTCCGGACCACCACATCCATCAGCCACAGACACAAAGCTTCTTAATATTTAAACCATAAAGTGAGTATGTGTACTCATGTTTGTTATGCTATTTCACTTCCTTTAGTTTTATGTTTTGTTTTCTGTAGCTTTTCAGAGCCGCAATGATCAAACACATATGGTACACTTATTTTGTGTTTTTTACAGGTTAACAAAAAAGTCTCCTTCACTGAAACTTGCTGGGAATGGTACTGCAGCTGTACCATACAGAGGAACCTATGGAATATCCATGTGAAATCCATTCTGGTAAGTATGAAGATTTTATTTCATCTGTTTCATTGTTTTGGAAAGACTGCAGCAAATGCGATTGAGTATGATTCATAAACTAAGTGACGTGTATGTCACTAAAACTGTTTCTGTAAGATATCATTTCTGCACTGTATTCTGAACTTGCAGCTGTACAGCCCTGACCATGACAGTGTTGAAAAAGTTGCACACAGGCTGTGTTACTTTACAAGATGTGGGTTTGAAATGTAACTTGACTTGAGATTGAGAACCAGGGAGGGACAAATTACAGTTAAGTTGTAAGAATTCATTCATTTCTTTTTTTAGGAAACTTCCAGATTCTTTGTTGTTCTGTCAAAGTGGCCTTATCCAAAAAAGTTCTTCAACATCAGGCACCCCCTTCCCCGAGCTGGGGCACACATGCAACATGCAGAAGTCGTTTCATTAGATGATCATGACCATCATTAACAACCGGACTCCAGAAGGATGCAGATGAAATCTGTGAAGAAGTAACAAAATAAGAAATCATTACAGACAAACCTGCAAATAGGCTTCCCCCCCAAAAAATATTTCCCTTCATGAGCTTGAGAGTTATCCATGTCCAATTTCAATGCAAACAATTCTCATCAAGCACTGGAATATGCACACCAACAGTTTCTGTGACCTGTGATATGGAACAATACTGAGTACATGTCCGTGTTAACCCCCCCTCCTCACCTACAAAATACACAAACATATTTATTTATTTATTTAGCTTTTGTTTACTGGTAGATACACTAGACAAGTTATGCCTATTTTCAGGAACGACCAGGAGAATACAACATGAGGAACAACAGTCAAGGAGACATGGCAAAGAGAGTACAATTTTTGTCACAGTAAACAAACATATGGGAAATACATCATTTGACTAGGGAAACATATAGTAGTAAGCACATTTCAGATTATACACTCTAGACTAGCTAGTTCAACTGACAGATATATACAGGTCATCATACATAGGAGTGGAGCTATAGCTCAAGGACTGGATTGATCATAATATAACTTATAACATTGTCGTATACACCCCTAGGCTAGTTGGATCGCATGGACAGGTATATACAGCTCATCACATTTTCTAAGTATGCACATGTTAGACAGAAACAGAAACACTTGGTAGAACAAGTTTCTACCAGTGACCAAGGTGCAATATGTCTTGGTTAGCCTATGACACGTGGAGCAATAATGGGTGTAAAAAATGCCCAAGGCTTTTTAGGCAGGAGTAGTCAGAAGTCATTGATACAGTGGGAAGATATCTCCAGGAATTCAAATGGAGACACCCTGAGGAGGTTCAGACAAAACAATTTGACACTTTACTCTAGGGAGGTTTGGGCAGTCACACTCTGATGCTAGTTTTAGGAAACCTCACAGGAATTTCAAAATCCAGATAGGTGGGGCAGCTTGGATATCCACAGGCAGCTAATTCCAGAGTCTGGGCGACTTATGGCAAAGTCCGATCTCCCATGAGGGTCCGGGTAGGAGGGACTTTGAGCATCCCTGATGTGAGAGACCTGTTGGTAGGGGTAGGATCAGTTTAGGCAGAAGCCTGCACAGCCCTAGGGGTGCTAGTTCTGATCACTTTCCCAGAGAGGCATCCCAAACCAAAATCAAGGTATCTAGCCGGTGAGAGCCAGCAGAGTTTCTCTATAGCTCACAATGGTGGGTGAGTCGGGGCAGCCAAGGCAAAAGCGACAAATGTTATTGTAAGCAGTGTACCACCGGGTGAGATGTGTCTTTGGAGAGTGAGCAAATGGTGCAGCCCATAGCTGGAGTGGGAGGGAAGCACACCTTTGCTAGGGCAAGTCTGGCTGCTGTGTATGGTTATACTTGACCTTATAGGGCCAGACCCAGTTTGCAGTTTGCTGCCCTGCAGATGTTAAGGATATGATTACCCATGTCAAGTTGGGGGTCAAGTGTTTCAGATATTTGATGGAGTCATTATGAGGTAGTGAGGATCCATCTGCACTGGTGACATGTAAGCAGGCTGATGAGGCTTTGATTTTAACCATTGAGCCAAAGAGCATAGCCTGTGTCTTTTTCAGGTTCAGGACCAGCGTGACTAGTAACCATGACAATACCCCGTTAAAGTCATCAGTCAGGTTCTGGTTTAGGAGTGGTATTCCTGAGTGAGCCAGGATTACCAGATCATCTGCATACATGGTGGCGCTACATCTAGTAATAACCATGGGTAGTTGATTGATGAAGAGGGAGAAGAGGAGGGACCCAGTACTGAGCCTTGAGACACTCCGGAGGTCACCGGTAGGGGCTCGAGAGGACTTTATTGAAGCAGGCACGCTTGATTTCTGCCATGTAGATAACCCATTAGCATTTCATGGCATGGGGAGAGGCCAAGTGACCACAACTGTGCACCAAGCAGTTTGTGGTCAACGAGGTCAAGGCTTTGGACAGGTTGATAAATATTGCACCAGAGAGTTTGCCCTGGTCCTTGGCTGTCCGACACTTGATGTAATCCGAGATTAAGGCTGTGGTGGTGCTGTGTCATTAAGCCATGCTGGGCTGGGGACAGAAGTTCATGAGAGTGTATATTCCAAGCTGCTCAGCTGCTACCTTTTCAAGGAGTTCGCTATGGTTGGGAGAATGGCAATCGGTCGATAATTGTCAGGCAGTTTGGGATTTCCTGCTTCAGTACAGGGACAATCTTTGCCTCTTTCCAGATGTCTGGGATGGTCCCCAGACCAAGGGATAGGCTGAAGATAAAGTGCTACTGGTGAGGCAATGTGTGCAGCGCCAAGCTTAAGGAGTTTAGGCTCCAGGTTGTCTAGGCCAGGACTGGAGTACTGGGAGAGGCCAGCTAGGCGTTTCTGCAAGTCCTAAACTGATACAGCCCTGAGGTATCTATATATATATGTATATATATATCAACTCACCAAGGCTTCTATTAGTGTACAGACAAAGGGCACCCTTCCATCCAGTTGAGATGATCACATTGCATTTGCTTGAATCGCCTCGCAGAACACATTGAACCAGCAACAGTTTGCTCACGGTCATCATTTTATTCTGGGGGGACTTTGAATGTGCTGAAATGCTCCCATTTCTCACTTTGCTACCACTTGTCAATTTTTCTGCACACAAGGAGGATGCATTTTGGGTACGTAGAAAATTGACTTGTGCCACCATCATGCATGACTGAGTGCGCGCCATTAGTTCTGTGGGGACTTCAGGTTGTGCTGAAATGCTCCCAATTCACTTTGTTAACATTTGACAATTTTCTGCACACAAGGAGGATGCATTGTGGGTGCGCAGAAGAATCTGGGGACTCTGTGCCACCACTGCATGCATGACTGAGTGCGCCATTACTTCTGGGGGACTTTGTATGTGCTAAACACTCCCATTTCACTTTGTTACCACTTGTAAATTTTCTGCACACAAGGAAGATGCATTTTGGGCATGCTGAAAAAATCTGGGGACTCTGTGCTACCACTGCGCGCATGACTGAGTGTGCCATTAATTCTGGGGGACTTTGCATGTGCTGAAACACTCCCATTTCACTTTGTTACCACTTGTAAATTTTCTGGAGACAAGAAGGATGCATCATGGGCATGCAGAAAAAATCTGGGGACTCTGTGCCACCGCTGCGCGCATGACTGAGTGCGCCATTAATTCTGGGGAACTTTGTATGTGCTGAAACGCTCCCAATTCACTTTGTTACCACTTGTCAATTTTCTGCACACAAGGAGGATGCATCGTAGGCATGCAGAAAAATCTGGGGACTCTGTGTCACCACTGTACTGCCTGACAGGGTGCGTATTAATTTTGGGGGACTTTGTATGTGTTGGAACGCTTATTTCACTTTGTTACTACTCTGTCAATTTTTCACACAAGGAGGATGCATTTTGTGTGTTGTGTGATCTGTGAGCTCATGATATCATACTGATATTATCAATTAAAGCAGCATTGCAAGAATGTCGTGACAAGTTTGAACTACTTTTGGCAAGCACTTTACATTGCCAGCCACTTGTTACCTCCCAGTCGGATCAGCTGATATACTTTTCATAATTTCTGTTCGTTACTAATTGAATTATTTTTTCATGTATGAAAAAATGAGCACATCTTTCATTATTGTTCTGACCAGGTTTGTATTTATTTGCAGCTGCTTTTCAATAAATATTATTCTGTGGTGTCATAAAACACTGCTCTGCTGCATAACTGCTAATTTACAACAGAAGTGATATATATATAACTAACTGATGTGATGGAGAAAAGCAGAAGAAAACAAATGACAGAACCTGGTCAGCACCAATTTAAAAGGAATGCTCCTTTCGTTATTTCACACATGAAAAAAAGGTAGTATATCAGATCTCAACTACTGGAAATTCTGGTATCATCTCCAGTCAGGATGTAAGTAACAGTTGTAATGGCATTAAAAAAATATAGGTCAGAGTTCTCAACAGATTGTTGTACTGCTGCTTTCCAGAGATTCACCATGTTACATAGTTATGGTGATGCGCACACTCTAATGTTATGGCCTTAGCTGATGGAGTGTTTCATCTGTTCCACAGAGTGCAATATGTTTGTGAGAAAACCACCTGTAATTTCATTGCAGTGTCCAGGTGATGGAGGAGTTCCTGTTCAGAGCGTTCGATTCTCGCCCTTCTCAGCAACGTTAGGATGTGATGCCAGGGCGGCTGCTCCACTATAGTGGACATCCGCAGCTATCCAATGTTTTGTTATATTATATGTTCACTTTAGAGACATAAACGTCGTTAACAAGTGCTCTTCTTACTGGAAACGCCCACAATGCTTTACCACAAACTGACCATTATAACATAAAGAAACATTTGAAAGTTGCCTGACAATCGACATTCACTATATCGGAGCACGCACTGTCACCATCCTGGCATCATGTCCTAATGTTGCTGGAGAAAGGGGCAGAATTCGCTTGCTTTTTATGAATGGGGTTCTCCATGATGTGACACTGTAATGAAAATACTGGTGGTTTTCACAGAAATGTACTGCACTATGTGGAGCAAGAAAGATTCCCGAAGTATCAGTTCATATCAGGCAATGCTGTAACTTAGTGAATCTCTTCATGTCTATTTCACAAGCAAAACTGTTATAGAGACTCAGTAATGTTTACTTTGTGTTGGGACTCATTAATCGGATTTTAGGGTGTTTTGCAACAGCATCTAAGACTGAGCAATGCGAGTATGTTAGCGAACTGCATGTCGTCATTGTTTCCCAGGTAGACACGAATAGCTCATGCAACATATATATGGTAAGACTTGTTGCATTATCAAGAATAAAGATAACAAAGAACTCTGATGTATATTTTATTGGCAATATCAGAAGGACCAGAACCTCTACAAAACAGTTCTTGGTACTCCTCCCAGCCCCTGAGTCTGCACAGTAAACCTGCATGGTCCACAATGTCCAATGCAGACAATAGGACAAAGAAAATCACAACAGAGATCTCCTTGCAACTCTTCGCCAAGAAAAGATCATTGGATATACTGTTCAGGAACATTTCTATGCTGTGCTTGCTTCTGAAACCAGAGTGAAATGAAACATAGAGGTTATTATTCTCTGAGGTGTGCCACAAGTTAAGAAGCAACCACTTTCTCCACAATCATGGCTAAAGGGAAGGTTGGAAACAGGTCAATAACTAGCTGAATTGTCAGGGTCTAGTAATACCTTCTTAGCTGGGGCTTTACTGCCGCTGTTTTCAAGTGCAATGCAACAGCTCCTTCCCCAGAGAGGCATTGACAATACTGGCCAAGACTGCCATTATTGCCCCCCACCCAGTCTTGAGCAAGTGGGTGGATGCTGGATCCAGAATGCATGTGGCGCATCATAAAGTCATGACCACCTTGAGTATCTCTGTGCCATCCAATAGCATAAACTCCTCCAAACTGCTTCCTGGGTCACTCCAGCTTTTCTCTATATCCCTCCTGTCCACACCTATGGTAATGGATAAAATCCGGTCCTGAACGTTGTCATTCTTGACTTTGAAGAACTCATTTAACCACTTTCACCTCTCCATGGAAACTTGTTCTATGTGCTTTAGACAGTAAGGATGTAAAGATGTCCACTACATGGAAAAGTGTGATCAGACAGTTCTTCTCAGCAGCAATCATTGTAGCAAAGAAACTTTTCTTTGCCACCTAAACTGTCCCTTGGTAGTTACAAATGTTCCCAAGACAAGTTTGTTGGCATCTACTGTTCCTGAAACTTCCTCCATTTGCACTCTGTTTTACATGTACTAGGTCATCTGGTGAATTAGCGGTAATACCTGTGATGATGATTGCTTTATTCACCACTGACCTCGCATTGCAAAGCAGTACTGGGGTTGGAGTGGCCTGGTGGGTTGGCCCATCAATTACCTCCTGAACTAGTAGTGTTGATACATAAGAGGCCTATGACAGTTTTATTTGCCCTTCAACTCTTTAGTTTGAGACCATTTTGTTGGTCTTATTGCTTCTATTCACTTAGACCTCCAGGCACAAGTTAAAGTTAATTGATATAATTCCTAGTCTTTTCATTTTGGCAGGGTGGCAAGGCAGAGGTGCCCTCTATACCCTTTATTGTTTGTCCTCTACATCAACCTGATATCACAATGCATCTGACTGGCAGAAGATATCATGGGGGCTAATAATACCATCCACAAAATTGCTCTTTTGTAGACAACACCCTGCTTTACAGTACATTACAGACTCACAGCATTCTATCCCATGTTCATATTATTATTTCAGTTGTTTGGTAATATTTCAGGTTACAAATTAAATACAGTTGAAACAGACAGCCTTGAAGTTTTTATCGTTGTTCTTCCTCTGTGGTCCAGGTCTACCCATTGAAATAAGAGAGACATGCTCTCAAGGACTTGGGAGTTATGGTACTGAAAAGAATGGACAGATGTGTTGAATCTGAACTACTCTACTGGTGGCAGATGTCAAACAAGATTCATATCATTGGACCCAACTAAAGATTTTATTTATCATTCAGGTGGATGCTGTATGTATGATCTTTTCGCAGGATTCCTTATCTCGTACTAGAGACTAGAGTGGCGCTTAGTTAAACAATTCTTAATCCCAGTCCTGGAATATGGTAGTTTCTTATATTGGAATTCCACTAAAACAATACTGCAGAAAATTGACAAAATATACAACAGATTGGCAAGATTTGCCAGTCTAAGTAAATTTGGTACCCATCATTTTCATGTTTACTCAGCCCTAATTTGGTTGAAGCCAGAGGATAAAAGAGAATACGTAAGCAATAATATCGAACAGGGTGGACATTATTGGGAAATACCAGACCGCTCAGGGGCGTAATGAGGCCTGACACCGCAGGCAGAGGGCCTTATAGCCCCAGGAAGGTCAGGTATTTCCCAATAATGCCCACCCTGGAGGGTATTATTGCACTTAGAAAATGGCTTTCTTAGTAAGTTTTAATCAAGTGGTAAAAGAAGAGGAAATGATTATAAAAAAATGAATAGCATTAGCAGAAACAAAAGTTTTGAAAAAGTAGTCCATGTTTCTTTAAGGCTGTTCCAGGTCCTGTTGCTCCTCCCCACAGTTATCAACCCCCCACCCCCAGACACACACATCCAACTGAACAACAAAATTAGTGTGTAGTAAATATCCCCTAGCAGTCTCTGGGCATTGTTTTTAAGTTCTGTTGTGTTTTTGTAAGATCTTTTTTTTTTTAATTGGGCTGCAGTTGGACGTTGCGTCTGTTAAGCGCACGACCTGCAGATAATAACTATGTACCATGAGGAACAGCCCCAAGGTAAATTGTGTATTTCTTTTAAATTTGTACATCGAATAACTGTGGGAGCATTGTGCTTTGAGGGAGTTCTGGCGTCTGTGGAGGCAGAATGGTATGGTTTTCAACATCCTGCTTCTCACTAAGAAGCTGTTCGGAGCAATGGCTTCGTTTCACTTCCGGTTAAGCGCAGTACTGCGAGAGTGTGGTCGGGAGAGTGCAACTGTGAGAAAAAAACATTTTGTCACACTTCCCGACTGCAGAATAAGTGGAGTGTGTTTTTTTATGAAGAGGGAGTGAGCTAATAGTGAAGGAGCGAGTGTTTGGGGTTGGGGGTGGGGTCCAGTAGCTCTCGCTAAGTGAGAGAAAAACAAGGCGGGGATTTGTAATTTAATCAAGTGCTTTCAGCCAATGACAAACTAGGCAGAGCACTCCTGTACAAGGGTATGTTGTGAGGTGGCACTTGGGCTGGTACTTACTTTTAGCTGGGCATTATTAAGAAATAAATGCCCAGCTAGGAATCTGTATCAGCCAATCAGGATTATGAATTCATTTTTACCATTTTCTAAAAGAGGTTAATGCGGTGTTTCAAATTATTGAAATCAAAGTTCGACCATCCCGAAGATATCTGGTAACAGTAGAGCCACATAAGAATAGAAGGTATCAACTGAGGATAAACAACTGAAACCTTCTGTACACATGCGTACATAATAAATAGGAGGACATGACGTTTCAGATGTGCATTGCTAATTCCTGGAACCCATTGTCAATTGATTTAAATGCAAAGAACTCCCTGCATGAATTCCAGTCTGCGGTACGAAAAACATTGAACAAAATCTGTGACTGCTACACCTGATGATAGACTATTTTATTAGGAGATGTATGATGTAAGATGTATTTCTTTTATACTGAAGTTTTTATACAGTGTGTAGTTTATGTATTGTATATCATAACCGTACAGGGCATTTGTTGTAAATAGGGATACTACTTGCTCTTAACAATTGTTCCTGTATAAAAATAAAAATGTTTATCTGTCTGTCTGTCTGTCTGTCTGTCTGTCTGTCTATCTATCTATCTATCTATCTATCTATCTATCTATCTATCTATCTATCTATCTATCTATCTAAGACCTGTTTACAATGGACTGGAAAACCTCCCTGACTGCACTTTAAGACACTGCAAATGGCCAAAAAAAGGGGCTTTACCTTATTTGGAGGTTTACTATTGGTGGCACAACTAAGCCTTGGTTTTTCAGTGTTCCCCATCTTATCTCCATATGGAAATCTCATGAGGTTGGTGTGACTGATGAAACAAATCCTCCTGCCTATCTGTTTAATCTTAAATCCCTTCTGCCACTTTTCAGTATTCAGGATCCTGAATTTCAGTGCCAGTATGGATTTGGAGAAATGTCTCTAAACTTTTACAACACAAAACCCTCTAATTCTGGTGCCTGGTGAAAGAGAAGACATTTCCATATCTTGAATTGATGCCTAATACATGCAGTGGGCTAAGAAGGGCCTGTTGGCCTCTGGCAATTTCTAACAAAGTACTTCTGTCCATTCTCTGTCTGATGTAGCATCCAGACTCCAACATGACTGTGATAAGGTTCAGCACTGACTTTGCTCACATCAACTCTTTCTAAATGCCAAGAAGACTGTCCCCATGACCTCTGGCACAAGGCAGAGACTCTCTCGGCTCCCCTTCCTTCCATCCTTCCACAACCTTGATGGAACAACCTTGGAGGACACCTCCTCCTTTAGATACCTTTTGGGTTTGGCTTGACCAGCACCTCACCTTCTTCTGGACATGTGGGTGCCATCCTGAAAAACTGTGCCCCCAAGCTATGTGCACTGTACAGGAACTGCAGTTGCATACCTCCAGCTGACCAGGCATGTACTTGCCCAGAAAATGATACTCCCAATGTTCGACTATGGTGATATAGTCTGCAGTGCTGCTCCGAAGACTTCCCTAACTAGACGGGACACCCTTTTCCACTCCTTCTGCCACATTACCTTGGACTACCCCCCCCACACTCATCACTGTGCTCTTTACCAATCTCTAGCATTCCCCTCTCTCAAAAACAGGCAGCTTTCCCATTGTGCTAAATTTATCTCTAAATTCTAGTTTGGTTCTCTTCCCTCTTACCTCTCCTCCTCCATATCCCTCCCCTCCTGTCACTCCTTAGATCCTATGACAACTGGACTATGGCAGTCACTCACTGATCAGTCTCTGTTGGTCAGATTGCTTTCTCTCGCCACTTCCCAAACTATGGAACTCCCTCCCCAACATATTAGACACTCCTCTTCCACTTTGTCCACCTCAGCATCTCTACACAACTTAATTTCTCCTACTTGCAACTGTATTAAAAGTTATTCCCTACTCTGCTTCCTTGCTAGTCTTCATTATGATCAACACTACTGTCTATGGGCTTACAACCTGTTCTCGCACCTTAAATGCAGTTGAGTTATCTCTGCATACAACTGTAAATACTTAAGCACTTGATAATGTTAAGATTTCTCCCTAATGCAGTTATGGACTCACTGCATATATTTGATATTCTTAAGCACGTTAATCGTAACCTCATATGTATGTTTATGTAATGTATCTCTGTGTATGTATGTATGTATGTATGCACGTATGTATGCATGTATGTATGTATGAATGTATGCTAAGAAGAATGTTAATTATTGTTTGTTACTTCCACTCCCTTTTCACTATGGATACATCTGGAAATGAGCAAATTGTTGCTTAATGTGCCTTTCCTGGTGAAACTTTTCAATAAATAAATAAATAAAAAAACCAAAGTGAACAAAACTGATTTTTTTCAAAAGTTTTATATGCAAGCAATGAGACACAATAGGGTGTGGATTATGGCCTGATAAGAGCATGCCCCAGGTGCGTTATGAGGCATGGGGCACTTGCACCGAATGCCTATAGAACCTGAGAAGTGCTCTTATCAGCCATAACCCACACCTGAGTGTCTTATTATGCTTATAAATTAGGCCAACAAGTAATTATTAAAAAAAAGAACAAAAAAGTCAGAAATATAAAGATGGAGGTTTCAATAGGTCAAATAATAACAAATAGTCTCCATATTACAATAAGTGTTTGTTGGCAGCAGAGGGCTTCCTATGTATTTTTGAGGTAGAAAGCAGAAACATACCACACAGTGTATGTAAGATGCCCTTCCTCCACAAGCCCTAAACATTTCATGTTTTATAAGAAGTCTGACCTGTGCTTCAGTGCTCAAACATGACCACAATCAAATCGGTGAAGCACGACTTTCAAATCCTGATACAGATGCAGTCCTTCATTAGCAATCCAGTGAACGTAGCAATATCTTTGAAACAAAAATGCAGACCTGCTTCTCCGCTGATACTTTTATTTGTAGGTTATAAAATAAAAAATCAGTCCATTATCAGTGACGGACCAAAATTACAACGAGATTTCATAAGCGCCATGGGAAAAGTGCTTAGTACGGTGGCTCCAGTGGGACATGCTCGCTCTCAATAAAAGAGGACAGTTGGTGTCAGGCAAATTGGCAGTCTCAGCAATTGCAGATACCAAAGACACCTTACAAACTACAGATAAAAGTATCAGTGGAGGTCTGGTTCTGGATTTTTATTTCAAAGATACTGCCACATTCACTGGATTGCTAATGTAGGACTGCTTCTGTAGCGGATCACTGAGCGTGATTGCGGTTGGGTTTGTACTGAAACCGGTCAGACTTCACTTAGAAAATGTTAAGTGTGTGGGCTTGTGGAAGAGGGACCTTACACACTGTGTGATATTTTTCTACTTTCTGTCTTGGTGCCACCACTCTCCCAGTGCAGCTGTTGTCATTCTGTCAGATACTAGCTGATGAGCTGCAGTGGCATGGACTGATTTCACTGTGTGCTGTTTTGGTTAGCACAATTAGTGCTGGCTGTAAGGTTTTGTCCTGATAAGAACACGACTGAAAACCTGTTTCAGCCAATCAAAAATCAGGACATTATATGTCTATGTTATAATAAAATTTTACACATAATAAGATAAAGAAATGCAGGCATTGATTTACACTGACACAGCATACTGCTCAGAGCTTTGTGAACATTATATTATGCTTTTTGTGTCTATTAGCAATAAAGGTCAACATACAAATGACAGCCCCTACTATACTGTATTATACTGTACTGTACTATGCTATGCTACAGTATACTATCTACTATACTATACTATACTGTACTATACTATACTATGCTTAAGCAATAAACCACAACAGAGTGTGGAGTTTATGCTGAGATTTACCATGCCTGGGTGGTTTGGTCACGAGGTGCAGCTGAGTGACCAAATCCACACCAGAAGTAGGTAAATCCCAGCATAACCCACACCCTGGAGTGGTTTATTGTGATTATACAATGTTCCCCATTTTTTTTTAGTATCAAAAAAGTAAAAAAGAAAAGGTTTTCTGTATTTTAAATTGTTTTTAAACGTTGTATTACTCCGCTAGAAAAGATAGTCCTTTGTTGCTAGGGAGACAGCATGTTACCTCAGGTTGCAGCTGTGAACTATTCTTGAAGTCTGAAAACTGCTCTGTTCCTGCTGCCATAATAGAAATGTCTCATATTGGGCTAATGCCTGTACAGCAAATAAATGCCTCTGCCTCATAATTAACAGTGGATACGAAAACACTGAGCTGGATGGCAAACCGTGATAGCTTCAACTGGAGGCACGGAAGGCTCGTACTAGCCCCCTTGGTCTGCATTCAGCTAGTGTCATATTTTAAGTGTCTACTGAATGTAGAACTTGGGAAACTCTTTCTTTATTAAAAACGAGGGCTACAACTTATAGAAATCTGAGGCGAAAAGTGGAGCAGTGACTCTGCGCAAGCTCTGATGCATGAGCGCGTGCCAGAATCATTGCTCTGCTTTTCGTCCATGATTTTAATAAGTTGAAGCCCTTGTTTTTAATAAAAAGACTCTTTGCTGACCTCAGCATTCATCATGCACTTAAAATATGTTACTAGGAGAATGGGGATCATATGGGCAAAAGCGAGCTTCCGGGTGTTTTAGGGGCGACTGCCATTAAACTGCTTTTACCGGGGAATTACATGGCGGCATTTTCCTTTAATTTTGAGGCTGGATTGATTTTAGGCACATGCAGCTGACTGGTACCTTTTTGCGTGAGTTATAACAGGATTTACTCATGCTTCACAGTACCAGTCAGCCAATCAGAAGCATTGATTTTACTTTGCCACTGTGTACTATACTATACTATACTGTACTCTACTGTACTGTACTATACTATACTATACTATACTATACTATACTATACTATACTATACTGGTTCAGGAGGGTGACATTTTAAATAGAAAGAGATTCTCAAGAACAAAGGGGCATGATATGAAGGGGGATGGCTCAGAGGGGATGTGAGGAAGTACTTCGTCAGAGAAAGGGTGGTGAACACCTGGAACAGACTACCAGTGGAGGTGGTAGACACCCAAATGGTTGCAGTATTCAAGCATGCATGGGATAGACACAGGGAGGGGAGGAGGAAGGCTGCAGATCAAGTAGGATCTGCAGTGACACATTAGGCAGGATATTTTTAGGGCAGATTAGATGTGTCAAGGCATCCTTTTTTCTGCCAACAACTTCTATGTTTCTATGTTATACTATACTAAGGTAGAAGAACCTGTCACCATTGTACTCATCCCCATGGTTACTAATACAGCTTTCCATATAACTCAGCATCCATCCCTTGAATACTACCATTTCCTCTCTTCCTGAGAGAAGGCTTTGTTTTATAGCTTCTTTGTCCACAACCTCACAGCCAGAAAGATGCAGCCTATTTACCCCAACATGTCTCAAAACCTTCCAAGCGTTTCTTCTTTTAAAATAATTTTTCAGTTGTCGAACTATAAGTTATCTCTCCAAGCCATTGTTGCATTCTGCATATATCCAGTTGTGTCCAGTGTGACATAATTCATTGGCATGGTTGCCACACAAGTTGGTAGCCACATATAATAAACAGTTTAGATAACAACATGTTCCAACCTCAGGATCACTCATTTTATTTCAGTTTGATGTCATTTTAATTCCTATTTTTTTTTTACATTGGTGCTGCTAATAAGGCTGTTATTCAGTAACTGCTAACATAATCCATCACCCTCAAGTCATAGTGATTTGAGGAGTATGATGGACTAATCTAACAGGCCACATACAGTACTGTACTGTAGAATAACCTTTCAGAAAGTAATTGTATTTCTATATATGATGAAAATGTATTTTAAAATGTGCCTCTTTGTGGTATTTTTGGAACCTATGAATGTCGAAAAATATATGTCTGATGTACTGTATGGATGAGAGGCAGATAATCATTCTCCATATAGAGAGTTGAATGTATATTTTACGTATGGTCCATATACTGTGTGTGTATTGTATTGCATACATATGGGATATGCGTGGGACGCCTGTGGGATAACCAAGTTATTTGTACAGTAGCCTGTGACCTCAAGTAACCTCATGAGTGACGAAGTCATGAGTGAGGTTTAGGAGAGGTCACAGGCTACTGTACAAATAACTTGGTTATCCCACAGGTGCCCCATGCATATTTAATTTATGCAACAGGATTTTTTGGGTTCAGTTTTGTTATATATTATTTTTAAGTTTCTGTCCATGTTTTTTTCTCTGTGCCTGGTTTCTGTGTTTAGTTTACAGGGTTGCTGTGCTGAGAAAGAGGAAAAATTTTTTTGTTGAGTGTTTTCATTTAAAAATGTGGTTCAGGTTTGGGGGGTGGGAATTTGGTTAAGATGTGCATTTTGTGAGTCTTTGGGACTGTGATAGCTTTGCTTGTAAAGAGCACTGTGAGAAGGCGAAAGTGAAACTGGGAGGCAGTACTGCTGAGCAGGCAGCACAGGTGGTGGTGGTTAGTGATGTAGTCACTGTGTGGATAAATGGGTGATGATGAATCACTATGTGGATAACCTGAAGTTATCCACATAGTGATTACATCACCACCATTTATCCAGTGACTCAGATGACTGAAGTTATGTGCCGCTTTATCCTGACACCTGTTGCATAAATGCACATATGTTTCACTCTTCAGTATATTTTGAATATACCAAAATAAGCCAATGTTATATACTTAAAAGGTAGTTTGGCATATATGGAAAATATTGTTATGTTATACTTGTGAAAAGAATGCATGTAATGTTGTTATGAAGTCATTGCAGGTGAAACTGAAATCAGTGGCTGTTTTTTCCTAATGCAGTACTTTCAAAGTAGAACCACAACTAACAAATACTATAAGTAACAAAGAGTATAAACTGCTAGAACAATGGCAGTCCATCCAAATCTGAATACACCAGTCTCTAACTTAACTAGAATATCAATATGTTGTTTTAAAAAAATGAAAATAAACTGCTAAATTGTTAGCAAATGCATTAAATCAGTTGTTGGGTTTTAGTTGCTTACAATATTTCATGCTAGAGAACACAGATCTTAGGATGAACACAAAAAAGTTAAACAAAAATCAGTATGAAAATAAAAAAAAATGTAAATATCCTCTTTGAAAGTACTATAAAAACATGAATCTCTTTATTAATATGCTGTACCCCTAGAAAAATCCAACTCCTCAGAAGAGAAACTGATTTGTAATCCAAGTACTAGGTTATACAATAAGTCAGTCTTTATCTGAGTATATTTTTCTTAGCTAAGTTACTGCCAGTTCCTTTGTAACAACTAATAATCTACAGTAAATGAAATTCCTGATAGTTAAGGTTTTACATTTAGTCAATACACTCTGAATCTCTGCTGTCATCTATTCTGGAATGGATTTGACTGTTTAATTTAAATGTTAATTTACTGGAAAGTCTTGATACTTAAATATATAGAACAACAACCAGTGACCTAATGCCCCTTTAGTTCATTTGTTTCTTGTCATTTGTTAAAGTCTCTGTGCTATGACTTGGAATCACACAAGGATTCTTCTTATGTTCTATGTTTGGCAAATGTGAAGGCAATATCAATTCCAGCACAGTTTAATTACACCCCATAATTTGAAACATTTATGTAATATGCTCACATTTCCAGACTTGGGAAAGTGTTTTCTCCAGTCATGTTTTTGACTTGAGTCCAGGCTCAAATACTAGAAGTGCTGTTTGCCATTCTTCACTAAATACACAAATCCTAGGATAAGTGACACAATTGTCAGCTTATTTTTTTTTCAGATTCCTATAAAGATTCCTATAAAATACTTAATGGTATGTTCAAAACAATGCAGATATTACAGGGGTACTGTTTAATTTCACAGCCTACAGTACGTAATTGTCACTTACTGTACTGTTTATGTTATATGTTTATATATATAGAGTTGTGGACCTATCTTTCTGAATAAGAAGTGTATCTTGTGCTGTCTGGGCAAGAGGATGACAAAATGGTGTTTAGCGGGCCTGTCAGGCCAAACTGAATGAGATAATCTTTTTATTCAATAAGAAAAAAACACAACTCTGCATATAAACCCAATATAAATCACTACAAAGTTCAACAAAATCAGTTATTTCTGTAATGACTTATACTTGCTGTTAAAAATGGAATTTCTTAATTGGCCCCTCACTGCAGTTACACTGAGACTTGCTACATTCTAAGGTGTGGGACACATGACTGCCATGCTGAAAGTGCAGTTCTGTGTCAGGCAGAAAACAGAACAAAACATTTTCATTATCAGTTTGTATTTTGGGATGACAGGCTGTGACACTATGGGCACTAAGTTGCTCGGACTGTGGTGCTGTGAGGTAAATTATAGCACTGGGAAAGAGTACAGAGGGCTGTGAGAGATTGGTGACTCAATGCCTCGCAGCCTTTATTTTACATAATTGCTGGGGGTGTTTTGTCACCACAGCAATTATAGAAAATAAACAGATCCATGAACTGGTTGGATTTTAAATACGGTCCGTGGTCTGACGCAACTGGCAGAAAATAACGCTTCCCTTTTCTTTTCCTTTTTTTAAAATGTTTAAGTGTAAATGGAGAAAGAGACCTTTTTTTTGTTTTATTTAAAGAAACTTACCACTGACTGCGAGGGGTGGTGAAGTCTCAGGCAATAATGAATGGCCCCAGGGAATGGCACAGAGTAAAGTAACAGTGGTGACTGGCACACTCGTGGTCCAAGGGAAACCCAGCACATGTTTGCCGTTATAACCAGCTGGTTATAATGGCAAATTATAACTGATTTTCCCTTAGGAAACAATTGCTCTCCAGTTATTACAGTGTATTCTGACTGACTGGCTTTATCATAGTGATTTATAATAATTAACAAACTGTCATCAGATAAAAAATAATTTTTTTCAGGAGTCCCCTAGCAAGGATGGAAAGGAGTCTGATTTTATAAAAATCATTCATACAAATGGGGGGTTCTCAGAGTCTGACTTAAAGAATCATATTGTCAGATTCTGGTCCATTTTAAGATTCTGATTTCTGGACTTGAAGACCAAAAATCCTAAAAATAGTTAAAGTGGACTCAGGAACTAATTCTGAAATGTGATTCTGGAATCTGATTTTCATTGCATGCAAGAAGTGTAAACCAGTACTTCTTGTCAGTTAGGATTTTAAGGGGTTTGGATTACAATTCAAGAATGGATTGTTTGAAATCCTAAAAAAACATATTTTGGCAAATCCGAGCACAGTGGACAACATTACAGGTGCAGAGAAACATTGAACATAGAAGACACTCAGTTACAAATTGTTATATATCACAGGTTACAAACATTGAATGTAATAATTCCTCTAGTGTTACAAAGAGGCACATCCTTGCGTAACCTAGTGGGCAGGAGGGTAGTGAAGGGGTGGGGTGGGATAGGCTGTCCAAGGGACGTTGTCAGGATTACGGGGCAGGTGGAAAGTTCCCCCATGGAGAGGGAAGTAAAGAGGGGCTGGGATTTAGTTGCATCTACAACAGCGGGTTTTAAAGATGGTTCAAAGGGCAGATTTAAAGGTACCAACTGCGGCAGTGCTGGAGATGGTGAGTGGAAGGAAGTTGAACCATTTGGGGGCTCGGTGGAAGTAAGACCTCTGAACAAGTGAGGTCTTGGTTCTCGGCACCAGGAAGGTGGCTTTAATGAGCAGCGTGTGGTAATGGATGGGGATGCACGCTGAAGGGAGGCAATGACCCCGGGGGGGGGGATCCGAGCAGAGACTTCTTGGCGAATAGGCAGGTCTGATAATGTAGATGCTCCTCAAAGTTGAGCAGGTTGATGGATGAGTAGAGCAGACAGGTGTGCGTGTGGCTGGAGGCTCCTGTCAGTAGCCTACAGGCCTTATTGATGGAGAGCTGGATTTTGGAGAGGCAGTGTTGTCCACTGCAATGTAGATGGGCAAACCATAGTCCACTAAAGAAAGGCGGAGGAGGTGATGCCTGCCAGAGGGCAACTTAGGGCAGGCAGTCCCTGTGTTGGTATAATAGGCCGATACAATAGTTTATGGTGGAGGAAAGGGCATTGATGTGGGTGTGGAAGGTGAGGGCAGAGTCAAAGGTGATGCCTGGATATTTATAGGTGGGTACTTGCTCTAGTGGGTGTAGCATGCTGGGGAAAATCAGAAGGTTTTTTTTTAGCTTTATTTTGGTGGTGGGAGAAGAGCATTGATTTGGTCTTCTTTAGGTTTATGAGTAGTTTGTGGTCAAGGAACCACCTTTCAGTTTGATTGTAAGTGTGCTGGAGGGATGATTGGAGAGTGAGGGATCGGGGTGAGGTGAAGAGAACTGCATCGTCAGCATAGAGGAGCATTTGCCATGCAAGAGCTGGGAGAGTGTTGAGGTAGAGACTGAAGAGTACAGGGCCCAGGATGGAACCCTGTGGGACCCCAGAGCAAACCGGGTGAGTGTTGGAGAACGAGCCATTGATCTTTACATGTTGCGATCTAGTGGAGAGGTAGCTGGAAAACCAGGCAAGGGGACCAGCAGAGAAACCAAGAAGGTGAAGGAAATCAAGCAGGAGGGGGTGACAGACAGTGTCAAAGGCCTTGGAGAGGTCAATGAACACTGCGCCAGCAAGGTTACTGGAGTCAAGGGTGGAGTGCAGGTATTGGGAGAATTCTAGGAGTGCAGTGGTTGTGCTATGACCAGGGTGGAGACCATGTTGCTCTGGGCACATGATGTCATACTTGGCCAGGTATTCAGATAGTTGAATGGAAACCACCTTTTCAAGGGCTTTGGAAAATGGGGGGAGAATGGAGATAGGCCGATAGTTATTGGGGGCTGAATGATATCCATTCTTGTGTATAGGGATGATTTCTCCAGTTTTTCAGCGCTGGGGAACTGACCAAGGCATAGGGACCAGTTGAGTAGGTCCATCAGGGGACTAGGAAAACGTCCAGGACCAGACGGAGGATCCTGGAGACAAGGGGTCACTGCTGGGATTATTACTGCAGAGTGCTTTTAGTAGGTGTGGCCTGGCCGTGTGGGGATAAGGTGTGTAAGTAGAAAGGGGGAGATGCAGGACAGGGGGGAGAGAGGCAGGGGTAGGATCAAAAAAGTTGCTGGGGAGGACAGAGCCTAGGTTGGAGAAGGTAGTATTGAGGCAGTCAGCAATAAGTAGTGGATCAGTGGTGGTAGAGCCATCGATGGAGAGCTGTGAAGGTGGGGGTGAGCAGGTCTTCCCATTTAGCTCTTTCACGTTATCCCAGAATGTACAGGCCGACCACCAGGTGGATGCGAGGGTGGCCTAGTAGTGCTCAGCCTTGGCTCTCCTAATGGCCCAGGTGCACTTACTACATTCTGTGTTGTAGGCTTGTCTATCCGATGCCTTGCCAGATTCGACAGCGATGTGCCAGAGATTGTCCCTGTTCTTGAGTTTCTGGATGAGTGATGGGGAGATCTAGGTGGCATTGTGTTTTTTAGAGTGGATCCTGGTGAGGGGGCGAAGCAGTCACAAGCCACGCAGAAGGCACTTGTGAAGAGGTCTAAAACTGAGTTGATATCTGGAGCAAGTCAGATAGGGGACCAGTCTAGCTGGGCTAGGTGTTGTTTCAGTTTTGTAAGGCCGCCAGGTCATAGGCGCCAGTACCGAGTGGCCTGGGACACTGGCTTTGGTGAGGAGGAGGACCAGCAACAAATGATTGGGGAGTGGTCACTAAGTGAGTCGGGGAGGACAGTGATATTTTGGATTTTATAGGGACGGTTTGATAATATAACATCTAGGAGAGTGCTGGTGCCATTCGAATGGTTGTGTCTGGTCAGCTGGGAGACTAGCTGGGACATGTCTAGGGCAGTGAAGGCATCCCTGGTTTGAGAGGCAGTGGGAGCAAGCCAATTAACATTAAGGTCACCTAGGATGACTTGCTCGACTTTGTGCAGGAGGGATGAGAGATAGTCGGTAAGGGACTGGACTGCTAGAATTTGATTCCTTGGGGGTATGTAGGAGACTGTGAGGAGGAGAGGGCCTCTGGCGGGGTCAGGAATAATTTTTAGTGTGAGGGCTTGGGCTCAAAGTCAAACTTGGGAGCAGGGACAGCATGATCTGTGAGGGTGTCCTGCAAGAATATTGTGCAACCACCACGCATTTGCCTACACGGTTTTCCCTGTAAGGGTGTAACCAGGGAGGCAAATAGCAGAGTCAAGGGTGGCCTTAGAGACCAGGTCTCCACCAGTGCAATGACGTTGGGTTGATGTTGAACTACCCAGCACTGGGCTGCCAGCAGTTTTCTTTGGAGGCTGCATATATTCAGGGATGCAAGGCGGAGGCTGGATCCGGTATGGAAAATAGGGAGGGCAGGCAGCCTTGGGAACAGGTTTGGGTGTACATTCCCTGATAGTAGTAATAGCAATGTGATTATTCTAAGTATGGAGGTGGCGACAGGGGACCCGTGGTTCTGTGCCCAGGCGAGACCCAATGAGAGGGTTCAGGGGATAGATAAGGCATGAATGGTGGGTATGGCAAGGAAGAGGTGGGTCCAGGGCGGTGCAGGATGGCGGAGGGAGAGGCAGTGTTGGAGGGTGCTGGGGGTTGGAGGTGCATCCAAGGTGGGGGCAGGGCATTGGGGGTAGCCTAGGGTGGGGTACCTGGCGTGGGGTGGGTGCTCAGGTTGGGGAGGGGTCTGAGCCAGGAGAGTAAAGGTGAGAAGACTGAGTAGCAGGGTGCAGGCACCCATGGTTCATTACTGTTTGTGAGAGATAAGGGCAATAACTAACCTTCAGTGAGGGTGACTGCCACTGTAGGGTAGTGGCAGTGCAACCGACTTTGATGTGGAAGGTGCAGGTTCAATACCCCCAGGGGAGTTTGAGCCCTGTGGATGGGTCATTGGGGAGGCCAGTGGACTGGATAAGGCTGGATTTGGACCAAGAAAAGGGGGAGAAATAATGACTCCTAGTGGTCACAGTGAAAAGTAGGTATTGGCTTGAGGAGCAGATGTGGGGTGGGCAGGCAGGAGGTGGGGTAAGGAGGTGGTGTGCAGGGTAGCAGAGGGATTTGTAGTGAGGTTTTCTAGACAAGAGCTAAGTTGTAGAGACAGCAAGAGTGTCTGAGAGTAGGAGAAAGTAGGGAGGTATAGAGCAGCTGGCGCACTAGAAGGGAACTCCCTCTAGTGGGTGATGCATATAAGCTGAAAATGGAGAAGTGGGAACTTAGTTTGTGGAGTAGCAGGAAGTCACGTGATGGGAAAGGACAATAAACTGAGGGCTGAGCTTGGGTGGGAGGGGATGGGCTAACACCCTGAAACAAATGCTGTGCAGGAGGACTGAATCTTACCTATTGGCGCCTTGCTGTAAGCTCTGCGAGCCAGGTTGAAGCTGCTTCAGGCAGTGCATGTCTGAATGGGAAGGGGGGGTTCCAGGAGGCTTATATCAGAGGAAAGAACAAAGGAACCTAATTAGGATGCAGTGGGAAGGTCTGGACCCTACTGCACATGCGCAGCCTGAGTGACTGCAATCACTGCAATCACTACCCTTCTCTCTACTGCACATGTGTCAAATAAGCACACTATCAAGATACCCCTATCCTGATTCCGGCTAGCAGAGAACAAAATGGTGTCCTGGGGAGCCTGAGAGAGCCGTAGCCACGAAAAGGATGGTCTAGCAGGTCCCAACACAACAGAACAGTGAGTACATAGCAGAATACCAGCATACAATGCAAGATAAAGTAAAGTACAGGCTAGCATGTTAACTCCTCCACAACTACACAACCATCCCCTTAAAGTAACACCAGAAACAGTGCTCAGAGTCCCTTGCAGAGCCAGGCGTACCACCCACGGAAGAACAATCAGTTGATATCGGAGGGCAGAAAATGCAATCCACAGTTTTAGAACACCCTGAAACAAATGCCATGCAGGAGGACTGGATCCGTACCTATTGGTGCCTTGCTGTCAGTCTCCGCAACCCAGGCTGAAGCTGCTTCAGGCAGCTTGTGTCTGAATGGGTAGGGGGGCCCCAGGAGGCCTATTGGTGCCTCGCTGTAAGCTCCACGACCCAGGCTGAAGCTACTTCAGGCAGCATGTGTCTCTGAATGGGGGCTCCAGAAAGCTTATTGGTGCTTCGCCAGAAGTCTGGGCCGACCAAGACTTGGAAGCTGCTTCAGGCAGCATGTGTCTGAATGGGGGAGGGGGCTCCAGGAAGCTATTGGTGCTTTGCTGCAAGCTCCGTGACCAAGACGGAAGCTGCTTCAGGCAGCATGTATCTGAATTTAAATAAGGGAGGGGGGAGAGATTTAGGTGTTCAGGTTTTGATAGAAGATAGGCAGTGAGGGTTTAATGCATTAGAGAGGAAGTTAAGGGCATGCACAGTTTAGAGCGAAGAAGGTGTGCAGTGCTGAGGAATTAGAATGAGGGGATGAGGAGTGCATTATTTGATGGGGTAGTGAGTTCCACAGTTTAGGGAGGTAATGCTAAAACTATCTGACCTACTGTAGTGGATCGCTAGGGACTACCAAAGTGCGGAGTCACTGGATCTTAGGGAATGAGAGGAGGGAGGGTGGACAAGGAGGAGGAGAGTATGATGGGAGAGACCCAAACCAAAATTTTGAGATGAACTTGGCACAGTGGGAGGCACGTCTATTAGCAAGTGTGGAAAGGTGAGAGTGGTAGAGGTCACAGTGATGAGTAAGGGGATCCATAGCTAAGTGGCAGTAGGAGCTGAAGAGAGTGTCCAGTCTGGCTAGGGAAGACTTGGGAGCGGCACTGTAGACTACATCACAGTAGTCAAAAACAGGGAGTATCATCTTCTGGATGAGTTCACACCTTACTGGCAGAGGTAAGCAACTACAGTTCCTGTAAAGGGCGCCTAGCTTGGCGTGCAAGTTTTTCAGGATGTCTTCTACCTGTCCTGAAAAGTTGAGGTGTTGGTCAAGTCAAACCCCAAGGTATCTAAAGGATGTGGTATCCTCAAGTGTAGTCCCATCAAGGGTGTGGAAAGGGGTATAGTGAGAGCCTTGAGAGTATCTGCCTAGTACCAAATGTCATGGAGACTGTCTTCCTGGTGTTAAGGAAGAGTTGATGTGTGCTAAGCTAATGATGAACTTTGTCGAAGTCATGCTGGAGTCTGGTTGCTACATTGGAAGGAGATTGGCTGGCGGTGAACAGGACAGTATCGTCAGCATACATATGGATTGAGGAAGTGGAGCAGACTGATGGGAGGTCATTTGGAAAATAGAGAACAGTAGTGGTCCTAACACTGAGCCCTGCTTCACCCTAGTGTTGACTGGGAGGAGGGAATAGTGCTGGCAATTCTGACTGATTGAGTCGGTATCCCATGATAATTGCGACGAGATAATAGCGACTCAAAACAGTGACTATTTAATAGTGATTATTACAATGGTGACCACTAATAAATAGCTTCTGAACAAAACAGTGCTATGTCTGAAATAATAGCATATCTGTAAGCAGGTTCACAGAATTTATTCTGAGTTGCGATGTAATATTCTCAAATACTCCTTCTGCTTCCTGTTCCCATCAAAACCTGCTTCTGACCTTCCTCCCTGTTCTCATTAAAACCAGCTCTCCATCCCCTTTCAGTTTGTTTGCTGGATAGCTGACATACAGATTGAATCTGTACCAGCCAGAAAGGTAAGCCACTGGCACTGTATTGCAGCTACCTTTACCCACGACAAAGAAAGCTGGAATGAGTTATTGGCTGTAATGAGTCTCACAAATTTGCATACTGTATCTTGCGTGACTTCATACAGTAGATGGCACTGTTGTAGCACAGGAAAAAGAACACAATCATATACCTGATGCTGCAGATGTCGGTGTGTACCACATAATGGCAGATATCCATAGTAGAGAACGGACCACCGTAGAATCAACCTCACAAGTTGTTGTGGAATGTATTGCTTCGTCTCCTGAAGCTGTGACTGGAATGCTTCCTGAAATCAATCTGATAAGAAGAACTGTGCAGCGCATTAGGCAGCATGAGCGTGGGTGCCCTGCAACACCAAGCACTGTACTAGAGTTAGTAATCCCCCCTGAGTTCACATCTCTCAGCACAGGTGACAATTTTTTATTGTTTGACAGTTGGAAGCAGGCAGATAGGTGTATCATTTTTGGCACAGATGGCAACATGAGATTCTTGTGCCAATGTAATGACTGGGGATGCTCGATGGTACATTCAAGTCTTGTCCACTGTTGATTATCAACTTTATACAGTGCATGCACTTCACAGTGGTACTGTATTAACAGCAGCCTATGTCTTAATGTGCTCATGGAATGCTGCTGCATACAAGTTAGTTTTTACGCAACTAAAAGCACTGGTTGGTGATTACTGCCCAGCAAATGCGATTATGGATTATGAGGAGGCATCCTGGAAAGGGTTCACAAATGTATTCAGTGACACAAACCTACGAGGGTGCTTTTTCCACTTTGCACAAGCTGTATGGAGGAAAATTCAAAAGTGCCCTGAATTGCACAGACCCAGACTTCTGCCTTAATCTGCATGTTGCTTGCTTAGCATTTGTTCCCAGGCGATGTAATAGCTAAGTTCAAAGAGCTAAAGAAAATGGAGTTCTTTGTCACAAATGAGGAGTTGTTACAGCCAGTAATCAAATACTATGAAAATACATGACTTGGTAGACCTGAGGTGCTCGGTAGAAGAAGAGCTAGTTTCCCAATCAGAACTGGAACTGCTATGCTGTGACATAAATGGGATTGGCAAGAATGAACAATGCTGTCGAAGGGTGGCACAGAGGATTTAATTCACGATTACAGGGTAGGTGCCTGCCACTCAAGCATATGGAAGCTGATTGAGGTGTTGAAGGAAGAGCAACAACTGAGATGAAGATGCAGCAGCTTATTTCAGGAGTTTCAGCAGGTGGGAAAAAAAGGAAATATAAAGATCAAAACCAGCGAATAGAAAACATTGTTTCCCAATACGTGTCCCGCAGCACATACGAATATTTGCACGCACTTGGGTACAACTTTCAATTTAAACTATGAAATGTGTGTTAAATGTGGTTGGTTTCCTGAATCAAGAAGTTATCTGAAGACTTGAAGAAATTTCTGAATAAAGTCGACTCCCCTGGCTTCGACCAGGTTTTTTTATACACGAAGAGTCGCTATTTTGACCCCCCTTAGCTTGAGTAGATAGGTGTTGCTAGGTGCCACAGTAGGTTGCTAGGAGCAGATGGTAGCTAGGAGCAGATGGTTGTTAGTTACTTGCAGTAGCCTTTATCTAATAGTGCCATGGTGTTTACGGTATACTGTGGGTAAGCAAGTTGTGAAGTCGCTGTTGTTTTAGGAGCTGGTGTTTACGGTATGATACTGTGGGTAAACAAGTTAGCAGAAGTCGGCATTGTTTTTAGGAGCTGTCATTTGGTGTTGCTGTTAATGCATTCACCGTATTTCCATCGCTCAATTGACAATCGCGATTTTTAAGTCACGATTATCACATGGACCCATTGAGTCTGCCCTATGAGGAAAGATGAACCAGCTAGTGGCAGAGTCAGATAAACTAGCTGAGGCGAGGTTGTCTAGAAGGAGGGTATGGGAGACTGTGTCGAATGCCTTGGCAAGATCAACAAAATAGCAGAGGTGATTAAACCACTGTCCATCCCTGAGAAGATGGAATCAGTGAGTCTAAGTAGGGAGGTTGTGGTAGAGTGGTGCTTCTGGATGCCAGGTTGGAAAGGAGTGAAGAAGCTTGAGTCAGAAAGAAAGGTTGAGAACTGAGGAGAGCCAGGCGCTCTTGGAGCTTAGCAGAATGGGAGAAGTGTTATAGGGAGGTAATTTCCAGGTGAGGAAGGATCACCACCCTTAGGTAAGGGTAGGATGATGGCATGCTTCCAGGCTGCAGGGACAGTAGAAGTGGAGAAAGAGAGATTTAGGATAATGGATAAAGGGAGGTGATAGCTGGAGCAGATAAGTACAGAAGTTTAGGATCCAGACCATCAGGTGAACTGCCTTTGGATGGTTGAGAGCAAGAGAGCTTCCAATGTGGCAGCAGGAGAGATTTTGGAGAAAGAAAAGGAGATGTTGTCATAGAAACATAGAGACTTTGATGGCAGATAAGGACCTAGGGTTACCACCTTTTAAGAAGCCCAAAGTGGGACATTTCTTATTGAAACATGTTTTTTCGCAGGACAGTACATAACCTCAACCAATGCAACAGACTTGTTTTCTCTATGTAATAAGAAATAAGGCTGAGTATTTTAGTTTCTTAGTTACTTCTATTGTTTCTTATCATTTTAAGGTATTTTAGTTAAGGTATTGTAGTTTTCTAGAACATTTAGTGGAATGTTAGAAAATATTTTTTCTACTATAAAATCAGGACATATAGTATTTTCATGTTTTTTTTGCAGGACACAGCTGCCCAAATCAGGACTGTCCTGCAAAAATCAGGACAGTGGTAACCCTATAAGGACCACTTGGCCACCCAGTCTGCCATTTCCTACCTATTGGATAAGCTGCAGATTCTAGTTAACCAACAGCCTACTTCCTGCAACCCCCACTATAATTGCCTTATGTCTGTCCCATGCATGTTTGAATTCTCCCACTGTTTTAGACCCCACAACCTCTCCAGGAAGGCGGTTCCATGCGTCCACCACTCTCTCTGTGAAAAAGAATTTCCTCACATTACCCCTGAGCCATCCCCCTCTAACTTTAAATTGTGTCCCCTTGTTCTTACACATCTCTTTTTCTGAAAGATGCTACCCTCCTGGACTTTGTTGATTCCCTTGAGGTACTTGAAAGTTTCTATCATGTCCCCCCTGTCCCTCCTTTCATCAAGGGTATACATATTAAGCTCTCTCAGTCTCCCATCATATGGTTTCTGATGTAGACCCTGCACCATTTTAGTTGCCCTCCTCTGGACTGCTTCCATCCCATCTATGTCCTTGCGTAGATGAGGTCTCCAAAACTGCTCGCAGTACTCCAGATGGGGTCTCACCAACTATCTGTATAGAGGGATAACCACTTCCCTTTTTCTACCTGTGATGCCCCTCCCTATGCATCCCAGTATCCCCCTGGCTGTCCTTACTGACTTCTCACATTGCTTACCCACCTTTAGGTCATCTGATATGACTACACCCAGATCCCTTTCCATTATTGTTGTCGTTAGTACCTCTGCTGCTATTGTACTCTTCTCCTGGATTTTATTTCCCAGGTGCATTACTTTGCACTTCTTTGCATTGAATCTAAGTTGTCATATGTCTGACCATTCCTCCAACTCACAAGTCCCTTCTCATCCTTTCTACCCCACCTTGTGTATCAACTCTGTTACAGATCTTTGTGTTACCTGCAAAGAGGCATACCTTTCCTTCCAGACCCTCTGCAATGTCACCTATAAAGGCGTTAAAGAGGACTGAATGTACGACCCTGAGGGTACTCCACTAGCACCCCCTTCTTCAGAATGTGTTCCATTCACTATTACCTTCTGTGTCCTGTTGTGCAGCCAGTTTGCTACCCAGGTTACCACCCTGGACCACTCCCAGACTGGCTAACTTGATTATTAATCTTTTGTGCAGGACTCTGTCAAATGCCTACGCTAAGTCTAGGTAGGCCATATCCACAGCCCCTCCCTGGTCTATTACTTTGGTCACCCAGTCAAAGAAATTGATTAAATTCATCTGACCTGACCTTCCTGCTGTGAATCCATGCTGTTTTGGGTCCTATGCCCCGCTGGCCTCTAGGTACTCAACAATTCTTTCTTTCAGAAGTGATTCCATCATTTTCCCCGCCACTGAGGTCAAACTAACAGGTCTATAGTTTCCTGCTTCTGCCTTGCTCCCACTTTTGTGAAGGGGAATCACATCTGCCCTCCTCCAGTCCTCAGGTACCACCCCATCTTCCCATGATTTGTTAAAAAGTGTAGTTAGTGGTGTCACTAGGTCCTCCCTTAGCTCTTTTAGGATTCTAGGGTGAATCCCATCAGGCCCCATTGCTTTGTCCACCTTGAGTTTTAGGAGTTCTTTCAGTACTCTTTCTTCTGTAAATGGACTGGCATCAACCCCACTATCCAGAGTGCTTCTACTGTTTGGTTTAGGTAACTCCTCCTCTTCTTCTTTTGTGAATACTGAGCAAAAGTATTCATTCAGTATCTCTGCCTTTTCACTGTCTCCCTCTGCCCACCTCCCCTCTCCTTTATTAATCTTCACTATCCCTCCCTTAGCCTTTCTATGCTCCTAATATACCTATAAAGGTTTTATCCCCCTTCTTAACTGGGTTGGCTACCTTTTCCTCGGTTTGGGCCTTTGCTTTTCTGACTGCCTTCCCCTTCTTTCTGCTTTAATTGATCACGGTTTCCTGTTGTGCCCATCTGTGATTCCTTATATTTTTGAATGCAGCCTTTTTCTCCTTAACCTTCCTTGACACCTCTTTGAGAACCATATTGTTTTTTATTCCCTTTGTTTTCTTTATTTTTTTCACACAAAAGCTTATTGCCTCCATGATGGCAGTTTTGATTTTTATCCATTATTCTTCACCCCTCCTTTCTGGCCATTTGCTAATGCATTCCTCAGGTATTCACCCATTATGCCAAAGTCAGCCCTTCTAAAGTCCAGTATCCTTGTCTTTGTATGGCTTGTCTCCATGGTTGTGTTTATTGTGAAGGACACTGTGCAGTGGTCGCTTGTTCCCAGATGTCTGTTGACTTCTAAATTTGTGATCCTCTCTCCATTTGAGAGTACCAGGTCTAATATTGCTCCCTCCCGAGTGGGTTCCACCACTAGCTGTCTAAGGCATGCCCCTGTAGGGCATAGAGAATGACCCTGCTCTTGGATGTGGCTGCAGTCCATGTCGCCCAGTTAACATCTGGCATATTCAGGTCCCCCATCAACAGTATCTCCCCTTTTTCAGCCATTTTGAGAATGCCCTCTATCATTTTCTTGTCTATTTCCTCCCCTTGAGACGGGGTCTGTATACAACCCCTGTGCGGATTGTGATGTCATTCCCTGTCTCCAAGGTGACCCAGAGTTCCTCTTGTCCTCCCCCTTTACTTTTTAGTTCTGTAGCTTTGATCCCTTCCCTTATGTAGAGAGCTACTCCACCTCCTCTTTTACCCTCCCTGTTCCTTCTGTAGATTGTGTACCCTGGTATGTTGACATCCCAGTCATGGTTCTCCATGCACCATGTTTCTGTGACTGCCACAATATCCAAGTGTTCCTCTTCCATCAGGGCTACTAGCTCTGGAAGCTTGTTTCCCCAGACTACAGGCATTGGTACTCATTGCCCTCCATTTAATGTTGGCTTTATCCTTTTTTACACCATCCCTGCTCTTATTGCCCTTGTCCATTTTTCCATTTACCCCTGTCCTGCCCTCTGTCAAGCTCTGTACCTCAGTGTTTACCCTACTAGCTGCCATGTTTTGTGGGGGGAGGCTTGAACTTTGCTGTTTCCTATCAGCACCTCCCCCCTTGGCTAGTTTAAAAGCTTGCCAAGGAAGCATTTAAAACTGTCACCTAGGAGCATGTTTCCCTTCCTGGACAGATGCAGACCATCATGCCAGTATAGACCTTCATCTCTCCAGGTGGACCCGCAGTCCCCAATGAAGCCAAAGCCCTGTGCTCTGCACCAGTTTTGCAACCATTCATTAAACTGCATGGTGTGCAGTACCCTAGTCTCACCCCTGCCATAGACTGGCAGCACCTCTGAGAAGGTTACCGTGCTTGCTACCTGTCTGAGGCCCCTCCCCAACTCCACAAATTCATCCTGCACTGCACTGATCTCATGCCTAGCTAGGTCATTTGTCCTGAGGTGGACAATGATATCTAGTTCCTCTCCTGTGATGCTGCTTCTGCAATCCTGAGGATTTGCTTCCTGTCCCTCCAAGCCATGGCACCAGGCAGGCACCTTACTTCCCTCTCCTCTCCCTTCCCCAGGTCTACCCCTAACAATTGAGTCCCCTATCAGAAGCTGTTTCTTTCCCCTGTGGTGTCCTTGCCACTCTTTTGTGGGTCTCCTTGTGGATGTCCCCAGCATTCTTCTTGGTCTCCAATGAGGGTGTCATCATAGAGGAACCTAGAATGCCAGACTGACATATGGTTTGTGTAGAGGTGCAACTCGGGGGCTATGCCTCTGTTCCACCACAGTCACCCTCCCAGAACCTACTGTGGTCCATCTGCTCTTCACACATGGCAACCTCTGAGGCAGTGGTTGTGGAACTGGTGCTCTTTGGGTGGGGGAGGCCTCCTTAGTCCTTGCCAGTTCAGCCTGGAGGTGGGCAACCTCCTCCCTCAGAGCTGACAGTTGCCTGCAAATAGGGCAGCAATGCAGGTTCCAGAATGTCTCCTGGAAAATTGCTGCCCCACAGCCAGTGCATTGCACCACTCCCCACATGTCCCTCTTCCTTATAATATACAATGAGTAATATATAATTTTTTTGTGTGTGTACTTACCCTTTATGCACTGTGCTGGGTAATTAAGAATATGACAGTTCTGCCCCAAGACCCATTGAGGAAGTGATGTCAAAATCTTGGCTATAAAGGATATGCCACACCTGGGGTGGGTGGGGTGAGGGGAAGGGTGGGTAGGCCACAACCATTGGTGACTGTTAGAAACAATCAAATACACCACTGCTCCACCACCCTGGTGAGTACTGCCCTTTATAGTAAGTCAACCAACACCACAACTTACTAGACCACTGCTCCTACACAAACCACTCTACTGAGTCCAGGGATAAAAAAGAACTCACTGTTCAGCCAGCAGGACACTTCTAAAATATTGCACAAATATCCTTCCAAATCCTATGTGTCTAGCACAGAAATCAAGCAACTTCAGTTGTATTTCACCCCCTCTGGTTGTAAAATTACTACACTTTAATGGAATCCTGCAATTCTTAATGCCAATAAGCAAATAATGAAACTTTCTGTAGAAAGCATAGCTTACCTTCCTAACTAGTCCCCTACAATATTATGTTTTACCAGGTTCCCAGTTCCTCAAATGCGTTCTAGTTTGTTCTCTGCAGTATAGCAAGTTTCTCAGCTTCCAACAGGAGCAGGCAAGTCTTTTCTGACTGGCTTTTCTCTGTGTGGTTGCCTAAGACAGCACAGTGATAAAAGCCCCACCTAGAATCAATTGATTAACTAGTGACACCTGTGATGTAAGCAGGCCTTTCAGTGAAGACAATTTGCTATGTCTGCTTCTAATACACACAAAAGCCCTATCTGAAACCAGGATAAACTCACTGCTTAGCCAGCAGGACACTTCTAAAATATTGCACAAATATCCTTCCAAATCCTATGTGTCTAGCACAGAAATCAAGCAACTTCAGTTGTATTTCACCCCCTCTGGTTATAAAATGACTACACTTTAATGGAATCCTGCAATTCTTAATGCCAATAAGAAAATAATGAAACTTTCTGTAGAAAGTGTAGCTTACCTTCCTAACTAGTCCCCTACAATATTATGTTTTACCAGGTTCCCAGTTCCTCAAATGCATTTTAGTTTGTTCTCTGCAGTATAGCAAGTTTCTCAGCTTCCAACAGGAGCAGGCAAGTCTTTTCTGACTTTTCTGTCTTGTCAAGGGGGGGAGGAGTTTGCAGGGGATTGAGAGTACAGTATGTGATGGAGGAGGGGGGAGGAAGGACAGGATGGTAGAGGTGCAGGAGGTAAAACAGGAGTTGAACTCTGCGGCAACAGTAAGGTGGTCAGAGATTAATGAGTTGTTTATGTTTTATTTAGTTTTTGTTGACCGAGTAAGTGCACTAGACAAATTCTTGCCTATTTTCAGGCACGACCCGAGGGGGAGGGGGATACAGATGAATGCCAACTGACTTTGAACCAGAGTAAGCTGTTGGTGGTATTTTTGTGAATAGGGGGTGGCTTGGGGGGGAGAGAATAGAGCATGTATAACCTTCAAAAATTTTAAAGGGGCGCTTACATTAGCTTGAAAGGTAGAATGGAAGTAATCAGCTTTAGCCAACCTGATGGCTTTTGTACATGTGTTCCAGAGGGCTTGGTAAACCTTGAAGTCCCTTGGCAGCTTTGAAGATTTGTGATTTTTCCATGCTTGGTCTCGTATACGTAGGCAGGCTAGCAATTCTGGGGTGATCCAGGGGAGGTGATTTCCTCAAACTCTGGAGCATCTAACAGGAGTTGAGAAAATTATCTTTAAAATAATCCAGAGCTTTGTCTACCATGGCTGCTGAGGAGAGAGGGGCCAAGTCAGTTTGAGCTACTGTAAGCTGAGAAGTAGGGGGCCAGATCTGGGGCTTTGAAAGAATGAGCTCGTAGATTTTATGCGCGGTACCTTGGGTCGGTGTATTTTACAAACTAAGTAGATCATATGGTGATCACTTAATCCAACCAGAAGGAGGCCAGACTCAATGACCCTGTGGGGATGGGAGGTGAGGACCCAGTCTATCAAGCTGTGATTTTGTATTTTTGTATTCATCCAGGTTGGTTCATTTATTAGTTGGGATAGGTTATGTGTTGATATCTCATTGCATACCTTACTTTGGAAGGAGTCCAGCCAGTCTAAATTGAAGTCCCCCATAATATATAGCTTATCAGAGGATGTGTGGGACGTGATGGTGGTAACGAGATCAGTGGCAATGGAGGAAGGGAGGCCAGGATGGCAGTATATTCCGGCAACAAAAATGGGGACTGAGAACGGGAGGGACAGTCTTAGGATGAGTGCCTCATATGCATTGTGGACGGATGTGGATAGTGTAGTAGTAAATTGGATTGAGGAGGAGATGTACATTGCAACCCCTTCTCTGCCAGTGCGGTCTTGATGGGAGATAGTGTAGCCCGGGATAGTGATAGCATTATCAGATATTTTACGAACATATGAACATACGAAATTTGCCAGCAGATAAAGGCCTAGAGGTCTATCAAGTCTGCTCAAATGTGCAGCTAGCACCCCTTATTCTGCAGCTGCCCCTCCCTTCCACCCTTCCCCTTCATTAACCCTCCCCCTTGTCCGGTCCCATCCTCATTTGAAGCAGTCCACTGTTCTACTGCATATCACTTCAGCAGGTAACGCATTCCACCCAGCCACCACCCTCTCTGTAAAAAAGTGTCTCCTCATCTCCCTCCTGAACCTTCCTCGCTCCAGTCTCATATCATGGCCCCTGGTGTCCCTCCCCTCCCTTACTTTGAACAGCCCGCTGTACCCATCTTGTTTATTCCTTTCATGTATTTAAAGGTTTCAATCATGTCACCCCTGTCTCTCCTCTCCTCTCCTCCAGTGAGTACATGTTCAACTCCTTCAACCTCCTCTCGTATGATAAGTCCCCAGCCCCTTGATCATCTTTGTCACTCTGTGCTGCACCCTCAGTAACTTAATGTCCCTCTTGCGATACGGCGCCAGTACTGCACGCAGTACTCCAGGTGTGGTCTAACTAATGACCTATACAGTGGCAGAATCACCTCCTCCCTCCTCGAGGATATACCCCTTGCAATACAACCCAGCATTTTGTTGGCCTTTGCAGCTGCCTTTCTACATTGTGCTGAGTTGTTCATTGACCCTGTAATGAGCACACCCAGATCCTTCTCCTCCTCCATCTGGGCTAGCTGCACTCCCCCTAGCTGGTAACTCCTTCTTGGGTTCTTCATCCCAAAATGCAGCACCTTGCACTTTTTGGCATTAAAGCCCAGTTGCCAGGTGTCTGACCAGGTTTCAAGCTTTGCCATTTCATCCTGCAACCCCTGCCATCCCCTAGGTCATCCACCACCGCGCCTATCTTGTTGTCATCAGCAAACAGACTGATCTTGCTCTTGATGTCCCATGATATGTCTGCAATGAATATCCCAAACAACACTAGTCTCAACACCGAGCCCTGTGGAACACCGCTCATCACTGCCCTTGGGTGTGAGAGCTCCCCACCCACCACCACCCTCTGTTGCCTTCCCTGCAGCCAGTATCCTACCCATCTCACCAGCTTTGCACCCGCCCCTGTGCCTACTAACGTCCTTCACAGCCTTTCATGTGGCACTGAGTTGAATGCCTTACTGAAGTCCAGATACAGGACATCCATTGCATGGCCCCTGTCCAGTTGCCTAGTTACCCAGTCATAGAACTCGACCAGGTTGGTTTGGCAGGATCTGCCACATATGAAGCCATGCTGTCTGCTGTCCTGTAATCCTTTGGCCTCTAGGAGGGCCGCCAGCCTCTCCTTCAGGATAGTCTCCATTAGCTTACCCATGATGGATGTGAGGCTCACTGGTCTGTAGTTTCCCGGTTCATCCTTGGGGCCACTCTTGTGGAGGGGCACCACATGAGCCATCCTCCAGTCCTGAGGTACACACTCTGAATGTAGTGAGGGCATTAAATGGGTCTGCAAAGGTCCTGCAGGGACCTCTGCCAGCTCCTTCAGTACCCTGGGGTGGATGCCATCTGGGCCTGGCGCCTTATCCACCCTCAGTGCCTTCAAACCCTCTCAAACTCTGCTCTCCATGATTTCCCCATCTGTCACCCCTCCCCTCTGTTTCTGCCATTTCTCCCCACTTGGGTGTCACCCCCTCTTCTCTTTAGTAAATACTGAGCAGAAGTACTCATTTAGTGCTTCTGCCTTATCGCTCTGCTTCCACCTAACCCCCCTCCTTCCTAATCCTTACTATGTGGTCCTTACAGCTCCTTTTCTCCCTGGTGTACTTAAAGAAGTCATTCTCCCCCTTCTTAATGCCTTGTGCCAGCCTGAGTTCCGTAGATGCCTTGGCTCCCCTTACTGCCCTTGTCACCTCCTTGATTCTGTCAAAGTACTCCTCCCTGTCCTCCCCTCCTGGTTTCTTATACTTCCCAAAGGCAGCTCTTTCCTCCTTAACTTTTCCATGACCTCCTTGCTCAACCAGATCGGTTTCTTAGCCCTAGCCTTCTTGCTCTGGGCTTTGCAACAGGTTTTGGTTACCTCCACTATCCCCAGCTTTATGAGCTCCCACCTCTGGTTAGTGTCCCTACTAGATTGAATTCTGGCCAGGTACTCTTTTATCACTTCCCCCATCCTCCCAAAGTTGGCCCTCCTGAAGTCCAGCACTATTGTGCCAGATTCCACCCCTTTCTTGCCCACATCCAATGTGAGCCATACTGAGTGGTGGTCACTCCCTGACAGCGGTTCCTCCACTGTAAGTTCTCTACAAAGTCCCCATTTACCAGCACAAGGTCAAGGGTACTCCCTAACCTGGTTGGTTCACTGACCATTAGCAGCAGGAAGCTGTCCTGGAAGGCATCCAGCAGTACCTGCCCTTCTGTTCCTGGTTGTTGGGGTGCTCCAGTCCACTCCTGGCATGTTGAAGTCCCCCACAATCACCACACTACCCTTCTCGCAGGTTCTCCTGATCTGTCCCACTAGTTTCCTGTCTAACTCCTCCATCTGAGATGGTGGCCTGTACACCACTCCCATTCTAAGAATCCTATTCTTGGAATCCTGGATTTGCATCCAAAGTGACTCCGTATTACCCTCCTCCCCTTCCTCCCTTACACACTTCAGTCCTTCCTTCACATATAGTGCCACCCCCCTCCTTTCCCAATCACCCTGTCCCTACGAAATAACCTGTACCCTGGTACAGACAGGTCCCAGTCATTGTATTGGGTGGCCCATGTTTCCGTGATGGCTGCAATGTCCCACTCTCTCTGCCATGAGGAACCTGTAACTCTGCAGTTTTTCCTCCCAAGGCTCCTAGCATTAAGGGTAACCACCTTCCACCCTTGCCCCCCATTCTGCCCTCCTTTCCTAGCATCACCAACAGTACTTGCCATTTGTCCTTTGTCACTGTTATGGGGGGTAAGCTTATATGGTTTCCCAACCTGTGGTCTCTGCATATCTCTTCCCCAACTGCCACCTCCCACTCCTAGTTTAAATTCCCAACTTCCTCTATGTACTCCTCCATCCTCTGTTTCAACACTTTCTTTCCCTCCTCACTCAAGTGTAGTCTGTCCTTGGCATAGAGACTACTGTCCTCCCAGGTCCCTCCCCACCCCCCCAACAGCCCCTTACCCTTTAGCACAACACCAGGTTCTTAGCCATCCGTTAAATTCCTCTATTCTCAGCTTTCTTGTTGTGCCTTTGGCACCAAAGTATCTCTGAAAAAGTTACTGATCTTCCTGCCCCCTCACATAATTGTGCTAGTTCCTCAAACCTCCTCTGGACTGTATCTACTGTCTTGTCAGCCAGGTCATTTGTCCCAAGATGTATAATTAAATGAGGCTTGTCCCTACCCCTTCTAGCATATTTCAGAACAGACTGTCCCACTCTTTCTGCTGTCATTCCTGGCATGGCCTCCACCCAAATGCGACTATGCCTCTCCCCCTTGCTACCCCACCTAACTCCTCTTAGTATTGAGACCCCCAGCACTAGGATTCCACCCCTCTTACTCCCTGCTTGCTTCCATTCATCTCCCTCTCTCATTTCCAGCTCCTCTTCTTCCTCCTGCACATTATTTCCCCCTTTTACCCCTGTTGCAATTCTCCCAGCAGAACTTCCCCCCGCTCCAGTTTGGTCCAGGCATTTATCAATTACTCCTCTAATTTCATAATTTCCCTCCTCCACCTTCTTCCTCTCTAGCAGTGCACAACTATTTTCTGAAGGCCCTTCACAAATGCCCGCTCCCTCTCTCTTCATAGTAACCTGTTCTCTCCTTTCCACTCCATGACTTTCGCCACTTCTCGCCTCCCTCACAAGTCCCTATCTCCTCCTTCCATTTTGTCTTTGTCTCCTGACCTGGTTTCCCGGCAATCATTCTTCTGGCCTGGGCCCTTTGTCTCTGCTTCCTTCTTCTGACCTCTCCTCACCACTGTTGGCTAAATCGCCCTCCCTCATCTCCCTTCTTCCTCCCTCCAATATTGAGGCTAAACCCACCCCAATCTGCCTTGTCTGTCTTAGTTCCTCCTGCAGACCTCAATCTCCTTTCTAAGTTTTTCTATGTGGTTGCACACTAAACATCCTCCCCACACTCTAGGCAATTTTAGAAAGATTGGTGCACATGATTGTTGCAGCCTACCACCCTACCCATTGCTGTTGTTGCCTCACCAGACCCCCACCCTTCCAGATGCAGGATACCAAACACTCCCCCAAGTCTCCCCCTCCCTCTTCTATCAGTGCAAAACATTTTCTTTATTTCCCTTACCTCCTTTGTTGCACACGTTTAGATATATTGAGCAACTGCTTTTTATATTCCTATCCTTCCTATCCACACTCAAAAACAGACTTTAAGTAGTCATTGCACAACCTTCTTCAAACTCCTACTCCTTTCCCCAATGCAATATCAATGTGAAGAAGTAATAATAAAAGCTCCTAGATTTGCATTTACTTCCCTTCCACTGAGAAGCGAGTCACCTCTTCACTTGCTGCGTTCCTTTCCTGGTATGCCCTCCTACTCACACCTCTTACTATACCCAGGGCGGATATTCAAAAGGGTTCGCCATAGCAATAGGGTTAGCATGCGCAAAGCTGAAAGTACGCCATTCTCGATAAACAGCAGGAGGCAGTTGCGCCACGAAAACAGGCTGAGCAACAGTGCAATGCAAATGAAGGCATGCGCAACTGAAGGTGGATCCATGCGCAAAAGGCACAATGCGATATTCAAAGACTTAGCAATGTGCAAAAGCCGAACAGCGGAAGTTGAGCCCCAGCGGAAATGAGCCAAAATAAAAAGGCTCAAGGAAGAGCGCAAGAACGCGACAGGGAAGACACATGAGGCAGAGACAGAAGGCCAGAGCAACAAACAGTGCAGGCCAGGGAGTGCACAGGACAGAAGAGGGCAGGGAAGGTGTGTGGGGCCACAGAGTGCAGAGGCCAGTAGGTGGCACCAGGTGCAGTGGAGGTAGCAGTCAGGACAGCGGGGTAACAGAGCAACATCAGCCAGGGGGTCACAAGCCAGGGAGATGGACAGTGCCAGCTTCCACATGGAAGCTGTAATGAGGGGGGTGAGAATGCATGCTGCAGGAGGACGTGGCCGTGGAAGGGCCCGTCAGCGATACGCCCCCAACAGGCAGTACAGTGCCCGCATCAGCTTTGAGCTGTACACAGATGTAGAGATCATGGGCTGGTACTGCCTGAACAGGGCAATACTGAGACGGCTCTGTGAGCTGTGCAGTGATGTGATAGAGGCACCCTCACGACGGAGTCACGCTCTGTCGGTGGAGACCAAGGTGACAGCCTGCATGTGCCTGCTCACCACGGGCACCTTCCAGAGGCTGACAGGGACACCACAGGCATCACACAGTCAGCCACGTCATGCATCCTCACCCAATTCCTCAGCGCACTGCTGCACATGCTGCGGAGCATCCATTTCCCCAGCACCGCGGCAGGCGTACAGCAAACATGCAGGAGTTCAACAGGGTAGCATGTATGCCTGGCATGCTGGGGCCATAGACTGCACCCATGTGGCCGCTCACGCGCACCTGCCTGGCCCCAGTGGGGCTGCATATAGGAACAGGAAGGGCTATTCCAGTATCAACTGCCAGGTGGTGTGATGCCACTGGGCGCATAATCAATGTCTGTGCCACACCCTGGTGGAGCACATGATGCCTTTATATGGTATCAGTCCGCACTGTGCCATCGATTGAGAGTGGGGACATCCCCACAGGCCATCTAGTGGGTGAGTACGCATGTAGGAATTGCAAACGTGGAGCAAGGGTGGGAATGCCACAGGTGCCATGGCAGGGGCACACAGGGATATTGGCAATACGGACCTGAACATGATACTCATCTCCACCATCTCCACACAGGTGACAGCGGATACCCACTCCGTCCCTGTCTGCTCACACCATACCGGTTCCTCATGACCCCATCGCAGCAACGCTATAATGAGGCGCATGCCGCAACACGCAACATCATCGAGCGGGTGTTTTGGATGCTCAAGGCACGCTTCCGATGCCTAGACACCTCCGGCGGTGCCCTACAGTACAGCCCCTCAAAGGCCTGTGGGATATTCCTGGCCTGTTGTATCCTGCACAACATGGCCAAAGACTGTGGGATAGCCATTCAGGTCGAGGAGGGGGACAGCAATGGGGACGCCAGCGGCGCCGGTGATGATGGTGATGAGCAGCCCCCCCTTGGACGGCGGGACCCCCGACTGATCCGGCAGGCCCAGCTGCACTGGGACACCATCACGGAGGAGCATTATGCACGACACAGGTAAGTCAAGGGGCCATGTGCAACCAACACTGTCCTGGCGCAACCCACAGGCACACAGAGTAACACACCAGGGGTGCATGATGGCAAGGGGAGTGAAAGGGACCAGGCACACAAACACACCATCAGGGAGGGGCGAACAGTCATATGGACACACACACACCAGGCACAAAGCATACATGGGCAGGTGCACAGCAGAGCAGGAACAGATATGGCAAACACACAGATCCACGGACCACACCCACCACCTGTACTGTCCAAGTACGTGTGTCAGATGCTGGGCACCCTTGCATCTTGGTGTACAGTACAATGCAGGCATCATCATGCACACACACCTGTGGACAGCAGTCGGGATGGTGTGCAGGTGGTCCATATGTCGGCATGATGTGCAGGGCACCCACAAGTGCACTGCCCACCATGACACACAGTGCACACAGGGCAGCACCAGACAGGGCCCGCACTGGGAGACAGGTCAGTCATGTTGCACCATTCCATGGCCACCGCGGATGCATGGGCGGCCCCGCTGTGACCCAACAGCACTGGCAGGCTGAGCAGGGGCCACATGGGGTGGCACCAATGGACCACCAGGGGTCCCACTGCGGGATCGCGACCTTGTCCGCAGTGGGGTCTGTAGTATGCCAAACATACCTGCACCAGGGGTGCTCAGGATGCCCACAGCAGAACCCGGCGTCGACAGGCTTGGTGTCGCACGATGCCGGGAACGGGGAGTGGAGAGCATACTGTGTGGGGTGCGTGGTACAGGGGCACCTGCTTGTGTGCCCAATGTAGCCATGACAGCGACCAATGCCTGGGTCTGCCTGTCAATGTTGGCGGTCACATCCATCCGCATATGGACCATCTCTGCACGGGCCAGAGCACAGTCCCTGCTGTGCCACTCCACAGCCATGCACAGTGCCTCCACAGACGTTGCAACCCGCCTTTGCTGCTGTACTGATTCCCGCAGCAGGCAGGTGTGCTCTTCAAATGGGTACTCTGCCACAACGGCATCCTGTCCCCTGGGGTATGGAAGGTCCTGATGCTCAACACCCCTTGAGGGTGGGCGCTGTTCACCAGGACCAGGAATGGGCATATCAAAGGGTGGTGGGCATGTGCCACAGCTGGACCCTGTACCCCCAGACCTGGTGGGTGACTGCTGCTGCTGCCCCTCCAACCGCTGTGCCCCAGGGACCACTCATTCCACTGCTGTGGCCGCAACAGTGCCAGACACCTGCACAGCCACCAATGCTGCCCCACTGGTGCTGACAGGCACAGCCTGGGACTGTGCCGACATGCTGGTACCGCGTTGGAACCAGCTAGGCCCAGGGGCACGTGCTGGCCTGCTGTGTGTTCGTCATGGGACACACACATGTCACTGCCCATTGCAGTCCTTGCATCATCAATGGTGCAGGTACATGCTACAGCCACAGTCACAGCGTGCTGGCATGCTTGCATGCCAGACTGCTGAGACACAGGCTGTGCACCCCCCGCACCTGACTCACTGACTCCAGAATTGGCAGCCCGGCGTGCATGCTGGTGCAGTGCATGCTAGCTGGTGAAAGAGGTGGATGGACCCTCCTCCATGTCCAGCAAGTCTTCCTCACTGCCTGGACCCACCACCACCATCCCCTGAAGACGAACAGGATCTGTAACAGAAAGACAGGACATGTGAGTGCATGTGAACAACCTTCCCCCCCCCAACACCACCACCATGTCATACCGTGCAGTGATGGGCTTCCACCTGTCTGGAATCCACCTCCTGGTACGCCCTCAATAGCACTCCACTGCATTGATGCAGCCAGTCGGTCCTCAGCGGGTCAGCTCCACCACCGCTGGCTGGCCCCGGCCTGTGCCAGCATGTGCCACCCTGAGGGCTGCCACCTTCTCCTTCACCCTCCTGTGGTCTGTCCTCATCTTCTTTTTGCATTCCTTCATGGAGCACTGGTGGCTTCCGTGCAGGTTCACTGCCCGAGCTACCCCCTCCCATGCAGCCACACGGGCCTGAGGGGTGCCCCACCGTCCACTCAGTAGTGGCTCCTCCTCCAGGTAGGCCTGGAAGAGGGCCTCTGTCTCCGCTGTGGTGAAGTTGGACCTCCTTCTCCGCCCACCATCCTCACCCTCACCTTGGCTCTGCTCGGTCATGTCGATCTGTATGGGTGGAAGTGGACACCTGTCACTGTGCAGTCTACAGCGTTATCCCATGACCATTGTCCAGAACATCACACAGCATGCAACCTACCTCTCACCTGCAGTAACCGAATCTGGCCAGCGCAGCCCAATGTTGCACATTTATAGCGCAATGCTTGCAAATTAGGAGTGGAGCAACTGTAATGAGATGCAAATCGCGCCACTGCGCCTTTGAATGGCTGATCAGATGATTTGCATGTGTCAGCTGAATATCGCGCCGTGGCGCTTTGCGCAATATGGTTGAGCCGGCTGAGCCAATGGCGCAGATCTGTGACTGTGTGGTACACTGCATTGCACATGCCCAGGTAGCTTACGCAGGCATCTGCCATGCTGATGATGTGCTGTGCACGATCGGAAATTCAGGCCATGGCCACCATTGTGCCAGTGGCGCTACAGCACAGGGCACCATATGGCGCTGTGGCACTACTGCGCAATAGTCCACTGTGGTGCTGGCATGCAGGTGACTGGTCACGCAGGATGCGTAGACGTCAGATGGCGCTGTGTGTGGCCTTGCGTCATAGACCCCTGACCTGGTGTCCGACCTTGGCCCCCTGGTGCTGTTCGGCTGCCATGTGTATGGCTCTGTTGCGCTGTTTGGTGACAGTGCTATGTGAACCGATGGCGCTATATGAACAGTGTGATTGGGACCTATGGTGGTCTATTGCGCAACATTTCCACGTGGGGTTGCCGCGCTGTGGGGCGCCATATTGCCTGCTGTACGACTGCGATTATGGCATGCAGGAGAGCTCCCCAGTGGAGTCAGGTGGAGGTAGCCAACCTGGTGGCCCTGGTTGAGCCCCACTTTGGGGCACTGTTTGGTGATCAGCCCCTCACCATGGCCCGCACCCATGTGTGGCTGCAGGTGGCCACTGACCTGGTGAGGGTCACAGGGCGGTGCCGGTCTGCAGAGCAGTGCAGGCACAGCTATAGTGACCTCCGCAGGAGGGAGCCGGACATGCTGCAATGCCTCAGGTCACGTGCCAGGAGGGGCGTTGTGCCTAGGCCAGGTGGGTGTACCATCTATGCACCTGTATTCTCCGTAGGGGTGTGACTGTGTTTTGGTGGTGGTGCATGGGGGATGGCTCTGCCATGGTTGGCTGTGTCAGTGTGTGCAGGTGTGAGATGCATGGGTCTGGCTGTGTGGGCAGGCACACTCACTGGGGCAGGGGGCAGTCTGCTTTGGGGTCACACTGATGTTTTTCTCAACATTTGTCACCCACAGGCCTGGCGGAGAGGATGCAGGCCCAGGCTGAGGAGGGCCATGGCAGGGCCCAGGTGGCGGCCGGAGGAGGCGTGAGGGGTGGGCCACAGCAGCAGCAGCAGCAGCAGCCACAGCTGCTTGATGAGTGTGAGTGTCATTACATCATGGATGCTATTGCATGCTGGAGGGGGTGGGCATGACCACCAGCCATGGACAACACAACCATGCACGACACAGGCGACAGTCATCACTGTCCAGTGTCACTGCACGTCTGTGTGTGCATCACTGGTGGTCCATGCATGCACTGGGCACATGGCTGTGGAACTGGCATCCCACCACATTGCCACGTCACTTGACAGCCTTGTTTGTGCTGTGATGGACATGGGCAGTGTGTGTGCAGTGGTGCACATAGCTGGTGCTGCCTGGTTGGGCGTGTCCATGTGCATGGTCACTGTGGGTGGGTGCATACCATCACAGGTGCGGGCACTAGGCTATATGCCTTGCAGGATGGGTGGTGTTCAGGGTTGTGACAGTCACAGCCATTGACTGTGTTCCCTTTTCCTAGGTCTCAGCATCCTACACCGGATGGACCGTGCCCTCCAGTGGCTGACGAGGGTGTCAGTCGTGACACATGACCTCCTCAGGGACATGCAGCGCCATGGGGTCAGGCGATGCGGAGGAGCGGGAACAGCAACAGGCAGGCAGGAGACCAGCCTGCCAGGTGCTGAATGTGCTTCCCTTCCCACTTCACCCATCCCTCCCACCCTGCCTTCCCTCTCCAGTTGTTCACCCCTTCCTTCTTACCTACCTTGTACCCCTACCCTCCTTGTCTTGTACATATCTGTATATAGTTGTGTTATTGGTCTTGGTGTTGTACATATCTTTTTCAATATATATATGTTTTGCTATGAATACTGTGGTGGTCTCTGATTTGCAGCTGGCTATGGTTGCTCAGTTGCAGTGGTGTGCATGCCATCTGGGGTGGTATGGTCCTGGGTATGTGTGTGTGTGTGTGTGTGTGTGTGTGCATGGGGAGGTGTCTCCGTGTGGGAGTGACTTTCAGTCGGTCTTGCCATCTGCTGCCGCCCACTGCTGGGTGCCCAGGTGGATCTGGCTTGTATGGTTCTGTGCTACACGAGGTTGCAGTGTGCTGGGGGATGGTATGGTGTTTACTGCAGTGACAGTCACTGCACATGGGTGGTGTCTTGGGGTCACGGTGCAGGGTGTGCTGTGCAGAAGGGGGGACTGATGTGCACTGTGGTTGTCAACTCCCTGTGTGTGGCAGTCTCAGCCTGCCAGTGGTTGTGCTGGGGCGTCATGGCCCTGCTATGCTTTGTTGGCTTGTTCCCATGGGTCAGTGGATCATCCATCCCTCCCCCAGTGATGCTGTGCTTGGGGTGTGCGGGTGTATTGTTGGTTCTGCAGTGTGTTCCTGTGCCCATGTGTGGCATGGCTGGTGGTGGGCCCCAGCCTGCCTCCCTGGTTGTGCAGTTCCATTGCTCTGCTGGGGGGCTCTGCTTGCGCTATGGCACCTCTGGACTGCTCAGCTGGGCTAGCCTTGTTGCGCTATGGCGCATCATTTCTGCTCAGCTTCCCCTTCCTGGTTGCGCTATGGCACAGTTTGTGCGATATTCAGACGTTGGCTGCTTGCGCAATTGACCTTGCTCCATGTTTGAATATCGTGCCGATTGCGCCTGTGCGCAAGTGACTTGCACTTGCTCCTGCTGTTGCGCACTTTTTGGGCGCAGTTTGAATATCCGGCCCGCAGTGTTTAGCTCCTGTCAATCAGATTTAACAGGGCATATAATCAAGAGTTGGGGGAAGGGGGGGGCGAAAATTTGCAGCAACCAAAGACAGCAAAGAAATACACCACCACTACGTTTTAAATCCTCAACAGACCAAAAACAATTCTAAGTAAAGACAACAAAGAAAGTACAGTGTCACCAAAAGCCCACAATCCAAGTTAAAAGAAAAACAGCAATTACCAGTTACTGTAAAGCATTGAATTGAATATGCTTCCTTCCCCTTCTGGCTTCTATAACATTCAAAAATACATACATTTCTATCTCAGCTCTTTACCCTTACCATCAAAAGGTAACTACAATCACAATAATCTACCTTCTACTTTGTTACTGTGCCATGATTCTGTGAGGATAAGAATCAGAGGCAAGTGATGTAACGAATGGCTGCAGTAGATCAATTTTTGTAGGAGGCTACGATGTTAAGATGGAGAATTTTGAGGCCATGGAGAGGGCTGTAGGGATGGAGGTGGTGGGCAAAAGTTAATTGCATTGGAGCTAGTGCCAGAGGAAGGGTAAGGCCCTGGGTTTGGATTTATATCGCCAGAGGATAGGAGTAGGAGTGTGATGATAAAATACTGCAGTTTAGCAGTCTTGTACTAAGGCTGAGATGAGTGACAGCGAGAAGTTGGAAGTGGATGGTGAGAGGGTGGAAATTGAAATGTTAGAAGCTGTAATAATGTCCAGGAGTTGGGCATTAATATCAGAGAAGCATGAGGTAGGAGTGTGTAGTGTGTCCACGTAAGGTGGTAGGGTGATGGGGTTACTACGTTAGTGTACACAGGGCCTGTTAGGGCAGATATACAAGGGAGTGGGAACATGGAGAGGGTAGGGAATAGACGGTAATGATGACAGGGTAAAGTAATAAAGGAGAGGATAGGGAGGAATAGGAGCAGTAGGCAAGGGGGTAAGGTTAGCATGATGAGACAGGAATGACTGTAGCTGCTAAGTACAGGAGGTGCTAAGAGACCCAATTGAAGTTATGGAAGCAAAAATAAAGGTAAAGTTCCTATAGTTAGATGAAACTTGATTTCAAAATTAGATTGTAGCTTGAATACGAATAAGAAGATATGTTGTTAGGTAATTTACTATTTAGAATGAGCAGAAAAATATCTGTGTGGTAGAGCAGGCTCAGGCTGAGTCGCCCCTAGTGGATGTACAGTATAAGGAACCAATGGGAAGGCAATACTTAGTTAATTGTAGCTCAGAGTCATGTGACTAAAGATACCTATATTAGAAGCAGTCCAGATAGGGCGGTGGTGGGTGGGGAGCTGGTGCAATGTGCTGGTGGGAAATTGAAAGAGAAAGGCTGCGTTTCTGGTGACCATACCTTCTTCTTGTGTGGGCGGCCAGTTGGGCAAGCAGGCAAGTGGTCAGTGGCTTCTGTGAGAAGAGTTGCACCGCTGCAGTGGCTGGGAGTGCCTGGTCAGGGGCTTGTAGTGGAAGAGAGGGAAAGGGAGAGAAACAGGTTAGTTAATGGTGGCTAAATAGGTGGGTGATTTCTTCTAATTTTCTAGGGAGCAGCAAGGGGAGGGGTGAGGGTGAAGTAGAAGCAGGTTGGAGGTAGAGGAGGGGCAGGAAAGGGCTTAGGAAGAATGAATTTTAAACAAATTAAACTGTAGCAAAGTACTGGATCTCACTGTAGCTGGCACGCAATTCAAACTGAGTTCCCTAGTTCAGGTAGCTAGTGCTAGAACAAGTTCAAACCACTAACATTGACTTTACAAAATCTCATACAGAATCATATAATATTTGAAATCCGGAGCTACAGATTAGGCACTCTGAGGACTCCCTCCCCCCCACATACACTAACATTACAGTAGCTAACCTAATACTCCACCGTGCCCAGGATGGGGGTAGCTATGACATAGGAAACTCCTATGTCTTGGGGTATGCTTTTATGCTTGCATTTTCATGGGTAACCAGCGCCACCCTAAATGCTTTTCAGATTTTCCTGGGTAACCATTTTCACCTCGGATGCCTTTCAGGTTTTCACAGGTAACAGTCTCCACTCCAAAAAGGGAGTCAGTATAGCACAGTGGTTTAAGGCTCTGAGCTGCAAATCTGGAGACCTGGGTTTGAATCCCACAGCCCCCACTTGCATACTGTGTGACCCTAAACAAGTCACTTAACTTCCCTGTGTTTCCAGGTTGCACCTGTAAACAAGCTTTCAGCTTAGTATGTCTCACCTGGTTAAACAATTGGAAAAAGAAAAATGTCTAGGCCAAACTGCACGCCAACTATTTACAGTCTTTTGCTACAGTGCGTGTTAACCATGGCATGCTCCCAGCAGTTTCTAGTCTTACTGTGGTGTCTCATATTCTGTCCAGTTTCCTTTGCATGGCAATGGGCACATGAACAGTGATTCCGTACTTCTAGAGCAAGCATCTATCTGGGGGGTTCCTTATATCCCTCTGCACTAATTTCTAGCTTTGCTGAGCCTAACACTTAACTTCAGGCACTTTAACTTGAAGCAGGGGGCTGCAGTGCATGTTTTATTTCTATTCACTTCTTTACAGTAGTTAACCGGGTAAGACACACTGAGCCAATGGCTCATTTTCAGGAGTGACCTGGTGTCATAGGTCACAAGGTTAGCAGTATAACAAACAACAAACTTGTAATATGCAGACACATAATACAATATAAAACACTGCTGAGTGATATAAAAAATAATTAAAACACATTTCAAGCAAAGCTTTTTCAGGTGATTTTTAAACAAAGAATGGCTAGAAGCTAGATGCAAATCAAAAGGTAGGTTATACCACTGCTTTGATCCAAAGGTAGAGAAAGTTCTATGCCCCATGGAAGTAGTAGCATGCCACCTACTGAGAAAAGATAAATTAGGAGACATCAAGCTTCTAAAAGAAGCTATAGGGGTAAATTAGAAGAACGTTTTACTGAGTTGTTGACCAGACAATAGTCTAAGAAGTCTGCAAATGCATTTTTTTTTTGCACAGCACACCAACAGGGCATCCTTTGGCAGTATAAGCTCCTTTACCAGAGGACACTATTGGTGGTTGGCACTTTTCTGCCAAGCCCACTTACCCTTCTGTTACTCAACATGTCAGATGGCCTCCCTGGGCATTGCCACATCTTACCTGAGTGCATGCCAGGCAAACTACTGACCCACCCTCCCAGATTACTCTCATTGGTAATTGCAGGACATGGGTGCCACATCCTCATGGGATTCCATCTTCCCCTTGCACTGGAGATGAATCTCCTACCTTATTCAATCTGCCTTACTTGGCACTGGCTATTACTTGCCAGCTTCGGGTGCTCGATGATCTCAGCACAGGCCGGTCTCTGGGTCACCCCACTAACAGGATGTCCCACAATGATTTTGGGGAGAGCCTACCACATACCTGAAAGCCATCAGGAGAGTTTTTTTGAGGGGGCACTGCTCTGGGGTTACCAGATCCTCTGTGTTGTCCTGTTGAACTCCCAAACTATGAACAATTCCCCCAATAATTTCTTATAATTCTAGGCAGGTTGGGATCCAACTTGGGTGCCTCAGGCTCCTTCCTTGCAGCCTCCAGAGTCCCAGCCGGTGACACTCTGAAGCCCTCGCCTTAGCCAGGTGTCTGGCCTGTGACCCAGTGCCACTCTCAGGGCTCTGTGAACAATTGGACACTGTGCTTCCAGGCAAAAGCATTCCTTCAGGTGCCTCCTTTCCCCTGGCCCAAGTCATATGGCCAACCTCTCAGTGGGCACTGTTGAGCGCCCACCTCCTCCGAGCACAAAGAGTACCCCATGACACCTCAGTGCCCTGCTGGTGGTGCCCTGCCACCCCTCAGTTAGCATCCATGCCTCATGTGAATCAGCTTCCCTTTGCCCATGCTCCGGAGGTACCTGCCAAGTAAGGGCCCTGGAATATCTATGTTCCTTCCAACACTCCCACTTCAACTGTACTGAAACTGGAACCTGGAATTCACCTGGAAAAGTTAACTGGCACCACAAGGGCACCCTATTGTTATACTGCTTGTAGCTTCTCCCACACCAGCTACTACCACAGAGGAGAATGCCAAAGCATCACCACACTACCGGCCACAGTCTAGAAACAACCACCACGCCCTACTGTAAGTAGGGGGTTGTTATATGACTAACGTATAGCCCTCTAATTTAATGCCCCTAAATCATCATCTCTCCACCAGCTCTGTTATTCCTATGCCTATGGGGCTGGCAGTATAGCCTAAAGGTTAGAGTACCAAGCTTTACATCCAGATGACCTGGATTTGATTCTCACAACCTCCACTTGCATACTGTGTGACTCTGAGAAAGTCACTTTACCTCCCTATTGCTCCTGGGTCACCCCAGTAACTGGACTTGAGCCCAGTTAAATATATATATATACTGTACATATATATACACACACACACACACACACACACACACACACACACACACACACACACAGTGACGCTCACCAGGATGAACACCAACTCTGAGTTACTGTAGGAAACAATGCAATTTCAATGGGAGTTAGTCCCTTTTGTCATGCAGGAAACTGTGACACTGTCCTTCATCCTGGTGGGCTTCACGGTATGTGTGTGTATATATATATATATATATATATATAGTGTATATATAGAAACCCTCTGCAACTCACAGCAGGGATTGAGCGGTCCACGGAGCCCCTAAAGGTAATTTACCTCCCTACATCTGTTCTGTTGTAGGGGTGTTTGAGCCTTCTGCCCTCCAGTCTTCACAGATTGTTTTTCCCAGCTTGTATGCCTGTGTTTCAGATCGGGACATTCCTCAGTTTTTACTGGAGCTTTAAGAACACTTTAAGGACTATTGTTTCACTGCTGCATGTTTGTTTCCTACACTCATTTGGGTTCGTGATGTCTTTGCTTCTATCTTTGTTTTACATGTCTTATGTACTCTTAGCACTGTTTCTCTCCTAGTCTTGTTAATTGCTTTGTTTATTGAGCATTTGTTGGCTTTATTAGTTGCGCTAAGTCATGTTTTACCTATATGTTGGACACTGCACTAGCTTCAGACAGGAACCTACCATGTGGTGGAGCGTTCTCTGAATTTCCAGCAGGAGCTCCACCTTGGCTGTCTGTGTCTCCCTTAGGGTAGCGGATAGCTCGCTCATCATGCAGTACTGCAACCAGTCAGCGAGGGTTGTGAGCTGGAGTAATCCCTTGCCTCTTCTCAGCTCCGCTGCATACTAATATTGTCTTTGTTCTTTTCCCTACATAGGCCCTGGAATGCCATCCTTCCTCACACTAGAAGCCTGCACTCTACAACTCACAACAGGGATTGAAGCGGTTCATGGTGCCCTACAGGTAATTTACCTCCCTGCCTCTGCTCTCCTGGTAGGGGTGTAAGCCTGTCGATGCGCCGCGTGACTGCCCCTCCCACCCAAGGGCTTCCTTAATTTAGTGACCTCATCAGGTCACGTGACCAGGCCCTTCCTTTCTCAAAGTGCCAGTTTTCCCATTAGCAGGTTATACTTGGCCACCAGGAGTCAGTGTTGCACCCCCCTCATCTCCACTTTTTTCTTCTCCTGCCACTCTTGCACTGCTGTCCACCTCCTTTTCCCCTCTCAACCTCTATCACTTTCCATGCTCCCCTGCTTGCCTTGGTAAGGCTCGCCATACTAGTATTGAACCCTGCACCTTCTGCACCCCAGTCTGTGGCACTACCTCTGCACCAGGTAGACTGCCCTGCTTTTGAATGTCCATTAGTATTCCTTATCCTTCCTTCTCTCCCTTCTATCGGCACCTTCCAACGTTTGAGTTGCCCTGGTCCACTGTCATGAAGATCTACTATGGCATTGTTGGTTGTGTGCAACCAACCTACCTGTTTAATATCTTTCTGCATAATTCTCCTCACTATGACTGCACCCACCCAGCGCCCTATCACCCGTGATCAGACCACCTCCCTCCTCCCACTAATCACACCCATTATATCCATAAAATCTTCACTGATGCCTCCCCACCCCAACCCCCCATAAGCTTGTCCTCTCTGGCCCTCTTCTCCTGGCCCTCCTCTACCTTGCCTTAACTCTCCTTTAGGGCCTCCCCATCCTGGTTGTCTGCTCAAGCCAGTCCATCTCTCTCACCTTGGTGCTGGCCTTCACAAGCAACTTAAGTATGCCATTCTCAGGACCCTCCTACTCCTATTACTGATGCCAGGGAACATACACCCTAATCCCGGCCCTCTCTCTGCCCCCATCCCTAACCGTCCTGCTACTGAGGGTCTCCATATAGTGTCCATCAATATTTGCAGCCTGCTGAAAAAATTTGATAGCCTCCAGGGATGGATTGCCCAACACCAACCCAACATTCTCTTAGTTGTTGAAATCTGGCTTTTGAAGGATACCCCCGACTCGGCTGTATCCATTACCGGGTACACCATTTACCGTGATGACAGATGTGGGAAACATGGTGGGGGCTGTGCAATCTATCTCTGTGACTCTCTGCAAGGTCACGCACCCCCCCTGGTCTAGCTGGATCATGGGGCCCAAGCACCTCCCTGAAAGTTATTACCGGCTTTGCTAGGGCCCCTCTTTATTACCTCTGTTTACATCCCCCTCGGAACCAAAAACAGTGTTTCAGTCTGTCCTAACCACATCTCCTCTTGCCTACCAAGGTGGAGCTCATTGCACTGGGGATTTCAACATCAATTGGCACTCTAACTCAGCTGCCCCCTTAAGGATGCCATTGCGGTATGGACCTCCACAAACTGTTACATCTCCCACCCGAGAAATCCCAAAACTGGATCCTCCACCCTACTTGACCATGTACTCACCCAGTTATCCACCCGACGGTGACAGTTTAACAGCGAGGCCCCTACGCGACTACAGCACCACGCCACTGTGGGAACCGGCTGGAAAATGGTGCTGTCTGTCGGGGTCCTGCACCCTTCAAATCAGCTCCGACTCAGAGTTGATAATCCTAAAGGGGAGGTGCAGGAACCGCAGCTGACTGCAAAATGTGGTCGACCTGCTGGTTTTGTTGTCATGCTTTCACAAATTTTGTTTAACACACATCGAGGATCCATACTCACCAACTGTCCTAATAAGATTGCAGGTGTCTCTGTACTCCCAAATGCCCTGAGCCGACCACCTGTGCTCTGTAACTGGTCCTGTAAGGTAAAAACAGCATCTAAATTGTACTTCAGCACCATCTCAAACCAGGTAAACTGGGACACTTAAAATACCACCTAGCCTGCTGGGACGGGTCCCCCTTTAATGAGGCCCAAGACATTGACTTGGCTCTTGACTATTTCATTCGCTCATTCAACTCGGCCTGTGACACATTTGCCCCCTTCTCCAAAAGCGTTGTCAAAAGCCCAGACACCCCGTGGATCTCTCAGACTGTCGTGGACCAAATGCATCATAGAGACACCCTCTGGCACCTCGCCCTTGAATCTAAAAACTGTCTGATAGACAGCACTATCAGGCAGAAAGGAATAAATGTACCTGAGGCATTCAAAAGCCAAAGCTAAATACTACAGGGCATCCCTCACCTCCTCCTGGGGTTCAGGCTGCATGTTTTGGGACAACCTGAAGGACCCCAGTGCAAAGTCTGTATCTGCCCCTCCTTCCCAACTCACCGTCAATGGCTGTGTTATGACTGACCCCAAACTCATTGCTGACACCCTAAACTCCTCCTTCTCAGACCTCAGCAGTGTGCTCCCCCCCTAACATTTTTGCTCCCCACACTATACCCCCCTCCTAATCACTCCCCACACTTTTGTTTCAAAACTATCTCCCAGTGGGAGGCAAAGCCCTATCTCTTAAAAGCTTTAAGTAAGTCTTGCTGCAGCAGCAATACCCTGGATCAAAAAATACTGCATTTAACACTAGATAAAGTCCACCCCCCAACTAGCATTCTAAATTGCTCCCTCTGCCTAGGTAAAGTCCCCTCCAAATGGAAAACCACTGTCATTACACCCATCCTCAAAAGTGGTGACCGCACCTCTCCGGGGAACTACCGCCCCATCGCCATACTTCCCCCACTCTCTAAGGCCCTGGAGAAAATCATCTCTGACCAGCTCACTGACTACCTCATTAAATATGACCTTCTCTGCCAAGACTAACATGGCTTTCGAAAAGGGCACAGCACCACCTCGGCATTGCTAGAATTTACCACTGCCATCCACTCGGCCCTTAACAATGGGTGTCAGGCTGGGCTGGTATTCGTGGACCTGTCAAAAGCCTTCAAAACTGTTAACCACTCCCTCCTACTATCAGCCTCACTGGTCTCTCCCTAGATGCTGTCAACTGGTTTTCTGACTACCTATCTGGCAGGTCTCAGCAGTTCAAGATAAATAACATGCTCTCCACCTGCCTACCCATCAAATCTGGTGTGCCCCTGGGATCCATCCTGGGCCCCTTTCTTTTCAGTCTATTTCTCAACTCCCTTCCCAAGGCCTGCTCTAGGAAACTGCTCTTATATGCCGATGATGCAATACTCTTCTTCACCCACACAGACCCCACCCTCATACAGCAGTCCCTCCAACAATCTTTCAAAGAAGCAGAATCATGGTTCACTGAGCACCAGGTGGTGCTAAACTACAAAAAAAAAAAAACAACGATGTTTGCACACACCTAGAACAAGCACAAAGGCCTCCCACTGCAATCCTTAATTCCCAACTGGTACCCCTGGAACAGGTCAATCTCTTTAAATAGCTCAGGGTCACCCTAAACTCTCCTCTGACCTATCATGAACATATCTACCTCCTTAGTTCCGCTGTCAGTACCAGAATTGGCCTACTCCACCAGTATAAGCATTTTCTCCCACCAGAGGCCCTGCAGCTTGCTGTCTCTGCTTCTATCCTGTCCCTTATTAACTTCGGGATCCTGGTCTATAGGGTGGCTGATAGCACCGCCCTCTGCAGAATCAGGTATCCTTAAATAAAGCATACCGCCTTATTACCAGCTGTAATCGGTTGACACATACTTACTGTCTATATAGTCTTACAAACTGGCTTGATTTTGATGGGAGACTTGGGTACCACACCTGCCTCCTTGCCAAAAAGTTCACCAGTGGTCTTTCCCCCCTGGCCTCACACCCCTTATGCTACCTGCACCTGTGTTGAAAGCCACCCGCAGGTCCTCCAAATCCCCCTTCCAGATTCCCCGCTGCAGAACTGCCTTGGGCCAGAGAACCTTACGCTACAGGGCTCCCCTCTAGATGAATGCACTTCCCAGTGCCATCACCTCTGAAAATAAACTTGGCCACTTCAAACTCCTCCTCAGGGAACATCTCCACTCTACAGAGGCTTGTGACTGCCTCTAGCCAAACCCCTATGTTCCCTTTTGGCCTGTGTCAACTTCCAGTCCACCCATTATCTTCATATTCCCACCCCACCTACTGCTTATTATTATTATTATTATCTCTGACAGAGGACTAGTGTCTCTTTGCGCACCTGTCTTTCTTGATAACTACTGTTTAATCCTGTTTAACCTCAAGCAATGCCTCACCCTCAAGACTATAACCATTATCTAACCACTTCCTAAGATTTACATCCATGATTGTAACTATGTCTTATTATGACTACCATGCTCTGTAGTTCATTTGTTTATGCTCACTGTTTATCATCTGTTTTATGTTTTGTACACAGTTTTATCCAATGTGGAGCCTTTGCAAAGGAGTCTCTGACTCAAAGGTTTGCAATTCTGATATGCTACTGCAGAGTGCATTGTTTATGCATAGAAATGCAGCCTTCAGCTTTCTATCTTTCTGTGTGCTAGGACCATGAGTTTTTAGCACAGCTTTAATTAATTTATTACAGCTCAAACTTATTGTTACAAATTCTGTGTGTTTTAAGAGTCCTTTTTAGCACAGCTCTAATTTAATTTAGTACAGTCAACTTTACAAATTCTGAGAGTTTTAAGATGTTCTTTTTAGCACAACTTAATTTAGCACAGTTCAACTTTATTGGTGCAAATTCTGTGATTTTTACGATTCCCAAATTCGATCTGCAGCCTAACTTAATGAACTACAGTGTGCCTTTAGCTACAGCCTGTTCACTACAGCATCGCTCTAGCCTGCAGTCTGATTTTCTAACTCCATGTACTCTGTAGGGAACTAACTGCCCACTTTCAACTCCTACTTTAATTTTGGATGTAGTATTCTTAATTCAGAGCACTCGCTTCAGACTTTTTCTCTCCTCCAGTTAACTCCCCTGCCATTTCTAATTTTAGCCCCTTCTCTCCCTACCTGCATATAACCCCTCTTCTTTGCTTCTTCTGCAGCCTGGAGAGGTCATGCAGGCCTGTTTGAGTCACCTTCCCCCAAGCACCTGGCTCACAAAAAAATTCAGGTACGGCCGTCGGTTGGAGCAAACCGAGTCAGAATTGGTTTTCCCAGCCGACGCTTTTCGTCGCTGCTGCTTTGTGTCAGCTGGCACGCCACCCCCACCACCACCCTTGGTGAACTTCCTATTATGAAGAAGTGCACACATGACTTGAATAAACCAATCTACTGCCTTTTCCAACTGCAGATTATCAACACAAACCACTAGCAGCTGCTACTAGCTTAATCCACTGCCTCTACTCTAGTAGATGTACAATGCAGCCTCTCTACCTAGCTGTAATCTCTCTACTTGCTCCTTTGTTCTCCTTCCCACCGTCCTCACACCCAGAGAAGGAACCCTGCCACCTGGTGTTCTGCACCTTGGCTGCTCTGGCACCCTCTTTCTTCACCATGTTGCCTCCTATGGCCCACCTCACATATCTGCTGTCAGGCCCTTCAGTCCTCCCACCCTCCTTTCACGTTGGCCTAACAGTCCTTAACTTCCCTGCGTGTAGCACCTCTGTTCCATCCTTCTTGGCACCTAAACCATGTTACAAGCCTACAAGGGTCCTGCCCAAAGCCAGATTTCTAATACCGTTGCATTGCTTCTTAGCCGGTGATGTCGAGCCAAACCCTGGACAAACTCCACACCCAGCCCAAACCCCACCCACCTCTCCAACTCCCAAGGCCTAAATTAGCCCATATAAATATATGCAGTCTCCTCCATAAACTAACCCTCCTGCAACCTACTGTTCTTTCCCTTAAACCTGACATTATGATCATTTTGGAGACCTGGTTGAAACCCCACAATACTGATGCCGAATTCTCTATTCTTGGCTATACTGTTCTGCGTAATGATCAGCTGGGTAACAAAAGAGGAGGTGGACTAGCCATGTACATCAATGCCATGCTCCAGTTTACCCCAGTCCCACTACCTTTGCCCACACAAACCATTGATGCCTTACTGGTCAGATGCTCCCTCCCTCGCAGTCACCCAATATTTAATGCTGGTTTCTATTGCTCACCTGCCTCCACCTTGCCATCAATCATAAATCACCTGGGTGACCTGTCATCCTTAGCCTCCAGGGGTGAGCTTCATGTTCTTGGTGATTTTAACCAAACTGGCTATCCAGTACTAGCACTAAATTACGCAACCAGGTGGCTGCACTCAACCTGTCACAACACATCCAAGAGCACACATGTCTCAACCACAAATCCATGAACCACACTGTTCTGGACTGGTCTCTTACCTCTCACCCTCACCGTATACTCGTGTCTGGCCTTCTACCAGACTCATTGAGTGATCCTCACATGATCTACTAAGTGAGGAAGATATTCAGGCCCAAGGCACTGCCCCACAGGACTCTACGGACCAGATCTTACAAAACTCTTGACCTTGTATGACTTCTGCACAACCTGGCAAACACGGACTGCGTTCTCACATCCCCCAGGCCATCTCTATTGACTCTGCCCTGGAGTACTTGAAAATCAGGTTCCTTGAAGTCTGGAATTGTTATGCCCCCCTCAGACAAGCCCAGGTGCAGGGTGCCCACCTGCCTTGGATTTCAGCAGACCTCATGGCCCTCCTCAGAGCACATGATCAGGCGTGGAAGTCTTTCAAGGGCTCCGCACACCTGAGGATCAACGAAGATACAGGGCCCTTTGTATCGCCTGCACAAGGCAAATCCACCAGGCATAAGCTAAATACTTCAAAGACTCCTTCCACATCAACCTAAACCACCCCGCTAAATTTTGGAAGTTGGTTACTTCATTATTCTCCCCTCCTTCACAGCTCCCTTCCCCAGTTCTAAATGTTGGTGACTCCACTGTTACCGACACTCTCATGGTGGCCACTGAATTCAATGCATTCTTCACAAGCTGCACATCGTCACTGCTGTCCACGCCTCCCGCCCCCACCCACCCTCTCCTCTGTACACCCTCTTCCTGACCCCCATGCTCCCCTCCTTTGCTTTCTGCCAAGTCTCCCCGGCTGAAGTCTACAATGCTCTGCTTGCCCTAAATCCCAGTAAAGGCAAGTGTCCCACTGGTCTCGACTCCAAAATGCTCTACCTGTCGGTTGCTGCCATTGCCATCCCACTGGCATCACTCTATAACCTCTCATTCTCCCTTGCATCAATCCCTTCTGACTGGAAGCATACTACCATTATCCCACTCCCTAAAGGCGGCGACCCCTCGGTTGCTGGGAACTACCACCCTATCTCCCTCCTCCCTATCTTGGCTAAACTCCAAGAACACCTTGTCCTCTCTCAACTCTCCACTTTTCTAGACTCTTCATTCTTTTTCACACCTTGCCAGTCTGGTTTTAGGAAGTCCCACTCCACCACCTCCTCACTCCTTAGGCTCACCAATTCCATCTACACAGGTATGGATAAGGGCCACATTACCTCTGCCACCTTTGTTGACCTGGTGAAAGCCTTCAACACTGTCTCCCACCCCCTCCTCCTTTCCAAGCTCTCTCTCACAGATCTCAATTGTGAGGCTACCAGCTGGTTCCACTCATACCTGGTAGGCAGATCCCAAGCTGTCAGAATTGGCAACTCCACCTCTTCCCCCCTCCCTATTACCTCTGGCATACCCCAAGGCTCAGTACTTGACCACTACTGTTCTCCATCTTCCTGAACAATTTGCCCATGGCCTGCCCTACACTTCCATTCACATGTATGCTGACAATACAGTCCTGTATACATCCGGCCCTCATCCACTGTTGTTGTGACCAGACTGCAGCAGGACTTCAATAATGTTCAGCTGTGGTTTAACTCTAATCAGCACTTTCTCAACACCAAGAAAACTGCCTCCATGACCTTTGGCACTAGGCAGAGACTTTCTCGGCTCCCTCTCATCCCCTCCTTCCACACCCTGGATGGCTCTTCGCTAGAGGATTGTTCCTCTTTTAGATATCTTGGGGTCTGGCTTGACCAGCATCTCGATTTCTCTGTGCATATCGATGCAGTCCACAAAAAGCTTCATCCAAGCTGGGTGCCTTGTACAGCAATCCCAGATGCATCCCTCTGCCTGCCCGCAGGCAGTTGTGCAGACAATGATACTCCTATTCTCGACTATGGGATGTAGTCTACTGTGCCACCCCAAAGTCCACCCTAGCCAGACCAGACACCCTCTTTCACTCCTTCTGTCATTTTGCCCTTGACTGCCCTTACTCCACTCATCACTGCACCTCTATCGGTCACTGGACCACCCATTGCTTCAAGATCGTGGCACTTTAACTGCGTTAGTCTAACAGCTAAATTCTGGGCCGGGTCCCTCCCCCATATCTCACCTGTGCACTATCAGCACCTGCCTCAAAGGCGTACCCTCTCAGAAAAATGATCCTCATTTACTGGGTGTTCCTGTAATGACCACTACAGCAGGCCAGTCCACTTTCAGATATCACCTGCCTAAATTATGGAATTCAATCCCTGTGACCTTACGGAATGCCTCACCAGGTAGGCACCTCTAACTCCCTTCTTTTTTTTCAATTCAAATTTTATTGAAAATTTTACCGACAGAGGACAGATACAATATAGATAGGAACAAGTAAACAGAGATGTTGTATCGCATAGAGCTGTCCTCCCCATCCCCTCTCTCCTCCTGCCCCTCTTTTCCCTTACCCTCCCTAGCCCCCCAGCACAGCACAACCAAAGTAATGAATTGAATGTACAAAAGGTACCAATGGATATAGGTTATAAAGAGTGTATAAAGTATACAAGGGGTCCCAGATTTTTTTAAACTTTTCTAGCCTATTAGTCAGGCTTGCTATTGCCTTCTCTGTTCTAAGATTAGCTAAGAGTTCAGTGAGCCATTCAGCATAAGAAATGTTGTCCTTATCTTTCCAATGCCTAAGTACCAGTTTTTTGATGGACATGGAGATGAGGGCCATATAATATTTACGATTAAGAACTGTAATTCCTGAGAAATCACCTAACAGACAAATTTCAGGAGTGAACAAATCTGGTAGTCCTAGGAGAGGGTCAGTTCATTGTTGAATATTGGCCTATGTGGAGCCACCTTAGGACAAGTCCAAAAAATATGGTATAATGTGCCATCCTCTTGGAGGCAATGAGTACATAAGGGTGAGGGTATTAAGCCAAGTCTGGCTAGTTTTTGAGGGGAGTAATACAAATTATGAAGTATGTGCACCTGCATAAGCCTCCATCTGTCCTGGGTAACAAACCTATGGCAATTGTGCCATAGGGCAGACCAGTCTATAGTGAGTTCTGAAAAGAAAGTGAACCAGTATGCCATAGGGCCAAAGCAGTCTGGGTGGATCCAGTTAAATACCTCAACTCCCTTCTTAAAGCACACTTCTCCACCACCTGGTCCTGTGCCCTTATTAGATCTAATACCTTGGCATAACCTCTGCTTTTCCTGTACGATTTGTCAGGTCTGCCTGTTTGTGTCTGCTTATAAATACTATGTGAATATTACTGTTATATGATTCACACCTGTGCCTCTGTGTATATTCCATGGTCCCTGTACACTGTAATTAGTTCTGATCTCTGTATATGTTGTTATTGTATGATGTTTAAGATGTGCCTACCTCTATTCCTGTCCCCCAGGATGCATCTGGAATTGAGCAGTAGTCTGCTCAGTATGCCTTCCTGATAAAACTTTTCAAAAATAAATAAACAAAACTTTTCAATAAATGTTAAATAAATAAAAACAAAATATATATATATATATATATATATTTATAAAATGGGTATCCAAATCATAATCCAGTGTTCTGATTGTATAAAACACATCACATGACCGTGTGTATATCAGAGCGCGACCACACACCTGCACTTTTACCCCCCTCCAAAACAATTTTGGCACTTTATAAGATAGATAAACCACTCTGGGGTGTGCAGTCGCGCTATGATATATACGCCTTGAGTGTATTGGCCTTTTGGCCTTCGCCTCTTAAAACAACGCACACCAAGGCAGCATATATCAGGAGTGACCACACACCTCAGAATGGTTTATATATATATATAGTTTATATATATATATATATATATATATATATATATATATATATATATAGTGTTCTTTCTGTAGACACCAGGGCCTCTAACTTGTCCTTTTTTAGTACCCATAATCCTAGTATTTTTGTCTAAGCAGTTTTAGTTCCTTGTATTAATATTCTTGCATTGTTATCTGGAGCATAGAACATACCATAGCAGATTATATAATATGGGTTAGTATGGGTTCATTTCTGTTCCCAGGCTTTTCTAATGCTTTTCCTGAGGTGTACAAGTATCCTAGGATGCTGCTGAATGTTGTTAAGACTGGTATACTCCAAAGGAAGCAATAATGAGCAGCACAGCCAATATTGCAGAGGTGGATTAAGTGCTAAGGTATGACAGGGTGTGTATTATGCTGGGATAACATCATGCCTCAGGGGCATCGTGAGGTGTGAGACACAGTCAGCTGCCTTCAATCACTTGAGAAATGATGTTAACCAGCATAACAAATACCTGGAGGAGCTTTTTGCAGTGTGAAGCTCTTTTCTATTCATTTTATAATTGTAAACAATTTGTCATTGCCTATGAGTGTCATCCAAAACCTGCTCCCACTCTAAAGGCAGGTCCTTTAGAAAAGTCAGTGTTGTCTGAGTTGTAAGAAGATTAAATTAAACAAGAAAACTTCCCCTTAGCTGTGATAATGTAATTAGGATGTTTTGACAAGGTAAAAAACATTGACCTGCAAGCAGCTCATTTGGGTAGGGTACAATCTAGGGTGAACAGTGCAGAATTTGCAGCTGTACCAATATTTGGGTGTGGAACAACATGCATTTTATAAGGTACAATATGAAATGTGTATACAGGAGAAAAACAGAACACCTCTATACAGCACAATAAACCTTTCTGGGATACAGCTGAGAGAACAATATACACATTTGGATAATGGCCCATGGGAAGCCAAGGCTGGCTAAGTAGGAATCAGGAAAAACAGGAGGAAATAGGAATACTTAAAGTAAGTAAATGTAAGTGCTCCAGAGGGTTTGAGCAATAGGCTGATGTGTACCCAGTCCAGGCCCAACGCCATCTACAATCTGGGAGGGCTGCCACAGGTAGGGCTGAACAGTTCTCATGCTTGCTACTTTAGGGGCCTTTGAGTAGTGGAGGACTGGAAATGGGGGGTGAGGAGTTCAGTGGACAGGGAGACTCTAGGAGAATGCAGTCTGTCCTCACATGTGGTGTCTGGACATAAGGAAGGAGTCAAAGTTTGCACGGCAGATGGAGAAAGGAAAGAAGGAAGGCTAGTCATGAGAATGGAGGGAGGAAGGGAGGAAAGACAGTCAAAGAGCGTCTGACCAGAACTCAGTAAGGTAGTATGTAAATTTCACAAACACTTGAGGGAGGGGGGGGCCACCGCAGCATGGAGATTATAAAAACTTGTAGCATTACACTTGTCATTTTCTTTGTAGATGAGAGATCTATTCATGTCACTGCTCCCACCATCTATGCTTAAGTGACTGTGCAGGGTTAAGTTGTGTTTTGATTATAAAGCATTTACTGTACTCTCATTCATCAAGTGTATTTATGACATTCTTTTTATGGTAGTTTTCTTTTATTCTTTTTGACTCTGTCCAGTTTTGTGCTCTGCCCTTGCTTTTAAATCTTGCCTAAAAGTTGTCCTTTGTTTTCCATTCCTAATTTCTCTCTCTCTCTCGCTCACTCTAATTTTAAGTTCTATTTTATTGGCTATTGAACAGTCATTAAATCTTATGATGTTGGAACTACTTTGTATCTGATCCTGTATTTGCAATGTAAAATGACTTTATAAAAAGGGTAGGGTAAATCCTACATCCTTTTTTTTTTTTCCGAATTCTATTTTTTCCTTCCCTTCTTGTGCCCCACCAAACTCGCCTATCGGTGGGAGGAGGGAGGTATTTACTTAGTTGGATCCCCCGTGGAGCCCAGCTATCAAGGAAATGAACTACTGCTGTGGCTCCACCCCCAGGCATATACCACAACACTGCATTTGGCTACCTCCAGCCACCGCCAAAGGTCGCCTCGAGCGATCGCTTCTCCCGCCCCTCCTCGGAAGAGAGAGCAGTCCTCTGGATGCTCAATCTCTTCCTCCCCTGCCGACCCCTGGCACCCTGAGCTCATTTCTGAACCCGAGTCATTGGCGTGGTGTGAGGTGTGGCATCCAGTGCCTCAACCCTCAGCGCCACCAGGCCGGCTAAATCCTACATCCTGATTGGCTAAAACGTGTTCGTACCCATTGGATTGCAATACCACAACATTTTGGTACAAATGGTTCCTGGTACCAGCCTGTCTCCATACAAAAAAATAACAATGTGCCATCTCTGAACCTTCACTTTCAAAAATCTGCTATTTTTTTCCCCATACCCTCATTTTAAACACACAAACTCCCAACACTGTTTCCTAGCTACATATATGTTTCCAATTTCCTTCGTACCAGCTTGCTAAAACAAACATCTCTCCCGACAGTTCCCCCGACTTACTAATGGGCATGTTTACCCAATGCACATACAAAACACTGACATTTCCTTCACTACTGCTGGTGCAGATGGAAACCTGAAGCTGACATACCAGGTTACTAACGCTAGTGACACTGACGCTCACTCCTGCTCTCACTAGTGCACTCCCTCGCAACATGCTCACTACTAAACCAAATCACTTCTACAGTAAAATATCTCCAGTGCTTCTTGCTCAGAGAAGGAAAGTATTACAAGTAGTAAAGCAACTAAAGAGAAAGGCCTAAAGCCCAGATTCGGGTATCCAGCTCACCTTTGGATTCAAGACAAGGAATCCACTCATAAATCTGAATGTCTGTCTGCTGCCTTCATATCTGAAATCTCTTTCTATAAACTTGCCAGACCTAAGAGAAGAAATGATGGAAACAGAAACAGAGGATTTGCTTTGGACTGCGATTGCATCTACCTCCCCCAAAGGCAAGCGCAAGACTGGAGCAATCACAGCTTTGCATGCTGAGCTTTCCAAATGGCTTAAAACATCGGACCCTATAACCTGAGGAGGATTATCAGGGACTGGTGATATCTACTTCTAGAGAGCTCCACTGGAGCGGAGAGAAAAAATTGAATTACCTGTGGTTGCAAAAAGTTTCTTTTTATTTTCTTCAGGATCTGTGAGGAACCGGTCGAGGGGCCATTTAGTGGTTCCCAGGAGCCTCAAAAGATTAACTGCTACAGCTGTATTTAGGATCAGCTAATAGTTCTTTAACAGCATAGATGGATGGAAGAAACTTTGAGGGGAACAAATATAGTAAGCTGCACAGTTCCAGGGGGTCGAATTTAGAGGAAGTGCAATGATGTAACATCTAAGACCTTTCTCCTTAGGTTTTCCTTTTTCAATTGAGTGGATTTGGTGATAATGTGGCAATCTGCAGGAATCTTTTAAGTTTAATTATCTTTGCACTAGCGACCCAGATTCTTTGATTTGCTTCTTCGATCTGAGGCCTGGCTTGGACTCTGCTGACCACATAAGACATTTTGTATTTTGTTGGTTAAATGACCATTCAAATGGGTCGGGGGCAAAACATAGACTTTGGACGGCAGATAAGGATCGCTTGGCCCACCTAGTCTGCCCATTTCCTACCTACTGGATAAGATGCAGATCCTAGTTAACCAACAGCCTATTTCTTCCTAACCCCCACAAGAATTGCCTTATGTCTGTCCCATGCATTCTTGAATTCTCTCACAGTTTTAGACCCCACAACCTCCTCAGGAAGGTGGTTCCATGTGTCCACCACCCTCTCTGTGAAAAAATACTTCCTCACATTGCCCCTGAGCCGTCCCACCCCCTCTATCTTCAAATTGTGCCCACTTGTTCTTGCACATCTCTTTTTCTGACAGATGCTACCCTCTTGGACTTTGTTGATTCCCCCGAGGTACTTAAAAGTTTCAATCATGTCCCACCCTCCCTCCTTTCTTCAAGGGTATACATATAAAGCTCCTTTAGTCTGTCCTCATATGGCTTCTCTTGCAGATCCTGCACCATTTTAGTTGCCCTCCTCTGGATTGCCTCCATCCTGTCTACGTCCTTGCGGAGAAGGAGTCTCCAGAACTGGGCACAGTACTCCAGATGGGGTCTCACCAACTGTCTGTACAGAGGGATAACAACTTCTCTGCTGGTGATGCCTCTCCCTATACATCCCTGTATCCCCCCAGCCCTCCCTACTGCCTTCTCACATTGCTTGCTAACCTTGAGGTCATCTGATATGATTACCCCAGGTCCCTTTCCATTTGTGTTGTTGTTACTACCTCCCCCCCATTGTGTACTCTTCCCCTGGGATTTTGTTTCCCAGGTGCATTATTTTGCACTTCTTTGCATTGAATCCAAGCTGCCATACTTCTGACCATTCCTCCAACCTTGCCAAGTCCCTTCTTATCCTTTCCCCCCGTGTATCAAACCTGTTGCAGATCTTTGTGTCATCTGCAAAGAGGCATACTTTTCCTTCCAGCCCCTCTGCAATGTCACTTATAAAGACATTAAAAAGGACTGGACCCAGTACTGAACTCTGCGATACCCCACTAGTAACCCACCTTTCTTCAGAGTGGACTCCGTTTACTATTACCTTCTGCATTCTGTTGTCCAGCCAGTGTTTTACCCAGGCTACCACCCTGGGACCCACTTCCAGGTTGGCTAATTTGTTTATTAATCTTTTGTGTGGGACTGTGTCAAATGCCCTTCTAAAGCCTAGGTAGGCCATGTCCACAGCCCCTCCCTGGTCTACTACTTTGGGAGAAATTTTTTGTTTTGTTTTTCTTTTCTCTAGATGACATGTGCAGATAGCCTCAGTAACTTGGGGATCAGACTTATTTCCTTTCTTTGCAGTGAGTAAAGTTTAAAAGCAATAACTATACTAACACAGAAACTGAAACATATTTTTCCACCCGAGTATGGAAAGAGTTTGCAATTTTGAAGTCTGTGTTGCCTGACAGAGACATACCAGATATGCTGGAACTGTAATTGCCTGCTTACGGGGATAAACAAGTAAAAGTACATTACTGGTTTAAACACTGTGAAGAGCATTATATTTGGCTGTAATGTTCAAAGATGTATTGGGAAATGTGAATTAGCAAAGTGGAGGGGGTCGATGTGGGATGGCTAGGTAGCGGTCAACCTGGAGGCTGCTTGATCGTCTAACATCTCCACATTTTATGCTTATTGGCCAGAGAATATTTTCATTTGGGGGAAGGGGTGATCTTAGATAAGCATGTTGTTGGGGCAGAGGGAAATTAACCTAGACCCGTTAATTTTTCTGAGTTAGGGTCAGGCCCCCCCTCTCGGAAGCATCTAAATGGGGTCCTCTTTCATATGGTTACCCTTCCCCCACATTTCCAAAAGAATCACAGGGGAACAGGGTTTGTGATCCTGGAAGCCACTGCCTGAAGGAAGAGAGGCAGGGGATTAGTCACCTGTGCCCTTTATACCCTGAGACCAGGGTGCTCCTTCAGGGTTATACTACTTACAGGGTGCTTTAGGCACCCCAGGAGATCACTTACTCTCCCATAGGATGATGCAGGCCCTCCTGCATTGTTCTCTTTGTATATAGTTTTGTGCAATTGTTAAATGTTTGCTGTTGTTTTTTTTTTTTACTGTCTTTATTATTTTTATTTTTGGAAATCTTCTTCTGATATAATGCCTGGCCTACAGTGCAGTGACGCGGAGGTGTGGGATGGGTGGCTGGCTTTTGGGGACATGGGGTCTACATGGTAAGATATAAAACTTATAAGACTAAATTATGGATACACTTACAGTATGTTCCTGGAATGTGAAGGGGATTAATGGGGTGGTCAAGAGAGCCAAAATCTTACAGGAATTTCAGAGGGCTAAATGTGATGTGGCTTGTTTGCAAGAGACTAAGCTTTCATCTATAGAACACTTAAGACTGTGGAGGATGTGGGTGGAAGGGGTGTACGCAGACTCACATCCAGATTCCAAAAAAGCAGGGGTGGTGGTCTTGGTGCACAGAGGACTACCTTTTCAGATAACTAACATCCATTGTGAGGGCTTGGGCAGATTTGTCCTAGCATCTAGGATATTAAGGGGTCACCTCATACATGTACTTTTGGTCTATGCACCCACACCCCCTACTGGAGAATTTCTACGCAGGGTTTTCCAATGGCTTTCTTCATTGCCAGATGGCCAAATTTTATGTCTGGGAGATTGGAACTACTTGGAGGATGCAGGAGTGGATAGAAGTCCTTCGTGGAACGGCAGGGTGTTTGCTCTAGGTTACTCCGAATGTTGAGGTCCAGGGGACTGGTTGACCCATGGCAGCTACAAACCCTACAGAATGGAAATATATGTTTTACTCTCCTGCCACAAACTCATACTCTTGATTAGACAGAACGCATATGCAGAAAAACTGGGCATATGTAGTGGAGGATATTAGAATGAAAACTATAACCTTATCTGACCATGCCATGCTAGTGGCACACCTGAAGTGGGGTCTGAAACTCTAAGGGAGGTTGGCACCTGAATGTTAGTCTCTTACATGACAAAGAATTTATAACGCTACAAGAGAACTTATTAAAAACTACCTGTCTGAAAATATGAATAAGGAACTGCCCTCGGACACGTATGGGATTGTTTGAAAGTGATAATAAGGGATGTGTGATTTCTTATGCATCTCATAAAAACAGTTACATCAGGCTATGATTGACAAGGCAGAGGATGTTTTATGGCAAGTAGAGTCCGAACATAAAAATCAAGAGACTCAACCTTCAACCTAAATTGAAACAAGCCAGGAGAACCTGAACAATTTATTCATGCTGAAGGCAGAGAATACTCTTAGATTCACTCGCAAAGATATTATGAAGGTGGGGAGAAGGTGGGACATTTGCTTGCCCTGTGCCTTAAAAAAACAAGAGGTGGATGGGTACATCGCCAAGATTGCATGGGAGGATGGATGGGGGAGTGGTTTCATCCCTCCAGAAGTGGCGGAAGAATTTCATCAATATTATGCTAAGTTATATACTCAAGAAAGATTACCTGATCGCCAAACCAAAATTAATGATTTATTTGTAAAAGTAGATCTTCCACAGCTGGGAGAAACAACAGTTCCTGGAAGATCCATTCACAAAACAGCACATTAGTACGATTATTAAGTCCTTTAAAGGGGTAAGGTGGCAGGACCAGATGGAATCCCATCTGAATTCTGTCAGGCCTTTTCCAAAGAGTTAGTGCCTCTTCTTACAGCGGTCTGCAATGTAGCTCACCAAGAAGACCAGATGCCAGAGTCATGGAGCAGAGCGTTGGTGACGGTCCTGCCTAAACCTGGAAAACACCCTCTGAAATATTTCACGTATCACCCCATATCGTTACTCTAGCAGGATGCAAAGATATTCGTTAAGGCCTTAAGTACAGTACTAGGGTACAAAAGTCATCACAGAACTGGTTCACCTTACAGATGGATTTATCCCAGGCCGACTATATTCAAGACAATGTCCATCTTCTGCTGAATGTGCTGGATTTGGCGAGGTCACTCAGATCCAATATTTTATATGTAGTAATATTGATCGATGCTGAAAAAGCATTCAATCTCTTGGATTGGCAATTTTTAGAAGCAACCCTGAGCCGTTTTGGATTTGGCCCCAAATTTAGAACTTGGATCTATAATCTTTATCAATTCTCCATGGCTCAGGTTAAGGTAAATGGCATGACCTCAACATCTCTGACAATTAAAAGAGGCACCAGATAGGGTTGCCCTCTTACTCCCTTTTTGTTTACCCTTAGTATTGCGCCCTTAATGGCATTCATTCAACAATCTCCAGACTACGAGGGTAACCGGTTAGAGGATGAGAAGCTGCGTATTTCTCTATATGCAGATGACACACTACTATACCTTCCAGACCCAGCTAAGATAGCCCTAAGGTATTGAAAATGTTGGAGTACTTTGGGTCTATCTCTGGTTTCAAAATCAATACAACAAAAACAGAGATGCTCCCGGTAGGCATGTATAAAAGTACACTTCCTACAGGGTTACGCTGAGCCATAAATGGATTCAGATATTTGAGAGCCTGGATTCCAAGGGTTATCACTCAGTTATACCTCACCAATCATCTTAAGCTTCTTTGTGAGGCTCAGTCAGACTGTAGAAGGTGAAGAGAATTACCACTTTCCCTCTTTGGTAAGATTGAAACGATTTAGATGAATTTACTCCCATACTTTCTATACATCTTTTCAGTAGTGCCAATTAAACTCCCAGGGTGGTTCTGAAAAGTGTTAAGATCCACTCTAACAAAATTCATTTGGGGAGGTAAGAAACTCCTAATTAGATGGTCGGTTCCAACAGCGCCCAAAGGGTGGGACTGGCCTTGCCAGACTTCAAGCTATATTATTGAGCGCCGACTTCAATATATCATCCCACATTTGAGACAGACCGATCCTCCTTTGGATAATTTTAGAGAAGGAACAACAGGGCAGTTTATATCAAAGACATGATGTTCATGGACAAAATAATCTTAAACTGCTCCACACGGGAACATGTGGGCATCTTTGCTTAAACAATCTTTGGCGGGAGGATTTACCACAAATATCACCTACATCTGACCTTAGCTAATGACACTCCACTATAAGCTTGTATAGATTTTATCCCATTCAAAATAGAAGGGGGAGGCAGAATGGGGGAAGATATGGATTGAAAACTATTGGACAATTCTTTCAGGGGGGAACGCTCAAATCCTTTTTGCAACTATGTCAGGAGTACCATATTTCGAGGAAGGATATGTACAGATACCTACAGTTTAGACATTATTTACTAGACACATCCTGAAGAGCCCAGCTAGACTTGGATCCCAGCCTTCTTAAACATTTAATGCTAGAGGTAGAATCACCAAAATTTGCTCTCCAATTTGAAGCAAAATGCTGGACAGAAAATCCAGGACAAATGGCAGTCAGAAGCAAGTATAACTATGCAAGAACAGGAATGAGCCAGAATATGGGACAGGGTGTTCTCTGCCACATCATTACCCTCATGGAGGGACTTCAGATGGTGGGTAGTGACAAGATATTTTCGCACTCCTGTAATAACAAAACATTTTGTTGCAAACCAGACAGATGTGTATTGGAGAGGATGTGGAGAGCGGGGGACATCTACTCACATTTTTTGGTCTTGTCCCATTGTGGACCCTTACTGGCAAGAGGTGGAGACAGTGATTGGACTGGCTTTAGGGACCACGGTTCCTTGGCAACTCCAAACTTTAGTGTTAGGATTCCCTCCCTCTCTCCCTTGACCTTATGTATAAAGGCACAGAAATATTTATTTTATATCCTGATAGCAGCAGTCTTAAAGGCTATTACTTGGCTTTGGTTGACTCCCAAGAAACCTTCCACAGTCACCTGGTGAGAAATGTGTCAAAATATAATGGAAATGAAAAAGATGACAGCTAAATTAAGGCTTAAAAAAGATAAATTTATAAGTCATTGGTTCCCCTTCTTCCATTATCTGGCAGCCAAACAAAACAGAAATGTATTGAAGATCTTGGCTGAACAAGGATAGAGGGTAACCTGCATATTCTAAGTCCAGTCCTTTCTCACCCTTCACAGTCTGGATGTACTAAACTCTTGATAGTTTAAATAGGACGTTTAAAAGAAGAGTATATATATATATTTATTTGTTCCTTTATTTTCTTGACTCCATTTGTGGGGGGATTATGATTAATTTGTATGTATTGGCTATAACCTTATCAAATCAAACTGACTACAAACCTACTAAAGAGCCATTTTAATTTTTCTCTTTTAAGTTACAGTATATTATGTAATATAATAAGTAAATATGTGACTGTTGTTGATTGTTAGAATAGTTCTGTGTCAAAGCTGTTATGTGTAATTATGAACAATCATAATAAAATATTATTTAAAAAAAAAGAAAATAAGAGTCCATGGACTATAACAAATGATTCTTTAAGTGTTCTCTTCTATTGCACTTTCCATGTAGATTCTTAATAAAATGGGTGTTAAACTCTCAGTTTGATAAAAAAGAATAAATACCGTTAATATGCAAAAACATGGGTGATTAGTTTCTCCAAGTACATTCCAACTCAAAAGTTAAATTGTCCTTACAAATATATATCTATTTATTATTTTTTTAACATTTGTTGCATAAATCCATTTTAAACATTTTACAACATCCAATACTACTATTTCTAAGAATGGATTCATGAGACCATGTAATATGTCATCAGATATCTGACAGAAGTCGTTTAAAAGATACCTAAACCCATTAATTTAACCTATTGAATTTCAAAAAATAAATGGCTTCACAGCCTTTTAAAGGAAAGGCTGTTGTTTACATCTATGCTAAAGCTGCATTTATCTGATTAGAATAAATGCAGTTTCATAGCATTAAAAAAGTGTAAACAACAGCCTTTCCTGATTCAAATTTCCTTCCCCGACAAACCATGAAATAGTTGCTGACATGCAGCGTGATTATGTCATTGAAGCAAGAGCAGCAGAAACCATCCAGCAAGAAGTGCTGCTGTTATGTACAGACTGCAATGAATCTGCCCAAAACAAATAAAAAGACAGTAATCGTCACTTAAACTATGCATTATTTACACTAATGCATGGGTTAGGTGATGATTTTTAGAAGTCTGCTAGCAGATACTGATTGAGCAGCAGCTAAACGAGCAGTACAGTTTTAGTGTCGGTCTGTGCCATAAGGTGAAAAGAGTAAGTATCCCACCCCACCCATTACACAAAAATTACCTGTTTTTTGTGGGTAGTGGAATGTTTTTAATTTAATTCCAGTGGCTATTTGGAAATGTTTCTTGCACAGCCATGCCATCAAAGCTCTTGGACACCCCCTCCCCACCAAATGACAGCCTTCTTTCATGCTCTCTGCTCCATCATGTAGTCACTCTTCCAAGTGACAATCACATGCCTTGTCCCTAATTTGCTCAGCCCCTGTTCCTGTTAGAAAAATACTGCAAAGTAGAAAGACTGAATGGTTTAACCTGTCCTCTGCAGCAGACTCAAAAGAAAAGCCATCTGTGTCTCTTTCTCTCTGAATAGTTACTGTGCTGACTGACCTTATTCTGCTCAAATGTCAGTCAGCACAGTAACTCTTCAGAGAGAGACAGCTTTGCTTATGAGTCTGTTGCAGACGACAGGTTGATCCATTTGGTCTTCTGCTTTGCAATATTATTTTTTACAGGAACAAGCACTGAGCAAATTAAGAACAAGGCATACGAATTGGGAGATCAACAGCATGATGGAGCTGCGAGCATGAAAGAAGGCTGCCATTTGGTGGTGGTGGTGGTGGGGGTCTCCAAGAGCACAGCAATGTCAAGAAAATGTTTCAGATAGCCACCAGATTTAAATTACAAACCTTTTGTGTCCACAGAAAACAGAAGTGATTTTCATGTAATGGGGGAGGGATTGGGCACTTGTTCTTTTCGCTGATGGCAAAGACAAAGACTGAAAGTGTACAGTTTGTCATACTCTTCCATCAACATCTGCTAGCAAACTTGTAAAAATCATCACTTAACCCATGCATTAGTTCTAAATAATGCACAGGTTAAGGATGATTTTTATTCTTGTTTTGAGCAGATTTATTGTAGTCATTTTTATGTAACAGAAGCACTGCTTGCTGGATGACTTCTGCAGCTCTTGCTTCAATGATGTAATCATGCTGCCAAATTTGAACAAGGAAAGGTTGTTTACATTTTTTTAAATGCTACAAAACTGTATTTACTCTAATCAAATAAATGTAATTATGGCATAGAAGTAAACAACAGCCTTTCCTTTTAAATGCTATGAAGCCATTTTTTTTATTCTGTAGGTAAAAATAATGGATTTAGGCATCCTTTAAATGTGGAGACACTTCTTTCTAATATTAATAAAACATGGGGGGGTGGAGTCACATGGGTTAGTATCTCCAAATCATTCTTTCTACAATCAAATTTCCCATTCTCCAGGCCTTGATTTGTACTTTTAGGGACATATTTTCATTTTAAAATCATTGAAGGGGCCAGCCCGGTGGCGCTCAGTGTTGAGGTGCTGGTTGTCACACCTCGCCCCACGCTGGCAACCCATGTTTGGGAGTGAGCTTGGGCCACTGGGGGTCAGTGGGGAGGAGAAAGTTGGAGCGTCCATAGGCAGCTCACCTTCTGGGGAAGGAGGGATGCACAGGTCAGTAACAGAGTGAATCCCAGCTGTGGCTGGGTGATACTAAGCTGGCTCCGGCTAGCAACTGGGAGGTGTAGCATGGCAGATGTTGGCTGGAGTGTGCACAGGAGCATGTGAATTCCTACCTGGACATCCTTGCACATTCACACTCATTGTGGGAGGGTTGGAGTGGATCTCGCAAACAAGGAAAAGCCCCCAAGCCTTGGGAGGGCAACGATGCCCTAGGCCCCATGCCCACAATTGGACTCCACCCACTAAGGTCCTGATCCTCTGTGCCACAGTCCGACTCCTGCAGCAATTGGATTTCAAGGAGCACCAAAGTAGTGGAGGTGGCCCTGTCTTGGGGGATAGAAAGCCAGGGGGTTGATGTCAGGTAAGGGCTATGAAGCAGAGCTCCAGGAGGGGACCCTGGGTGGGGGAGTCTCAGGCAGGGTGGGAAAGCTGAGGGACTTCTGAGAGAGATCCCCGGGTTCAGTGACCGGAGGGAAAAAGAGTAAAAAAAAAAAAACATTGAAAGAAATGTTTAGAGTCTGAACTTGAAGAAGACTCTTCAATCCAGTTGTTCAGTATGAAATATTAAATATGATTCTAAAGCAATGGTTCTTAAGCCACAAATTTTGGTGACCTCAAGGGCCCTCTCAATGGGCGGTCACCAAAAGTTACTGATGGCTCTCACTCCTTATTTTGTTCACCTCAAATGCCCTGATATACCCCTCTGATATTACACACATCTTTTCACACAGTATACATTAAATTGAGTTCATAATGTATTTTCAATTGGAATGTAACTCCCATGTTTTTCTATAGGTACTAATTTTCCATTCCATTACCTTTGTATCTGGAACTCTTACTTTTTTATTTGGTTTATTTATAAGTTTTTTTTGTGACCGAGTAAATACACAACACAACTAAATGTCTATTTTCAGGTATGACCTGGGAGGGTACAAGAGTAGTCCCCAAGGTGTCCCCTAAAGTCCACGAAATTCCCAGGTTGTTCTTAAAATGTTTAAAGTGGTTTTTGAGTGGTGCATCTGCATGGTGTACATGAAGCAGAGTGCAGCTTGAATGTTTCCTGGCAGGGAAAGTATTCCCTTCATAAACATCATACAGAAGCAGTTATACTAAATTTTCAAAAAAAAAATCACAAAAATACAGTTCATCACTATACTCTGCAGTACTGTACTGGTTGTGTTTCACTTTCCTGTTGCATTGCCCTGCTTGGCAACCATGACTGGCAACACTTTCTGCAAGTATGCAAGGTATGGCTTGCAGTGTCTTCTTTTTAATGTCTTCCAAAATAGCTTCATAGCGTCAACAAGTTTGTACTTTGTCTGAGGTTTTTTCTTTTCGTTGATAAATATTTTCATGGCATGGCACACTGTCTCAATTGGATTCATATCTGGACACCTGGCTGAACAAATAAAAAAAAATTAAACACTATGTGATGGCCACTTTTCTTAGTGTGGCTGGCAGGGAATGCATTCCCTTTACAAACATCATACAGAAGCAGTTCTAACTTTAGAATTTCTTGTGGTATAAACATGAAATTCAATACTTGTTCCTAAGGTGTCCCCAAAGTCTACTAAAATCCCAGGTTGTTACAAAAGATAAAGTGGTTTTTGAGGCATGCATCTGTGTGATGTATATGAAGCAGAGAGTAGCTCGAATAGTATCTCCTACCAGGGCTGCATTCTCTCCACAAACATTACACAGAAGCAGTTGTAACACTGGAATTTCATGTGGTACTACAATGAAGTGCAGTATCCATGTTCCCCAAGGTGTCCCCTAAAGTCCCCTAAAATCCCATGTTGTTATGAAAAGGCTAAATTGGTTTTCAATGGGTTCATCTGTGTGGTGTATGTGAAGCAGAGTGCAGCACAAATTTTTCCTGGCAGGGAATGCATTCCTTCACAAACAGCATACAGAAGCAGTTATAACTTTGAAATTTCTTGTGCTATAAAAATGAAATGCGGTATACATGTTCCAAAACGTGTCCTTTAATGTCCACTGAAATCCCAGTTTGTTAAAAAATTAAAGTATTTTTGTGGCTTGCATCTGAATGGTGTATGTGAAGTACAGCGCAGTTTGAATATCTGCTGCCAGGTCCTGCATTCATTTCACAAACATCACACAAAAGCAGTTACCACTTTAGAATTTCTTGTGATATACATTTTCCACAAGGTATCCCCCAAAGTTCATTAAAATCCCAGGTTGTTTAAAAAAAGGTTAAAGTAATTTTCAAGGGGTGCATCTGTGTGGTATATGTGAAGCAGATTGCAGCTTGAATGTTTCCTGGCAGAGACTGCATTCCCTTCACAAACGCTATTCAGAAGCATATATAAGTTTGGAATTTCTTGTGACATTACAATTAAATGTGATATATACTATATGTTCCCTAAGGTGTCTTCTAAAGTCTAGTATAATCTTAGTACATTAAATATAAAATAAAGGATGGGGAAGTGTGATATGAGAATGTAATGCACACCCAAGGTGTGAGATGCTACATAAACCCTGAGGGTGAAGCCCAAGGGGTTTATCAAAACAACTACCCTGAGCGTGTGCATTAAGTTCTCATGTACACTCCTCATCTTTATTTATATAATTACTGATGAGCAATTTTTCCAGCCCAAGTGCTTCGACTGAGACATGCACACACACACACACACACACCCTCTCTTCTTTCTCAATAACCCCTCCCCTCCATGGCACCTTCAGTCTACCTGTTTGGGGCATACCCTGCACACCCCCCGAGCAGCCTCAAATGCAGCTGCAGCAGCAGCAGCAGCAGCTCAGCCCCAGCTCCTACTACAGATTCCCCAGCTGTGCAGCTGTCCCAGTCCCCAGTCGCTGTCTCCTTCTCCCCGTTGTTTAACCAGGAGTAGCACACTAAGTTGAAAACTTTTTACAGAAGCGACCTGGGAGCACAGGGAAGTTAAGTGGCTTGCTCAGAGTCACACAATATGCAAGTGGAAGCTGTGGGATTCAAACCCAGCTCTGGTCTGTTGGATGTCACCAGATTTGCAGCTCAGAGCCTTAAACCACTGCACTATACTGCCTCTTTCTCACCCCACAGCAGCCTAAATACAGCACAGAAGCCTGCAGCTCCTTCTACTCCCATGTTAATTCTCCCCCCCCAACTTTATAGATGAAATGGTGATTGTGATTGCGCTTATTTCTTCATGACGGCAGTCAGCCATGGACCATTCCCACTGACAGTGTGCATTGGCTGAGGCTTGCTGGTGGACCACAGGATAAACCAGATATTTTAAAAAAATTAACAGTAGGATCAACCAGATAGATTAAAAAAAAATTATTCTGGGATGGTGAGAGTACTATTGTGACGGTTCCTTGCTAAAAAAGTTACAGAGCTGCCAACAAAATTACAGAGCCACCATTTTTTCAGAACTGTTTACACTGCCCTCAACAGACAGGGAGCATATGAAAGAGCTTTTCCTTTTGACTGACAGAGTGTGTGAATGCCGGTAACCGACTGGTTATTATGGCAAATATCAGCTGGTTGAGCTCTAAGAAAAAATTGCTCACCAGTAATTCCAAAAGGTTAAAGTGGTTCTCAAGGGGTGCATCTGTGTATTGTATGTGAGCAAGAGTGCAGCATGGATGCCTCCTGACAGGTTCTGCATTTTTCTCACAAACATCACCCAGAAGCAGTTGTACTGTTGGAATTTCTTGTGGTATTACAGTGAAATTCAATATACATGTTCCCAAAGGAGTTCCCTAAAGTCTATTAAAATCACAGATTGTTATAAAAAGGTTAACATGTTTTTGAGGGGTGCATCTGCCTGGTATATGTGAAGCAGAGTGCAGATCTAATGTTTCCTGGCATGGAACACATTCTTGTCACAAACATCTTACAGAAGCAGTTATGACTTGGAATTTCATGTGGTATTACAATAAAATTTAGTATACATGTTGCCCAGGGTGTTTCCTGAAGTTCACATAAATCCCAGCTTGTTAAATAAAGGTAAAAGTAATTTTCAATGGGTGCATCTGTGTGGTGTATGTGAAGCACAGTGCAGTTCAAATGTTTCCTAGCAGGGAATGCATTCCCTTCACAAACATCATACACAAGCAGTTATAACTTTGGAATTGCTTGTGATATAAACATGAAATTATGTGTACATGTTCTCCAAGGTGTCCCTTAAGTCCACTAAAATCCCAGGTTGTTAAAAAAAGGTTAAAGTGGTTTTCAATGGATGCATCTGTTGGATTTATGTAAAGGGGGTTAGGTGCTTAATAATACGTTGTTAGGGAAAGCAGGTGGATCACAGCAGAGCTGGCACATGTGCATATTTAACAGTTGAAAATGACATAATGTGGTAGTGATCAAGAAATTCATAAGCAATAACACACAATGAGGTATGGGTTAGTCTGGATAAGCATGATACCTAGGGGCATAGTGAGGCATGAGACCACAGTCTGAGTGCCTTACTGCCCATAGAAATGTGTTTGTCTAGACTAAACCTTACCCCAGAGTGTATTATTGCACTTATAAAATGGGTATATGTTGAGAAAAATGAAGACACAGTACAAACACTATAAATTTGCAGAAAAAAAAATTATTGAAGATATTGATATGAAATACAAAATAGTTCCTAACTTGGATAACTTTTGGGTGGGTAAAACAATGGGAAGGCTTTCAGCATGAGGTTCATGGGTGAAGCAACAACGCCACTCCCTATCAGGCCTTAAAAGGCTCCCTCCTGGACTGCTCCAAGATTCATTTCTTTGTTGCAGCCAGAGGCTCTTATGACTGTTTCTCCCATAGCTGCACTTCTTTCATTTTTCCTCTGGCAGCCTTCTCCATCTTCTCTCTCCTCCCTCCTCCCCCTTTGTCCTTCCCTCATTCTGCTACTCTTTCCTTTTGCCTTTTTCCCACCTGTGTCTGCCACAGATGGGGCATGGAACCGCTAGTTCCCTCCCTGTTCTGCCGCTAGCTTCACACTGTCCTCACCTTTGTCTGCATCCCCTCCCCTTCCTCCTTTGTACCTCTGGATTGTCACCTGCGTCCCATGTCCTGCTCAGGTTTCGTCCTTGCAAACTTCCATTCTGCCTTCCCTCTTGGGCGCTCCAGTGCTCTTTCACGTTGTCCGCTGCTCCTGCCAGGTTGCTCCACATTCTCCATTTCCGCATTCAGTCCTCCCGACCGCCTGCTCCTGCTCACCATTGGCCGCCGGAGCTTGGGTGTGCCTTCGCCCTCTGTGCTCTGCTATGGCAATCTCCTGTTCTTGTAGGCTGCTCTGATTGTCCCGTTTGTGTTTTCTTGGGCTTTTCCTTTCCTTATTTGACTCCTCCGCTCCATAGCTGCGTGAGCACTCTGGGAGTGATATCATCCCATGGTGCTCCATTTCCCGGCTCCTCAGCTCCCTTCCAGCTTTCCTTGCAACATTTTTTCCTCCTGTTCTCCTCCCGCGTTAGCCACAGGTCCAGTTTCCATAGCACACTGCCTCTTCCTGGTGCTTCAGTTGCTCTTGTCCTTTCCGAGTGACCCCGCTGGCTACCACTCCGTACTGCTCACCATCTTGCCTCATGATTCAGGGTCAAAGCTTCAAAATCAGGGACACAGATGCATACTCAAGGATGCATCTTATAAATCTTTACTATTCTCTGGATTAGTTGTTAGGATACAGGGTTTGTGTTAAGATGTTTTTTCTGATGAAGACCAAGTCTGTACCTTTACTGTTTGCCATTCTTTCATGTTTCTTGTCCCCACTGTTCTATTGAATGACAACGGATTTTCTGTGGGACAGTGGAAACTTTTGAGACCCTTTGTTCCCTGCCTCACATTTTGGCTTGGGTCTGAGGACTGCTGCCACCCGCTCCTTCGCTTGCTGACATCATTGTCAGGTTGCCTCCTGGATGTCTCCATTATCAGGTGGGACTCCATGCTCCTCTGTGTCTTTCTGGTAGACTCTCAGGCATCTCCTGTTCAGCTCTCTTCATTTGCTTTCTTTCCTGTGGGTGTTTCATGGTCTTTTTCTACTTGGTGAGCTCCTCTCTCACGTGTCCCTCTTCCCCTTCCCAATCGCTTGTCTTTAGCTCTGGCCTTCGCTGCTCATTGCTCTTGGTTTCACCATGATGCGTTTTCTTAATTTTGTCCTGTCTGTGCTTCCCCATGGTGGGCGCTTGCCCTCCTACTCCCATTCCCTCCGCCCTCTGCTGTTCTCCTTCTCTGACTTCTGCTTTCTTTTGGGGCTTCCTATCCTGCTGTTCCACTATAACACCATACCCTACTCATTCACATTGCTTATTATTCCTCCTGCATATACCCCTGCCTACTTGTCTCTTCCTCTGACCCTATTCCCCGTTCTAGTCAAACCTATTCAGATGTCCTCCTGGTACTGCCTATCTCACCATCGGCTGCGGTTTCACCTGGCCGCCTCACCCTACCTTCATGCAATTCTGTCCATTCTGAATTTGGCTCAATGGACCTGGTGGCATGCACTCCCATGGTTACCAGTCACAGGTAGCTTCCTCATGACATAAGCCTGGTTCTCCTTCACTCAGTCCGACCTCAAGATATACTCATTCACATTGATCAACTGAGCATATCTCTATTAGATCCATGCTCCTCATCAACCTGCTGCATTCCTGTGGTTATTATCACCATCAGTCTCCTCAAGACCGTGATCTGAGTCTCCCGCTCCACGTGACCTCTCCATGGGTCCATTCCTTCACATAAACTACTCAAGCAGAACCCTCTCAGGTCCATGCTGCCTCGACTCAACCTGTTCCTCACTTGAAGACATGCCTTCCATGTCCATTGCCCCTTGGTTGAGGCTGGCTGGTGGCCACTCATCAATGGGCCCTTTAGCTGCCTAAGTGGGTTTGGGGTGCTCTCTACTGCATTTTCCTATCTGACCGCCTCTGGTTCACATGGTTTATTTCATAGGTTCGATAGGCCAGCTGGTGCCTCAGCAGTCAACTCTCCTCTCTTGCTTTGAGTGTCTAGTTGCATTCCCATTACAAGGACAGAGTAGAGAGCTTCATCTCATTGGAATCTTTTCCTCTTCCCAATATCGACTCTTGTTGCAGTAGCTGAGCTGTCACTAATCAAAACATGCTTCAGCCTGGAGGGAAGGCAATCTAGGCCTTGGATCCCCAGAGGCTTCCTTCTCAAAGGTTTTTTTTCCTCTTCTCCATACCGACGGTCATAATATTAGACAGGGTTAGTACTTTCATAGGTTCCGTAGTTAGGTTCCACTGTTGGATGGAGTTGGATGGTGGCCCCGGCTGTTCCCTCTCTCCTTAGGAAGTCTGCCCTTCTGCATCTTGTCAACTTTCATTTAATTCATTGTCCTAGTCATATCTCATTCTTCTCCTGTCCTTCCCATCTACGTCTATCTCCTTACTTTCTGGTCTCAATCTATTCTGATTTCTCACCTCTTCGATGCTCAACATCCTTTTGGGTATTCTTTTTGGGCTTCTTCCTAAGCTACCTTTAGCTAAGGGAATTATTCCAGTGACACCTATGGGGGGGGAACCCTCCTCTAGGGTTCCTTGTGTCGTACACCTACAGGGTGGTATATTCCATAGATAGAGAGGTGAACAGCCACAGTGTATCGAAGTCACACAAGCATACATCTCATCCAGTTGCACAAGCACAATTGAATGGGAAGGCTTTAAGCCTGAGGTTCAATGGGTGGAGCAACAGTGTCACTTCTTAAAAGGCCACTCCTCCAGGACTGTTCCAGGATTCGTTTCTTCATTGCCTCACCATCCACCCCTTCTTCTCCAGTGGCTCATCTCTTTTTCCCGTGGGCTTCTTCCTAAGCTACCTTTAGCAAAGGGAATTATTCCCATGGCACCTATGGGGGCCCTCCTCTTGGGTTCCTTGAGTCGTACCCCTACAGTATGGTGTATCCCACAGATAGCGAGGTGAACAGCCACAAGGTATTAAAGTCACACAAGCATCCATCTCTTCCAGTTGCGTAAGCACAATTGAACAATAGTTTAAATCATGCGTTGCACTGTTTTTTTTTCATGTCATTAGCTGACAGGTTCACCTTGTTTTGTTCAGGCACTTTAAGCACTTGAATGGTAAACTTCCTTTTGTGTTTCCCCCTCTCTTCCTCCCCTCCCTGTTAGCTTAGACTCTATTTGTATAAAATTAGCATTATTCCTCCTCTCATTGTGTAATGTTAGCCTATCTCACTACTGTCTGAACTAGGTGTATGCCAGTTGTATTGTATTGTATTATACTATATTGTATACTCTATACCACATTGTCCTACCAGGGCCTCCTTGTAAATGAGCATGCTCAATGGAGTTTTCCTGCAAATAAACTTGAACTTTCAGGAGGTTTTGGCACCAGTGAAGTTGTAACTGGTGAGATGAAATGGTTTAATGAAGGCTGTATTCTTTTGTTCTGTTGCCCTTTCAGTCTGTCCAGGTGATGGCAGTGTTGCATCTAGTGGTGGGCGAAGTGGGCTCAATCCACTCCGTGAAGTGATTCACGGAGCAAAGGTGGATTTGCGGAGTGCTCTGCAATGCGAAGCAGAGTGATTCGCATTATAATGGGTAATGCAAAGTCCATTGAAAAACTGACTTTCATGCTATCTCTCTCCCAGACCACTACTCCACCAAAATCTTAAGTGAAGTACATTGAGACAACGCACTTTGCTTCACTTTGCCTTGTTTTGAGCTCCGAAGGTGAATTTTGCAGTGATTCACAGGATTTCAGGTCACATGGGTTCTATATTGATCTGCACAGCCTCAGTTCGGGGTAGTGTGTAGGAAGCAATAGGAGACAGTGTGCTCTGAGAGCTGTCTGTGATTGAAACCTTCTAAAAGCTGTTAAAAAAGCATTTTTGCATTTTTTGGGGGGCTCCACCTTTAGTTCATCGATTGTAGGAAACCCTCCTGTGCTCATATCATCGAGCATTTTTGTTTTTGTGTAGATTTTGAATGTTAATGTACAACATTGAGTGTGTGTAGTGAAAGACAGTGAAAGTGTGCTTTGGGGGAGGGGCGTATCTGTGGTGTAGGTAGATTTAAGTTGGAGAATAGGGATATCTTTGTTTTTGGTTATATTTTGCTATATAACTGACTGTGTTAATGTACACAGTAATATTGTCAGTAATTGTTGACATTTTCTTGCTGATTGTGTGTTGTGTGGATCTGCTGCAGCAGTTCATCATTTCAGGTTGTTTACATTACAATACGTGGCATAATACTGAACTTTTCAATTTGCTATGCATTACTCATTCACCATGGTAGAGAAACTGTTGTGTGTGTGTGTGTGTGTGTGTGTGTGTGTGTGAGTAGTGTTGCATGACATCAAATAATACACCTTTTATTGTGCCACAGTGTAATTGCAGGCACAGCAGTGTAAACCTGCTAGCCACTGCAGCTGCCTGATTTTGTACTGCAATCGTGGTATCTGTTCTTTGTTTTGCTGCTTGTACTGCTGTAAAATCTGCAGTCAGTGCTCCCCCAACCCCCACTGGCAAAAGGAATTTTTTACCAGATTGGATTGTTTTTGTGACCTCATCAGCACCACTGGTTACTGAAGCTGTTTTCATTGCATGACCGTCTCTATCTGTTGCTGAAGCCACAGTTGTTTTTTTGGCTTCACATCCAGCATCCCCCCAATCAGACAGTGAATGTACTGAAATCTAAATTTGTTTAGAATATTGTTGTTGATCCCCCAAAATGCCCGCAAAGAGACGTGCAAGCAAAGCTGGTTCTCGCCATGGCACTTCTGCCAGTAAGATAGTCTGTGGGAGTGGTAGTACGCAGATGCAGAAGTGCATTGCTGATGTGAGGAAAGGTATTTTTCCTGCAATACTTTTTACAGCCCATTCAGTAGCTTCACTCATAGTTGGAGGAGATGATGTTTTAACAGCCAGTGGTGTTAGTGCAGTTGCTGGTAGGTAGTATGAGTATTGCTGCCTCAAGTTCAATTCTGACCAGTGTACCATATCCAAAAATATAGTGGGTGTGAAGCAGTGCAAGTGTGTGGCAGTGTAGATGATGTCATACTTCCAGTAACATCCAGTAACTGAACCTGAGGATTCTGATAATCATGTCAATGATAGCAACAACATGATATTTACGTCACAGCGTTCATGTCATGCATTTTCCATGCAGTGATTCACAGTGTGGTGAAAAAATATCAGGAGATGGTGGTGTAGATGATGATGATGAATGTGATGATGATGATGATGATGTTGCTGTTGTTGCAACGTGCAGTCCACATGCTAGCATCCAAGCGAAGATGTGGATGTGTGTGATGTTGATGAATATGATGATGATGATGTAATTGACCCCAGTTGGGAACTAGAAAAGAAATTCAAAGTGGCTTTGTCTGAGTCTGTTTGCAGGAATCCTTCTCCCTGTAAAACTTGTGATTTACCAGTTTTAGTTGATGATGATGACCAGTAATAATGATTGGTAGTCGTGGTGGTCAGTTGCAGTCCAGGTGTGCAGTGCCGAAATATCATGTGCCCCCACTTCAGTGCTTGAAATAGCGAGGAGTTAAATAAGCAACATCATGGACATGTTAAAGGCAGAGCATCACAATCCCTTGTTTGGGATTTTTTTGCTCAAGATGCAAATGATGAGTCAGTTGCAATCTGCCAGGTTTGCCATGTGCGTGTAAGCTGAGGTAAAAGGGGAGCCATCTGGGCATAGGAGGACAGCATATGCATCTTAAAAATAGGCACATGGCAGTGTGGACCCAGCACAAGCTGGCAACTAATACCACAGTGGGGCGTTTACCCTCGTCACCAGCAACCATAATGAGCATGTTATCCCCTTCCATGACTGTTAAGTCCAGTAGTAAATTAAACGTGTGTAGTAGTGAGATAATAAGAGCAGGGGATTTCTACAGGCATGATGAGATGGAGGAGCATAATGACTTTGAAATGTTGTCCAGTGCTGGTGAGAGTAGCAGTTTTAGTGGTGGTGGTGGTGGTGGTGAATGCAGTATGTCTAGTGCAAGTGGTACATCAACCCCAGCTGGCAAATCTGGCAAAATAACTGCATTTCTGGGTTTGTCATCATCATCTGTGCAACCATATTCATCAAACGTTCACTCCACCCTGCTAATGCCATTTCACAGAGCACAACCATTTGTGATCACACCCGGTAAAATGTTTAAGTCAGCCCACATTACAGAGTTTTTGCATATAAGCTGTACCTCCCCAATCATACAGTGTCACGTGAACTTAATGCTGCTATAGCTGAAATGCTGGCAATTGATCTTTTGCCCTTCTCCTTTGTGGAGAATTCTGGGTTCCGGTGGTTTGCTGCACGTGCCTGTCCAAAATGGAAAGTCCCATCCAGGACATACTTTTCTACCCGTGCTGTCCCCGAGTTGTTCTGCGCTGTGTCTGACTCAGTAAGACATGCCCTTCAACATTCCTCCTCTCCATTCATCCATTTAAGTATGGATATGTGGACAAGTGGCAAAACAGCGGGGAGTTCATATTTGTGTATAACTACACACTGGGCGCAGGTACCGGGGGTTGTTTGTGATGTTGGTAGTGTGAATAATCAGTGCAGTAAGGTGGATTGTCGCGGTAGCAATCTTCCAGGAATTTGACAGCATGCAACGACTGCTATGCACAATATGACCTGTTCACACACTGGTGAGGACATGTTGGACGTGGTACTGACTGAAATTGACAAATGGCTAAACTCCCTGTCCCTGAGAGCTGGGTTCATAGCAAGTGACAATGGGTCAAATGTGGTGAAATGCATCATGAATGGTGTTTTTTTTCGTGTTCCATGCATGGTCCATTGTTTAAATCTTGTGGTGCAGGAGTTTCTGCAGCACCCTGATGTAAAGGAAATGCTGACCATTGCACGATGTATCTGCTCTCACTTTTCACGATCTGGAAAGGCCCGTGACCAACTGCGGCAGTTGCAGATACAAAACAGCCTGCCTCAGCACCGCTTGAAGCTGGAAGTTGTCACCCGATGGAACTCCACTTTATACATGGCAGAGAGGTTGTATGAACAATACAAAAGCTATCTCAGAATATCTTGTGAAGCATACTAGCCGTGCAGGTCCGGGGCCTCCATGTCTATGACGACTGAACAGTGGCACCTCATGGACTCTGTAATAAAAATTTTGCGGCCTTTTGAACATGCCACACAGGCAATGAGTGGCGAGTCTGCCTCCATTAGCCAATCAATTCCACTGCTGTGGGTTCTGACACAGACATTGGTGAATGTACAGCATGGCCTTGATGTTGCCAGAGACAGTGGTAGCAGTATGTTGCTGCAACACATGCTGACAGTATTCGACCAGAATCGTCACATTGTGAGCGTTCAGCGTAGTGACAACTTTACCATAGCAACAATGCTGGACCCACGATTCAAACATGGAATTGTATCAGTACTGGAGGGAGGGCCTGAATAGGTAAAAAATATCAGTGGTCAACTGGTGCGCTTGGTTCATGGGGCACAGAAGTCACGTGCCAAGGTCAGCAAACCTCAGCAGCATAATCCGGCTGAAGGTGTACCTGTAGGATCATCAAGCATATCCTGCAAAGGGAAGGGGACTGCAGTTCCAGGTGGTCTTTCATCCTAACTGACTGTCATCAACCCACTTTGGGAGGCTTTGTCCCAAGTGGGTATTTGTGAAATAAATGATTTGGGAGAACAGGATGATGCATCAACAACTGGGCACAGAGAATGGTTGAGTCATATTTGTCTGAAAACAGGCATCTGACAATAACTGAAGATCCTCTTTTGTACTAGAGTGGAAAGGTCAGTGAATGGCCAGAGCTGACTGCAGTGGCACTGAAGTACCTCCCATGCCCACCCTCCAGTGTAAGTGTTGAGAGGGTATTCAGCTCAGCAGGTGCAATAGTCAGGGATCGTCGGACAAACCTGTCTCCTGCAAATGTTAGTTTGCTAACATTCATTAAAATGAATGAGAGGCACATACCAGCACAGACTGCAACCTCGGTATTCGTGCCCTGGCCTAGTCATGGTGGTTTTGGTGATGTGGAAATGGACCATCCTGGTGGCACTGGCAGTGGCTGCCTGAAACGGCACACCACTGGTGTAGATGACAACATAGTGGAGAAAGAATTTCCCAGTGGTCAGACTTTAGACATCGATGACTGTGAGGGAAGCTATCTTTATGAGGATGATGATATGGTTAATGCTGGTAGGTTTTAACTGAAGTTGTTAAAAGGCAGTGTGCCACCCCGGACCACCACCACTACCGGGAGTGATGTTAGCCACTGCCACCACTGAGCATGAGTCTGTCTGACTCCCGGACCACCACCACCGGGAATGATGTTAGCCATTGCCACCACTGAGCATGGGTCTGTCTGCCCCCCAGACCACCACCACCACCGGGAATGATGTTAGCCACTGCCACCACTGAGCATGAGTCTCTCTGCCCCCAGACCACCACCACCGGGAATGATGTTAGCCACTGCCACCATTGAGCAAGAGTCTGTCCACCCCCCTGGACCACCACCACCACCACCGGGATTGATGTTAGCCACTGCCACCACTGAGCATGAGTCTGTCTGCCCCTAGACCACCACCACTGGGAATGATGTTAGCCACTGCCACCACTATTGTCCACACCCAGACCACCACCACCACCAGGAATGATGTTAGCCACTGCCACCCTGAGCATGAGTCTGTCCGCCTCCTGACCACCACCATGGGGAATGATGTTAGCTACTGCCACCACTGAGCATGAGTCTGTCTGCCCCTCGGACCACCAGCACCACCACCAGGACTGATGTTAGCCACTGCCACCGCTGAGCATGAGACTGTCCTCCCCTGGACAACCACCACCACCACTGGGAATGATGTTAGCCGCTGCCACCACTGAGCACTGAGTCTGTCCGGACCACCACATCCATCAGCCACAGACACAAAGCTTCTTAATATTTAAACCATAAAGTGAGTATGTGTACTCATGTTTGTTATGCTATTTCACTTCCTTTAGTTTTATGTTTTGTTTTCTGTAGCTTTTCAGAGCCGCAATGATCAAACACATATGGTACACTTATTTTGTGTTTTTTACAGGTTAACAAAAAAGTCTCCTTCACTGAAACTTGCTGGGAATGGTACTGCAGCTGTACTATGCAGGAACCTATGGAATATCGATGTAAATCCATTCTGGTAAGTATAGAATTTTATTTCATCTGTTTCATTGTTTTGGAAGACTGCAGCAAAACCGATTGAGTATGATTCTAAACTAAGTGACGGTATGTCACTAAAACTTTTCTAAGATATCATTTCTGCACTGTATTCTGAACTTGCAGCTGTACTGGCCCTGACCATGACAGTGTGAAAAAGTTGCACAGGCTGTGTTACTTTACAAGATGTGGGTTGAAATGTAACTTGACTTGAGATTGAGAACAAGGGAGGACAAATTACAGTTAAGTTGTAAGAAGTCATTTATTTCTTTTTTAGGAAACTTCAGATTCTTTGTTGTTCTGTCAAAGTGGCCTTATCCAAAAGTTCTTCAACATCAGGCACCCCTCCCCGAGCTGGGGCACACATGCAACATGCAGAAGTCGTTTCATTAGATGATCATGACCATCATTAACAACTGGACTCCAGAAGGATGCAGATGAAATCTGTGAAGAAGTAACAAAATAAGAAATCATTACAGACAAACCTGCAAATAGGCTTCCCCAAAAATATTTCCCTTCATGAGCTTGAGAGTTATCCATGTCCATTTCAATGCAAACAATTCTCATCAAGCACTGGAATATGCACACCAACAGTTTCTGTGACCTGTGATATGGAACAATACTGAGTACATGTCCATGTTAACCCCCCCTCCTCACCTACAAAATACACAAACATATTTATTTATTTATTTAGCTTTTGTTTACTGGGTAAGTACACTAGACAAGTATTATGCCTATTTTCAGGAACGACCCAGGAGAATACAACATGAGGAACAACAGTCAAGGAGACATGGCAAAGAGAGTACAATTTTTTGTCACAGTAAACAAACATATGGGAAATACATCATTTGACGCTAGGGGAAACATATAGTAGTAAGCACATTTCAGATTATACACTCTAGACTAGCTAGTTCAACTGACAGATATATACAGGTCATCATACATAGGAGTGGAGCATAGCTCAAGGACTGGATTGATCATAATATAACTTATAACATTGTCGTATACACCCTAGGCTAGTTGGATCGCGGACAGGTATATACAGCTCATCACATTTTCTAAGTATGCACATGTTAGAAGAAACAGAAACACTTGGTAGAACAAGTTTCTACCAAGTGACCAAGGTGCAATATGTCATGGTTAGCCTATGACGTCGGGAGCAATAATGGGTGTAAAAATGCCCAAGGCTTTTTAGGCAGGAGTGAGAAGTCATTATGATACAGTGGGAAGATATCTCCAGGAATTCAATGGAGACACCCTGAGGAGGTTCAGACAAAACAATTTGACACTTTACTCTAGGGAGGTTGGGGCAGTCCACTCTGATGCTAGTTTTAGGAAACCTCACAGGGAATTTCAAAAATCCAGATAGGTGGGGGCAGCTTGGATATCCACAGGCAGCGAATTCCAGAGTCTGGGCGCACTTATGGCAAAGTCCCGATCTCCCATGAGGGTCCGGGTAGGAGGGACTTTGAGCATCCCTGATGTGAGAGACCTAAGTTGGTAGGGGGTGGGATTCAGTTTAGGCAGAAGCCGTAGCCAGCCCTGGAAGTAGTTCTGATCACTTTCCCAGAGAGGCATCCCAAACCAAAATCAAGGTATCTAGCCGGTGAGAGCCAACGAGAGTTTCTATATAGCTCACAATGGTGGTGAGTCGGGGCAGCCAAGGCAAAACGACAAATGTTATTGTAAGCAGTGTACCACCGGGTGAGATGTGTCTTTGGAGAGTGAGCAAATAGGTGCAGCCCATAGCTGAGGGAGGGAAGGAGCACACCCTTTGCTAGGGCAAGTCTGGCTGCCGGTGTATGGTTATACTTGACCTTATAGGCCAGACCCAGTTTGCAGTTTGCTGCCCTGCAGATGTTAAGGATATGATTACCCATGTCAAGTTGGGGGTCAAGTGTTACCCCCAGATATTTGATGGAGCTCACTATGGGTAGTGAGGATCCATCTGCACTGGTGACATGTAAGCAGGCTGATGAGGCTTTGTTTTAACCATTGAGCCAAAGAGCATAGCCTGTGTCTTTTTCAGGTTCAGGACCAGCTGACTAGTAACCATGACAATACCCTGTTAAAGTCATCAGTCAGGTTCTGGTTTAGGGTAGTGGCATTCTGGGAGTGAGCCAGGATTGCCAGATCATCTGCATACATGGTGGCGCTACATCTGGGTAATAACCATGGGTAGTTGATTGATGAAGAGGAGAAGAGGAGGGACCCAGTACTGAGCCTTGAGACACTCGGAGGTCACCGTAGGGGCTCTGAGAGGACTTTATTGAAGCAGGTACGCTTGATTTCTGCCATGTAGATAACCCATTAGCCATTTCATGGCATGGGGGGAGAGGCCAAGTGACCACAACTGTGCACCAAGCAGTTTGTGGTCAACGAGGTCAAAGGCTTTGGACAGGTTGATAAATATTGCACCAGAGAGTTTGCCCTGGTCCTTGGCTGTCCGGACACTTGATGTAACCGAGATTAAGGCTGTGGTGGTGCTGTGTCCCTTACTAAAGCCATGCTGGGCTGGGGACAGAAGTTCATGAGAGTGGATATATTCCAAAAGCTGCTCAGCTGCTACCTTTTCAAGGAGTCTTAGGGTTGGGAGAATGGCAATCGGTCGATAATTGTCAGGCAGTTTGGGATTTCTTGCTTCAGTACAGGGACAATCTTTGCCTCTTTCCAGATGTCTGGGATGGTCCCCAGACCAAGGGATGGCTGAAGATAAAGGCTACTGGTGAGGCAATGTGTGCAGCGCTAGCTTAAGGAGTTTAGGCTCCAGGTTGTCTAGGCCAGGACTGGGTACTGGGAGAAGCCAGCTAGGCGTTTCTGCAAGTCCTAACTGATACAGCCCTGGGGTATCTATATATATATGTATATATATCAACTCACCAAGGCTTCTATTAGTGTACAGACAAAGGCACCCTTCCATCCAGTTGAGATGATCACATTGCATTTGTTTGAATCGCCTCGCAGAACACATTGAACCAGCAACAGTTTGCTCACGTCGTCATTTTATTCTGGGGGACTTTGAATGTGCTGAAATGCTCCCATTTCACTTTGCTACCACTTGTCAATTTTCTGCACACAAGGAGGATGCATTTTGGGCATGCAGAAAAAATCTGGGGACTCTGTGCCACCACTGCGTGCATGACTGAGTGCGCCATTAGTTCTGGGGGACTTTGTATGTGCTGAAATGCTCCCAATTCACTTTGTTACCACTTGACAATTTTCTGCACACAAGGAGGATGCATTGTGGGCATGCAGAAAAAATCTGGGGACTCTGTGCCACCACTGCATGCATGACTGAGTGCGCCATTACTTGGGGACTTTGTATGTGCTAAACACTCCCATTTCACTTTGTTACCACTTGTAAATTTTCTGCACAAAGAAGATGCATTTTGGGCATGCTGAAAAATCTGGGGACTCTAGCTACTGCACTCACATGACTGAGTGTGCCATTAATTCTGGGGACTTTGCATGTGCTGAAACACTCCCATTTCACTTTGTTACCACTTGTAAATTTTCTGGAGACAAGAAGGATGCATCATGGGCATGCAGAAAAAATCTGGGGACTCTGTGCCACCGCTGCGCGCATGACTGAGTGCGCCATTAATTCTGGGGAACTTTGTATGTGCTGAAACGCTCCCAATTCACTTTGTTACCACTTGTCAATTTTCTGCACACAAGGAGGATGCATCGTGGGCATGCAGAAAAAATCTGGGGACTCTGTGTCACCACTGCATGCATGACAGGGTGCGCCATTAATTTTGGGGGACTTTGTATGTGCTGAAACGCTATTTCACTTTGTTACCACTTGTCAATTTTCTGCACAAAGGAGGATGCATTTTGTGTGTTGTGTGATCTGTGAGCTCATGATATCATACTGACATTATCAATTAAAGCAGCATTGCAAGAATGTCGTGACAAGTTTGAACTGTACTTTTTTATGCTACTTTACATTGCCAGCCACTAGTTACCTCCAGTCGTGACTTGAATGATACTTCTTTTCACTATTCTGTCTGCTTTACTTATTGTATTATTTTTTCATGTATGAAAAAAGACACACCTTTCAATATTGTTCTGACCAGGTTTGTATTTATTTGCAGCTGCTTTTCAATAAATATTATTCTGTGGTGTCATAAAACACTGCCTGCTGCATAACTGCTAATTTACAACAGAAGTGATATATAATAACTAACTGATGTGATGGAGAAAAGCAGAAGAAAACAATGACAAAGACCTGGTCAGCACCAATTTAAAAGGAATGCTCCTTTCGTTATTTCACACATGAAAAAAGGTAGTACAGCAGACTCAACTGGAAATTCTCATATCATTCCAGTCAGGATGTAAGTAAAGGAAGTTGTAACATAGCATTAAAAATATAGGTCAGAGTTCTCAACAGATTGTTGCGCTGCTGCTTTCAGAGATTCACCACGTTACATAGTTATGGTGATGCACAACCTAATATGTGAGGCCTTACTTCAGTGGAATATTTCTTGCTCCACAGGTGCAATATGTTTCTGAGAAAACCACCTGTAATTTCATTACAGTGTGTCAGGTGATGGAGGAATTCCTGTTCAGAAAAGCTGCCCACATTCTGCCCCCCTTTCTCAGCAACGTTAGGATGTGATGCCAGGGTGCATGCTCCACTATAGTGAATATCCGGCAGCTATCCCAATGTTTTGTTATATTATAAGGTTCACTTTGTGGTGACATGTGGGAACGTTTCCACTAACAAGGCTCTTCTTACTGGAAACGTGCCCACGCTTTTTACCACAAACTGACCATTATAACATAAAGAAACATTTGGAAAGCTGCGGACAATCAGACATTCACTATAATGGAGCACGCGCAGCTCATCCTGGCATCATGTCCTAATGTTGCTGAGAAGGGGAGAATTAGGCGCTTTATGAATTGGAAGTTCTCCATGATGTGACACACTGTAATGAAAATACGGTTGGTTTTCACAGAAATGTACTGCACTATGTGGAGCAAGAAAGATTCCCCTGGAAGTAAGGTGCCCATATATCAGGTGCAATGCTGTAACTTAGTGAATCTCTTTCATGTCTATTTCACAAGCAAAACTGTTATAGAGACTCAGTAATGTTTACTTTGTGTTGGGACTCATTAATCGGATTTTAAGTGTTTTGCAAACAGCACGAAGACTGAGCAATGCGAGTATGTTGTGCTAAACTGCATGTATGCCGTCACTGTTCTTTCCTGTGTGTGCATACATTGTACAGCTTCATGCAAACATATATATGGTAAGACTTGTTGCATTATCAAGAATAAAGATAACAAAGAATACCTGATGTATATTTTATTGGTACCATCAGTGCCAACGGACTAGAGAGATATGATATTTTTTCAGTGGTATCGGGTCACTGTGTACCTCAGTCACTCATTTCTGCTGACTCAGGAGATCATAGCACAAAAATACATGTTCTCCAAAAGTTATGTGTGCAGTATAGTATATAATGTGACTAAGGTGCACTCTGGCCAGACACCTCTGAGAAAGAATTGTATCACTTAGTCCACTGATGATGATGGTGACAATAAAATATACCATATTCTGCTCGCTATTCTTAAACACTGTCTGCAACACGTCAGCAACAGCAATATATGTTTGCAACACGCTGCACAATATCTGATGTCTCACACACACACAGACATAGAGGAAACAACACTGACTGCACACATGCAATTTTACACATCATACTTGCACTGCTCACAACAGCTTGACCACGAGCATTCCAAAACAAAAAGTAAACATTACTGAGGCACTGCAACTACAGAAGGGAAAATAATGTATATTATTAAACAACAAAAAAAAAACACACACAAAAACAGAACAGTACAGTAGTGGGGGGTGTCCAGAAGACAATCCCTTAATGTGGGATGCCGTGGTGTTCCAGCAGCAGGTGCAGCATTGTGACTATTTGCAGCTGCTGTTGATGGATTGATTCTACCTGCTGCTACACAGCACCTACCCTCTCATTGTTCTCTTTCAAGGCTGCCCACACCAGAGCAATATCGGCCTGTGTTGCCGGCACTGTGGCAGGGTCCACTGCAGGTGGAAACCCAGGTAGTGGTGGTGGTGGTGGAGAGGGTGGTGCTGGTGACTGTGGTGGTGGTGGTGGTGGAGCAGCTGCTGCACTTGCCCTACTCCTGCTGTGGTGGTGAGGCACAACTTCAACCCCAGCGGCACCCTCGGCCACTGCCACAGAAGGGTCAGCAGGTGGACACCTGGCCCTTCCGTGGCAGCCTGCCGCTCCACCTTGTGGTGGTTCAACATGTGGGTGCACTGGCCACCTGTCCCCAAATGTGTCCCCCGGGGGCCATGGCACACCAGCACACCACACAGATGGCACACCATGACTGTGCTGTCTCCCCCCACACAGTTAAAAAACTCCCACACTGGGGAGCTGCGGGGGGGACCAGATACAGTCCTAGTGCCACCTACATTTTCCTGGGGCACCTCCTGTGGATGTGGAGGTGGAGAAGTGGGTGCTGCTGGAGCCCCTACAGCTGCTACTGGTGGTGGTGGTGGTAGTGGCGAGTAGGTGGATGCGCAGCAGTCACTGGTGGCACTGGTGCTGCTTCCACAGGGGGGGAAGCAACACCCAAGAGTTGGGAGCGGTCCAGCAACACACGACCGCCCCCACATGTGTGCACTTCCCTCATCTACCCACGCCCACGGGCCAGCGACTCTCCTTGTCCAGGGTCCATCCCACACAAGTCCCTGACCCCGACTATAAATGAGTCCAAAGTCAATGCCTAACCTTCACCTGGTGGCCGCCATCACTCTCACACTCCCAGACACACACACAAAACAAAACTTATAAAAAAAAATTCAGTACCAAAAAAATAATCACAAACACAATACAAAAACTAAATAAAGATGTGGGGGCGGTCGTGTGTTGCTGGACTGCTCCCGACTCTTGGGTGTTGATTCCCCCCTGTGGAAGGGGGAGGATGGGGGCCACATGGAGGATGACAACAGAAAAGCTGACATATTGAAGAGGAGGGTAATGGGTCCGAAGGAAGTACAAGGGGTGGGAAGGGTGCAGAAATGGACACAAGTCCCTTTACGAAAGGGTCCTTAAGGAACTGGAAGTAATAAGAGTTGATAAAGCAATGGGGCCAGATGGGGTGCACCCTAGGGTCCTTAAAGAACTAAGAGAGGTGGTGGCTGAACCTCTGGCAATCCTGTTTAGCCAATCACTGGAAATGGGGGGGGTACCCAAAGACTGGAGGACAGCAGAGGTAGTCCCCTTATACAAAAGTGGGAACAAAGAGGAAGCGGGGAACTACAGACCAGTCAGCCTCACCTCGTAGTGGGGAAGATCATGGAAGCACTTCTGAAGGAGAGATTGGTGGAACATCTGGTTGTCAATGGACTACAGGACCCAAGGCAGCATGGTTTCACCAGGGGAAGTCATGTCAGACCAACCTCATTGAATTTTTGACTGGGTGACTAGGAGGTGGATTAGGAGAGGGCAGTGGACATGGCTTATCTGGACTTCAGCAAGGCCTTGACACTGTGCCACATAGAAGACTATTACACAAACTGGGGAATATGGGTGTGGGTAGGCAGTAGTGTGGTGAGTAGGTAACTGGCTTGGTGGCAGGACACAGAGGGTGGTGGTAAATGGCTATCATTCCACAGAGGAAAGAGTGACCAGTGGGGTACCACAGGGATCAGTGCTGGGACCGGTCCTATTCAACATCTTCATCAGTGACATTGCATAGGACCTAGAAGGCAGAATTTCCCTGTTCGCTGATGACACAAAGCTCTGTAACAGAGTAGACACACCAGAGGGTGTAGACATAATGAGAAGGGACCTGCAGAAACTTGAAGAATGGTCAGGGGTTTGGCAGCTGAAATTCAATGCAAAGAAGTGCAAGGTAATGCATATGGGGCAGAAAACCCCTGGCACAATATATCAGTTGGGGGGTGAGGATATAGCATGCACCAAGCAGGAAAGGGATCTTGGGGTTATCATCTCTGAAGTCCTCAAGGTAGGGGAAACAGTGTGACAAGGCAGCAGGTAAAGCAAATAGGATGCTGGGATGCATAGGCAGGGGCATCACCAGCAGGAAAAGAGAGGTCATAATTCCACTATACAAGACACTAGTGAGGCCCCACCTGGAGTACAGTGTACAGTTCTGGAGACCTTACCTATGTAAGGACATAGACAGGGTAGAGAAGGTTCAGAGGAGGGCAACAAAGATGGTACAGGATTGCATCACAAGTCCAATGAGGACAGGTTGAAGGGCGTGAATATGTAGTCCCTGGAGGAGAGGAGGGAGAGAGGGGATATGATAGACACATACAAGTATCTTACAGGGAGGAATAGGGTGCAGGAATACACTACTTTTAAGTAAAAAGTGTTCCAGGACTAGAGGCGTGGGATGAAGTTGGAGGAGGACAGTTCAGAGGAAACTTGAGGAAGAATTTCTTCACAGAGCAGGTGGTGGACAAGTGGAACACCCTGCCAGAGGAAGTGGTGGGGAGCTGAAACAATCATGAAGATTTAAGAATACATGGGATAGACATAAAGGAATTCTGGAGGTCAGGGGCAACAGACTTCTAGGAAAACATGAAGTGAACTTACAAGCTCAAATGGGCAGACTGGGTGGGCTGTAGGCCCTTATCTGCCGGCACTGTCTATGTATCTATGCTATGTAACTTTTAAAAAAGCTGTTTTTTTCTGGCACAAAAGCAATAAAGCATTTTCTGACACACAAACTGCTCTCCTCTCCTCTCCTCTCTCAACAAAAAGCCTTCTCCCTCTACAACTGCAAAGGAGAAAGTGAAACTGCTTCTCTGACTCACTTTCTTCCTGCCTGGCTAAAGCATGTGACTTACAGTACTGTAAGCCATGTGATGTTTTGGGGGCTGCCTATTTACTTGTCACTTTGCCTTACTTCGCGTTAGGGCATAATGACAGAGCAAAATAATAATGGCACCGCGAAGTGAACACTTTAGTGCCACTTCACGTTGTACTCCATAGCCTTGAGTAACCGCCAGCGTCCACTTTGTCAGCAGTTTAAAACTCACTGCATCTCTAGTTGCATCATTGGTAGGTGGTGGTAGGCATGCTGGAGGTAGTAGCAGGCTTGTTGGGGATACTGGCAGGCTTGGCAGTGGTGGTGACAAGCATGGCAATAGTTGCAACATTGCTTGAAGTGGTCGCAGTTGTGCTAGGTCCTTTGAGCAACATGGTTTTTCTTCAGTGGCAGGTTCTACTGTTTGTGATGTGACTGTCTTTGTGGCTTCTGAAAGTATTTTGCTCCATGCTTGTCTGTCCACAGTGCTTGTGGACCAATAGCTGCAGAGGCTGGCTTCGCACTTGTGGCCAGTTATGGCCATGATTTCTCTAGCCTCTAAGCTGGCTTGTGATAGTGGTTTTACTGCTGTAGATCTCAGGGAATCGTTGGTATACCTTTTACAGAACTGTGCTTCTGCACTCAGTCTTGGCATCATGTTGGATAGGAAGTTAATCCCCATTGTCTGCCTCATGTACCAGGTAGAATGGTATCTAGGAAGTGCTGTAGGAGCCATTTGGTGTGGCAGCATCAGCAGGCAGTTTGGATATGTTTTTCAGAAATGCTTTTACTGGGCAGTCAGGATTTTCAGGTATTTCAAATAAGTACCCTGTCTTCACATCTATTTTGCTCATAGAAACATAGAATCTGACAGCAGATCAGGGCCACTTGGCCCACCCGTCTGCCCATATTATTCATGTTTTTTTTCCTTTTTTAACCTTCATTTTAGCTGCACACCCTCTTGATCTATGGTGCTGTCTCTCTCCCCCCCACACACACTTTCCCTTACGTATTGATTTATTTGTTTATTTATTGAAATGTTTCACCAGGAAGGCACACTGAACAACAAGTTGCTCATCTCCTGTTGCGACCTGGGGGTACAATTGGATGAAGAATTAGACATACAGTTTAACATTTAACATATCTGAGAATGAAATATTCAATTACATTTGTAACAAGAACATACAGTTAAAAATATCATAAATAATCATACAATCACATTTGTGACATAACATGCAGTTAAATATATCATACCTATGGAATATGCATTTAATTACAAGTGGCATATCTGAGGAACATCGTACAGAAATTTAATGTAGCCTTGGAGCCAACTTCTTGCAGGAATGGATCACGGCTAACAGGCAGATTATTTAGCGATTATTGAATGAATGAGGTGCAGTGGGGGGACATCAAGGAGGGCAGAGGGGTAGACAGGGGAAACCAGCTGGGGGAAGGAGAGGATAAAGATGGCAGGAACATTGCTGGAGCAAAGTGAGCAAAAAAAAAAATCAGTTGTGGGGGCAAGTTAACACAGTGCTAGTGCAATCTGGGAGCACCTCAGACAGAATAAAAAGTGCAAGTTATTAGCTCAAGTGAACTAATTCCTTTGATTAAGTGCAGGGTGATAGATAGGGGGCAGGAGAGAGGTGGGGTTAAGGGATAGGGTAGGGTAGGGAAGGAAGAGTCATACCTGGAACTGGCCCCTTCAGAGTGTGGAGATCGCTGCTAGTGGTGGAATGAGGTGAGGACTTAGAATAAGGGGCAGGAGTAGGCAAGGAAAAGTTGGGTAGAGATAGTAGAGGGGATGGTAAGGGGAAGGAGGAGGTGTGGAGAAACTTGCCTAAGACTAGGCCTCTTCAGGATGCTGAGAACCCTGCCAGGGAGCAGAGTCAGGCGAGAATGAGTTAAGTAGAGAGGATGGGGGGAAGAGGAGGGAAGGAAGAGTAATTTCCCTACAATTCCCTTGTGCCTATGTCATGCTTTTTGAACCCAGCCACTGTTTGTCCCAACTACCTCAGCTGGAAGTCTGTTCCATAAGTCCACCATTCTTTTGTTAAGAAGTATTTCCTCACATCTCTCCTGATTCCCCCCCCCAGCTTCATAGCATGTCCCTTGTTCTAGAGTACCTTTTTATGAAAAATACTTCCCTCCTGTACCTTATTAAGCCCCCTGAGGTATTTAACCATCTCTACCATATCCCCTCTCTGCTTTCTCTCCTCTAGGGTGTACATATTGAGCTCCTTTAGCCTCTCTTTATAGGGCTTATGATGCAGATCCTGATCCATTTTAGTAGCCCTTCTTTGGACCTCCTCCACTCTGTCTCTATCCTTTTGGAGATGCAATCTCCAGAACTGGACAGAGTACTCAAGGTGGGGTCTTACTAGTAATCTATATAGAGGCAGCACCACCTCCCTTTTTCTTGAAAGTCATTGTATTTTTTCAGTGTGCTCATTGTAGCACAGTGTGATATATCTGTCCAGTTTCATCTGTATAGCTGAAAAGATTGTGGTTTCAGATACTTCAGGCCTTCCTTCCTCTGCGGTCAAAATTAAGCTGGATGTCCAGCCATGCCCACCTGACAAGCCTTGCTGCTGTGCTTGTTAAAAGTGCTTCAGATGATCATACTTTCTTGAAGTCTGACTCTGTCAGGGCAGAGGCGATGTGCTGCACTGTGCTTTAGATTTTCTGTACTTTTTAGTACAGACACAAACACATTATTGCTGGTACTGAATGTAAGGTCAGTGATAAATATTTATTCTTCTCCCTACATTGGAAGAGTTTATGTGTCTGTTCAGGCTGGCTCAGAGTGTGGGAAAACTGGCTATAGAGTACTCTGAGCTGGCCATGGTACGCACTTTGGCACAGAATGCCTGAAGCACTGAAGTTAAACTTTTAGTGGAAACAGTCTTTAAATCTATCACTTGTTTCTTATGTTTGAGCCAATCATTGAACACTGCTACTGCCCAACCAGTGCTCTTTTTTGTGTTGTTTCTGATTTTCACTTTCATTTTCTGCAAATTGAGAGAGGGTGAGGGTGCGGTGCTTTCTATTCAGTGCTGGCAGAGGAACAAGCTCCATACAGTATTTTTCATTTTTGTTTGGAACTGGAGCTCTGTCTGTGTCATTCACATCTTCCCCCAAGTAATCATTGCATTTCGGGCTAAGCAGAAATATACTGGAAGGAAGATGGGCATTGTTTTTTTTAGTTTTCCATGGCTGTCATTCATAAGTGAGGTGAACAAAATGGTGAGGTTTTCAAACTCATGCCAGGCTGGCACAAAGATACCTACTGTATAGTGGCTGGTGAGTGACAGATCTTGTTTTTTGTGTGGTATAGTGCAAAAGACACAGTGAAAGACATTGTTCAGCTAATCACATTGTTTTATTCCCTCAGCCCATGTTATGAATCAAAATATACAGGCACAATAATGAATAAATAAAGTCAGTGTCACAAGGTGATGTGCCCAGAGAGTACAGAGACACAGCACCTAAATGGCGCCCTGCTGTGCAATCATGTGGCAGAAAACAACATGATGCTGGGCACAGCTGTATATCCCTTTCCATTCTTTAGGGAAAACATAATGCTTTATCTCCACCATTAGATTCCCACTTCAGTAACATAAAGGGGAATTCTATCAGGTCCTGGGGACTTATCCCCTTTTCATTTGTGCGACTGCATCTGCAACTTCCCTTTGGGGAAATATCTAATATATCCTTTTTTAGTTAAAGTTCCTGCGCTTTGGTGTTTTACTCATAACTTTTCTTCTTTTTAAAAAAGACATGTTGATAGTACTTTACCCAGCATGAAGTGAAATGTGGGCTGAAATATTAGTAGCAAAAGTCCCTCTACCTTTAGCCACCGATGTCCAAACCCTTTTTTAATCTTGATACTCTGTTGCTTGAACTATGTCCTTCAATTGTTTTATACAAAATTCATTCTTCATATTTTATGGAAATAAAATACATATGTCTTTCTGCACTTATTAGTTTCCTTAGTTGGATTTTGTTTAACATATCTAATTACTTTCAATAATCATTTTCGGCATTTTACAAGCATCATTGAGTCATGTTTTATTTTTACTTGTGATTTTCTTTTTGTATAGTAGTCATACAGTACCATTAAAAATGTCTTTAACTCCTTGATAGACTCCCTCCCTTGTTGATTCTTTCATGCAGTGATTAACAGTTTCAGCAGCCCTTGGACTTAAAATGACTTCCGTCAATTGATCTCAAAGTTCTTCAGTCAGGAATAACTTTCTACCATTCCGTATTTCAATTTCAGGAATCTTGTCCAAATAAATAGTAATTATTTTCTTTATTAATTTAGGTGACCGTTTTAACTGTGTGGGGAATGATCACTGTCTAGTCTCTCCAGAACTAACATAGCATCAAAATAACAAGCATTTGTCAATGCCGAATGATTGCTTGCTGGCATTAGCAGTGGTATTGCAGGAGTTAGACAGATGCAGTATAGAAGTGGCAGTGATGTATTGAACTGACGTCAACTCCACCCCACCCTGCAGAGATGGACAGGCATTGGGGTGTGCCTTTGGGTCGTCGCCCATAACGGTAATGACATTTCACCTCAACCTACCCTGCAGACACAGACAAGTGTCGAGGTGTGCCTTGGGGTGTTCAGGCTTTACACTCACCTCATTCCATAAGCAAATACGCTGAAATGGGTGCAGTATAGGTGAATGGGGTGAACTCTGGGGCCAAAGAGTCCAAGGCACACCTCGATGACTGTCACTGGCTGCAGGGTGGGGGTAGGGGTGGAATTGCATGAGCATTACTGTCGACAATCCCAAGTCACACCCCTGATGCCTGTCAGTCCCTACATGGTACAGCATTATGGTTGGAAACCCTAATGCCCTGGGTGTTTCTTGGTATTTTTACTCGAAGTTTTCAACATGGGCTTTTTGTGACCCCCATTGCATGAACAGTGACACTATCAGTTTGTTAGCCGAAAGGTGATTTTGCACAGTGACTGCGCCATTTGGCGCCACAGGTGCAAAAACACATTTTGAACACAGTGTGAAAAATGACAGCTGTACTGTTCATGAGGAGGTTTAAAAAAATGGTAATGTTGAAAATCTGGAGTAAAAATATAAAAAAAACTGGTGAAGTCATGAGCGTGAGTAGAAACTGCGCAACACACACCCATAATGCAGTTATTTGGGGGATTTTTTGCACCAGATTTTCAATATAAACATTCTGGGACCTCCGCTCATGAACAGTGTTACTGTGATTTTCTTAATCTGTTCGAACACTAATTTTCCACAGCGACCGCGCTATTCTGCACTAGAAGTGCAAAAACACATTTCAGCCAGGTTGTGAAAAATGGCAGCTGTACTGTTCATAAGGAGGTGTGAAAAATACCAATGTTGAAAATCTGGAGTGAAAATATTACAAATTTGTGAAGTTATGAGGGTGCATAGAAACTGCACAATGCACACTTGTAATGCAGTAATTTTTGGACTTTGTCACTAAATTTTCAACATAGGCATTTTAGGATCTCTGCTCATAAACAGTGTCACTGTGATTTTCTTAATCTGTCCCAAACACAGATTTCCCACAGCGATTTCGCTATTCTCTGCTGAAGTGCAAAACACATTTTGGCCAGGATGTGAAAATGACAGCTGTACTGTTCATAAGGAAGTGTGAAAAAATGTCAAAGTTGAAAATCTGGGTGAAAATATTACAGATTCATGAACCTGCAAGTGTGCGTGGAAACTGCATAATGCACCCTCGTAACAGTCATTTTGAGAATTTTTCATCAAATTTGCAACATAGGCTTTTGAGCCCACCTCATGAATAGTGACACTGTCATTTCATTAATCAGTCCCAAAGGTGATTCCGCACAGTGACCACCAAATCACCTTTCAGGACGAGATAACTGAGATGACAGTCACTGAATTCATGAGATGGGGTTCCAAGAACCCATGTTGAAAATTTGGAAAAATTCAAAGAAATGACATATGCACCAAAGTTGAAAAAACCCTGTTTATGCCATTATACAGCTTACGGCATTTCTTCAGTTCACGGTCGGCTTGAAGAAGTGCAGGCGTGTTCCCGGTCTACCGAGGAGTAAATCGCACCAACCTTGAAGGTAAGTATGGGGTGAGGGTATGTGAGGGAGGTGGGAGTGCATGAGGGTGGCCACAGGTTGGGTGAGGGGGCAAGAGAGTCAACAAGGGACCATTTTCTTTTGTTACAGGTTTTTATTTAACAAAGACAATGCAGGACTTTTGCCACTCTGAGATGGGCTCCCAGCATGGCACCTGGAAGTTTGTTTGGGGGCAGTGGAAGCCAGCAGGGGGATTGGGCACCCTATTGGCCATACAGTGTGTGTGAGGGGAGTACATGAGGATGCTGGACTTTTGCCATGCTGGGGTGGGCTCCCAGCATGGTACCTGGAAGATTTGTTTTTGGGGGGACACTGGAGCCGTGAGGTTGGGCACCCCATCGGACCCTAGCGTGCTTGGGGGAGTGTGCATGAGCCAGGGGATTGGGCACCCCTCAGCACACAACAAATGGGGGCACATCATGTGGCAGGAGATGCAGTGGTGTATAGTTTGACAGCTATAATCAGCAGTGGTGATGTGTAAGCAATTTGCATTCTACTGACGGCACAGTAGTATGCAGATTGCCTACACGTTACCACCACTGATTGTAGCGGTCTTTCTCTTTCAACTGTATGCCACTGCATCTGAACTCAGACATTCATTGGTGCGGTGTGACCCCGCCTGCAAAAAAGATTAGGGCATTTGAAGCGGGGGGTACCACACCTATGAAAACTCATATGGTGACACTATGTTTCTTGCACATGCGTGCAAGCAAACATAAAAATCTGCCAATACAAAGATACAACATAATCTGTAACACTTGCACTTCTGGTGGAAATGTAAGTATGTTGTGCAGCAATATCACCTTCTAATATCCCAGTCAAGACTCATAAACTCATCTGTTCCAGAAAATTATTAAATCTTCTGTGACTTCTACTACAGCCCTCACTACAGCTGTGGAAGGTATGACTCAACAAGACTTCCACAGTGCCCTATTCTGGTTTTCATCTACTAGCTCTGGCTCAGCACAAAAAAAAAACAAAAAAAAAACTTTGCCCATGACTTTTGGCATCAGGCAGAAATTGGCCAGACTGTCAACTCTGCCTATCTTCTCCACCTTCAATGGCATCCCATTTGAAGTGGTTTATTCATTCAAATATCTCGGTGTGTGGCTAGACAGAAAACTTGACTTCTCTGCCCACACTGACGCCATCCACACCAAGCTCTGCCCTAAACGTGGTGGCTTGTACTACATTAAAGACTGTCTCCACAGGTATGCCATGAGCTCATCACCCAAATGGTGCTCCCAGTCTTTGACTATACAGACATGGTCTATGGCACCACTCCCTCCAGCTCCCTGACCAGACTGGACACCCTCTGTAATGTCTTCTGTCATTTTGCTACCAACTCTCCCTCTTACACCTACCATTGGTCACTCTACTCCTTATCCATTCTTCCTCTACCTTCATGTCACAAGAAGCAGTGTGCCTCATTTATTAAATAATTGCTCACTTTGCTCATTAGTACCCATTCCCCTATCCTCATGTCACTAGATACACTGTGCCTCTTCATATCTAAATACTGGTTTGGACCCCTTCCTCCTACCTCTCATCACCCTCTCCTTGTCCCCACTGCCTCCTGCTCGCTCCACTCAGGATCCTCACACCTTTCCTATACCTTGTTACATCATGTCTGCTCAACACTAGAAAACTCAAAGGGTTCTGTGATGTCATCTCACCCTGAGATTGAAACATCTGATTTGTTATTTTGTATAGTATATGTTCGTATATGTTTATTTTGATTAATTTGCCTTCTTTCAAACTCTGTCTTGAACTGTGGTTAAATAAACAGAAAACAGCAAAAATAGGATGAGATTAAAAACATTTTATGTTATATAAATAATAGCAATATGAACTTTTAATATTTGCGGTAGTTCATCTTTTAACACACAGTTCACTTGGGGTGTTTTCAGTCTGGCTGATATCTTTATTATAAGGAATCTGCAGTGTAGGTAAGCATGAATGATCATAATAAACATGAGGTTCCAGTGCTTGTACCACAGTACTGACAGGGCTACTGTGGTACTGTACATCAACATTCAGAAATCACTACTGTTGTACAGCAGCATCTGAAATTGTACAGATCTCCATACACAACAAGACTAAACCATTTACTATATATTGTTGATGGTTGTCTATACATTATTCTATATGCAGAGTATATTTCTTTTTACATTTTATAGTTTTGTGTAATTCATTTCTGTAGTTTTCTTGTTATTTTGTTTTTATTTTCACTATGAAACATTTTGAGCTACAGTTTGTATGAACGACACGGTACAAAAATAAGTACTATTGTGTTGTACTCCAAACAAGAAAGCAATGACTTGCTTCAGATGATGTTCCAAGGAAGTGCTGTTCAGAGACCTAACTGGAGCCATACCTGGAGATGCTAATGCAGCTGAGACATATCCTTTCCTCAGACGCATTAATTAAAAAAAAACTTCTAAGAAGACTCAGCCTCTTTTTAAAGAGAGAGTCCGGCCAAACATACTACACTGCAGAATTAGAATCAGCATAGCCTGAATAATCCTAATACCAAAAACTGGATCACTAAGTTAATTTGTTTAAAAGCTGCAAGATATTTTGTAACCCTGATTTCACTCCCTGTTCAAAAAAGTCAGTTTCAAGATGATATCATAGCCAGCCCGGTGGCACTGAGGGTTGAGGCACTGGACGCCACACCTCGCTCCACGCTGGTGACCCATGTTTGGGAACAAGCATGGGCTGCCGGGGATCAGCCAGGGAGGTGAAGGCTTGAGCATCCACTGACAGCTTGCCTTCTCCTGGGGAAGGAGGGTTGCAGAACTCGGCACTTGAGTGCCCCTTGGGGGGAGGCAATGTGCTGCAGCCTGCAAGCAAGTGGGAAGGTGGCACATGGCAGACATCAGCAGAGCACATTCTGGAGTGAGTGTGTTCCCCAGGCATCATTGCACATTCATGTGCACCAAGGGAGGGGTGGAACCAGAACAAGGAAATGCCCAGGAGTGGTGGTAGGTGGCGGAGCACCTTGGCCCCACACCCACTGCCGGACCCTGCCCTCCTGGGTCCTAATTTGCCACATGCCTTCACTGCCTGGATGATGCTGGATGTCTAGTGCACCTGTAGGAGTGGCGGCCCCACCCTGGGGGTAAGCCAGGGAGGTCTCGCCTGGCAGGGTAGGCATTAGTGGAGCCCGGGAGGGACCAGAGTGGGGAGTTTCAGGTTGGGCAGGAGACAACCAGGATGATGCTTGAGAGAGGCCACCTGTCCTGTGACTGGAGGGAAAAAGAATTGGGGGGAGGTGATGTCATAGCCAGAACTCACAGCCTAGTCCTGTCAGCAATCTTTACATGACTTATTTCTCTAAAGTGTAACAAACTGTAAGATTCACCACATAAACATGTGGACAAAAAGCATGATGCACAGACACCCCAAAAATGCATGGTCAAAAACCGCGCTAATATAAATAAACTCCAAACCGCGCATGCTGTTTTGACTGTGCGGTTTTTGACTGCGTGTTTATTTCTTCGAGGTATTCATGGCATCCGGAAACTGTAGTAGTAGTAGTAGTAATCATTTGAAAACAATGACACAGGGCTCGGTGCAGTGCATACATTTCCAGAATGTTCAGATGTATGGAATGCAATGCTTGACAAAGCTATTAAATGTCAAGGTGCTACACAACTTCAGAATGTTGGGAGGAAATACAATCTCAGAGTGTGGCAGTGATGTGCAATCTTGAAATGTGGTGGTCACATTCTTGGACTGCGACAGAGACACACATACAGGAATGTGGCAGGGACTGACAATTTCCTGATATAGTGGGGATGCACACTGTGGGCATGTGACAGGACATACCATTTTATTCTGAAATTGCTTGTCCTTGCCACATTCCAGAATTGCACATTGCATTCCCACTACATTCTGACATTGTGCATTCCTATCACATTCCAAAAGTGCATATCCCCACAACATTCCACAGCTGTGTGTCAATGCCACATTCTGAAATTGTGTCACCACTAAATTGCCATATTATGTCACTGCACATTCAGAAGTTGTGTGTCTCCACATTCAGAAATTGTTCATCACCACCACATCCCAAACTTGCATGTCCCTCCAACATTCTGAAATGGTGCATCCTGGCCACATTTTGAAATTTTGCAACCCTGCTTCATTCAGAAATTGTGCCACCACAACATTCAAAATTATGCATCTCCTTCACATTGAAAAATACTCATCCTCACCAAATTCCAAAATGATGCATTTCGACAATGTTTGGCAATTATTTTCCCAGCGCATTCCAAAACTGGACATCACCTCACCACGATGTGCTACAATTGTGTGTTCCATCTACATTCTGAAATTGCACCTTCTTGTTACATTCTGAAATGTTGTCACCACCACATTCCACATCTTCATCACTTTCCAAAATGTGCATCCTCATTATATTCCAAAATTGCACATTCCTACCACATTCTGAAAATGAGTGGCCCTGCCACATTCCAACATTGTATTTCAAAGTACTGTACATTCTAAAATTGCACATCCCTGCCACATTCTAGTTTGTACATCCCCACCATATTACAAAATTATGCATATTTGTCACATTCCAAAATGCAATTGCCAGTAGTATAAGTTCATATATCTCATCAAATGTTAAATTTCAGCCATTTCAGTCACTTGACGGGTGGGCGTGGCTAAAATAGACCAATCAGAATCGTTCCTTGTTAAACCGGAAGTTCCTCCCTAAAATCGCTAGCCCGCCCACTTCTGGCGGAAGTGACACAACCTCAAACCCATGTCCCACCCCTTGCACAGGAAATGACATGCGTTCGAGACCCATGTCCCACCCCTTGTGCAGGAAATGACATGTGTTCGAACCCGTGTCCCACCCCTTGTGCAGGAAATGACCCACACTGAAACCCTGGAAGTGACATAACACCACCATTTTGTAAGTGTCTTACGCCCCTCATTCTCGTACACTCCTCAAACCCCTGCCACCCACCATTTTGTAAGCATCCTACGCCCCTCCTTCTCGTACACTCCTTGAACCCCTACCATGCCATCCTGGCTGGAACCCGAGTCCCACCATGCTAGCTTGAACTCCTGTCCCCTCCTTTCTCCTGCACCCCACCATCCTGGCTTGAACCCCATCTCTCTTCACCACATGCCCCACACACACCAAAATCAGTTAGGGTTTATGTAGTATTATGTGTCCCCTGTAGGCTTGGGGGTATAACTGCAGGGCATGTGTGTGTTTTTATTAGGATATTTTCAGAAAGAAGTATCTAGAGGCAACCTGATCATGCAGAGGTTTCACAGATCTGTGTGGAGACCATCCCAGGGAAATTCATCTGCCTGTGTGAGTACCCTTTTCTGTTTTTTATAACAATATACAAAATAATTTAACATGCATCTGTAGGACTGTGTCAAACTTACATCAAAACGATACCTTTATGTATATGCATGTAATATTTATAAGCTAAAACGGGGGACCTCTGTGTAAATAAGATGGTTCAGCAGTTTTCTCTGGATAGCATTGCAAAATGCTGGCTGTGTGTGTGTGTGTGTGTGTGTGTGTGTGTGTGTGTGTGTGATTTTATAGCAATCACAAAACTAATTATTTATACTCCATTATGAATTAAAAGAATAAAATAGATCAGAAAAAAGGAATACCCATACCTATAGTTCACCCCTCAGCTCTGTGTAGTATCAAGGAGAAGGCTGAATGAAATGTGAGTGATATTTATAATGTTTTAAAAAAGGGGGTGGGTGGCTACAACAGATGTGCCTCTGACAGATGTTACCATGTATAGTATGATGGGGTGTGGTGATGGTTTTACCAAGGGGCAATCCATCTTGCAAAGCGTTATATAAACCCTGCATTTGAAGCCAGAAGGCACAGCTTTTTGAGAGATTCCTCAGATTCTGTTTTATAGACTTGGAGCAGATTATCAAAAACATCAAGCAAGAAGATGGCACAGCGCAGCGCTTCTCAATTCAACCTCCCAGCAACAGGCCAGACTGGCACACTACTGAATGAAAAGTCTGGAGATGAAAAACCAAGCAAGAAGATGGCACAGCGCAGCGCTTCTCAATTCAACCTCCCTGCAACAGGCCAGATTGTCACACCACCTAATGAAAAGTCTGGAGATGAAAAGCCAAGCAAGAAGATGGCTATCGAGGCCCCACCAACCCAAGCCAACGTATGTGTACTACATGAGTGTGAAAAGAATGTCCCACACAAGTCGGTTGAAGCGGAAGAGTGTCTGACATAAAAAAGAAACTCGCTGAACAGTTTGGTGAATCAGAAAATCCTAAATCTGACTGTCCTTCTGAAGAGACACCACTGCAAGACCTTGAAGAGTTGCTGGGGTGTGAATCTGATGCAGAAAAAGTTACTATGAAACCCAAAACAGAGAGTGACAAGAAGAGCCAGAGAAGATGGTCAGTGAGACACTGCCAAATAAAGCATCAGAGAAAGTTGTGAAAAGAAATCCAAGACACAGCCAAGAGGTGCCTCTGACCAAGAGGGGATGATAATAATGCAGCCACAAGCAGTCAAGCCCAGGCTAAGAAAGAGAAAGATAAGAAAAATGAAGAAGAAGAAGAAAGAGTTGCCTTGATGAGGAAATGCATTTTAACATTAAAAAATGTGAGTGGTGACATGTATCGTGGTGTAACTGGGGAGATGAGGTAGCAGTAGAACTAAATCTACCTATAATGAGTCAGAGGACCAATGCTGTTTTTGTTTTACTTTAATAGACTGAAGGATTTGCGATGGAGCAGCAGTCATATTCGGACAGCATGGATTCACGACTTTCCACAAATCTACTGCTCGACTGTCTTTGCTGTGTGAAAGATACAAATGTGGTTGTTAATGAGATGTGTGAGAACCAGTATGTTAGAAATACAGAGAGTGATAGAATGTTTCAAAATGTCACAGAACAGGCTGTGATCACTACCCAACCCTCTTCTTCTTCTTCTACTGAGATTAGACAGGGGACCTCATGTGAAAAACCAGGCCTCAGTAGTAAACCCCCGAAAACTGACCACGATATATATTGTAAGTACATTATGTATCATACCATCCGTGGCGTAATTGTCTCAGTGATACAGAGGGTGATACTTTGTGAATTGGTCAATTCCTGTCCTGGGTGTGAGATGGATGATCCGAGTCAGAAAAAACATTCATGTATCCTTGATGACTTAGTGTCTAAAGAAGCATACAGAAATGTTTCTGAAGCCATACATAGAGGGCAGCTCACGCCCGTGATCTTGGCAATCGCTATGAAGCATCAGAGGTTAAATATGACCAATTGTATCCTGGAAACTATAAGTCACGTTTTAAATGATGTGAGAAAATCCGATGACCCCATGTGGTTAGTTATGCAAATGTTACAGCAGACAGACAGAGAAATTAAAAGATGCCTGCCGTCTGGTCCATAAAGGTTCCTTTAAAAATTTCTAAAAGAAATTCAGGAACCCTGTTTATATTGTAAAAAATTACCCACCCCCCACCCCAAATTACTACATGTAAACATTTCAGTACCAAAACATGTCATATTATATTTTTACAGATAATCATGCGGGATGCAAGTACAGAGAGAATCCAAAGGCTTATGCATCTGATCCTAAGCCATTACTGCCATCCGTCACTGTTTGGTTCACCTCAATATGACATTTGCCTTTGTGAGATACATGCAACCTGTGAACTGATGATGTGTGCCCTTCCAGAAGTATCGGAGGATACAGATAAATATATAACTGAATCAGTGTTGCCACTTGTGGAAAACGTTAACGTGTTTGCCGATATATTCATGGAAGACAATGAATGTCTTTGTGGACTTTATATCATGATCGTCATAGTCATGTGTGTGTGTGTACTACAAAGCAGAAAAAAACTTGTGATAGTGTACGTGTTGCTAACCTGGCTTCTCTGCTTGCTGAAATGATCCACTGGTCAAAAAAGGGCCCTTTAAAAAAAATTATATAAGGAAATTCAAGAACCCTGTTTATGTTGTTAAAAAACATTTACCCCCCCAAAACTGTTACTTGTTACCATTTTAATATTGTTCATATTTTTACCCTGGCTTTTCCCGCTTGCTAAACCACCCCATGCAGTGAGAGGTCACTAAATCATAGTGCTGTATGTTTTTCCAGAGTATACAACAATGAGAAACACCCTGTCAGTACGTCCAGAGGCTTATTTACCAACTAGTCAGACACAGAGCTAAACAACCTGGTTTAAATCTACCTACAGGACAAGCACCGTCTGTACTTTTAGAGACATGCCAAGGTCTTTTTGATGGTCTCCCAGAGGGACCCCAAAGAAACTGTGGATTATTTAAGGATGAGGGGCTACTCTTGAGGAAGCAATGTTTAAAATTGCTATAGAGTTTATGCATAATCCTTATGATGTGATACACTTTTGTGGTTTTATCTGTACCGCTGTGACTTTTTAGTGTTTAGTTTGCAGAATGGGGGGTCTGAGTCTGTCATCATAAATTTTGCTTCATTTATCGCTTTTGTTGTGTTTCATAAACCACATTTAGCATATGCTTTTCCTAAATAGTGTATTATAATGTACTTTCAGATGGAACGTACTGGCATGCTCCCAATATTCCAGACAGTCTTGATGTCTACAATGTACCGTGTGATAAAGGACATTTTAAAGGAACCTATATACTTTGGAAAGCAGCCTGCATTAAATGTCTGCTCTGAAGATGCTGCTGCTTCACTGGCAGAAAACACACTAACTCTGATTAAAGAGTTGCCACCCCTTGTATGGAGACTATGTTGACGTAATGGAAAACAATAACCATAGAGCAGTATGCAAGGTGAACAACATTTTAGATGTAACAGATTGTCTTAAAAATCAGGTTTGTTATTTTGAGTGGTGTATGGCATATGTGTGTAAAACAAATTATCTTGGTTACAGACCCTGCTGCCTGCAGGGAGGCTGAACACTTTCATACCCACTCTGTCTATAGGGTATTTAGCATTGGAGGTCAGCAGGGCTTCTGAGTGTCCCAGATGAACTCGGGGTCACTTTAACCCTTTTGACAAACAGAGAGGCGGCCATGACTTTTAGCTTATAAGGCTCAGCATCTCCACTCATCAGGCAAAAGCTGTCCCTGTTACGTGTCAGTTTAATTTTAATATCCACGCCATTCAGCATCAGTTTCTCTTGGAAAAACAAGTCTGTGTGCAAGTGTCCCAGCAGCTCTACCCCTCTACTGAGATGTGTGAAGGAGCTTCTTTTATTAAAACCTACATTGTCACCATCTCTGTCTGTGATTTCATGTTTCCGGGTGTCTTTGTAAAATAACCCTGCGGTAAATTGGGTAGAAAGGGTCTCTTCACTGAAGTTCAGCACAGATTCTATGACAGCCCTGTAGGGGTAACAGTTATTGCTCTGACTGATGAGCCGATCACCGACAGTCACATCCAGCTGACTGAAAATGGTGGCCACTGGGTAGTTTATAAGACCCACTTTGGCCGCTGCAGGTATATCACTACCATCTGCTTCAGTGATTTTGCAAACCAGGTAAAGAAGCGTGTTGTTTAGATCCAAATAGTCTTCACCATTCCCTGCTATATAAAATTCAATTGGTGAGTTTTCTGAAAGGGCAGCCAGAGGTATCTCTACATAAATGCTTTTTCAAATGCTTGTCTGTGTGGAGAAAGCGGCAAACAAGTCAAGTTCTGATTTTGTGCATTCTTCGGAACCACAGTGCACGAAAGCCATGTTTTTTAGAACAGGTCTCTGCTTTTTTTACGACCCCTGGAAGATCCTTTTGCCTTTGAGCGTTTTCTTTTATGTGAAGTTTTGCATTTTGAAACACCTCTTTTAAAGTAGCCGGGGCTGATGAGAAGCGAAGGGTGTACTCTGTGCTTTCTCTTTTTACCTTCTTGAATACAATCAGCCCTGAGCCACCCTGAGTAGGCTTATCACCCCCTGACATCTTTTGAGTGACAGCACTAGTCACATGCCCCACAACATCCTTTGCAACATTTTTAGCAGCTGTCTGTAGGTGTGGTTTTGCAATTTCAAACCCCCTTCTTAAAAATGGAACTGCTTTTCTGAACAGACTATGAAATATCCCTCCTATACCAGAACCATACATAGTAGGAAGTCCATGAAAGCCAGGCAGACTGTATCCTGCCTGTGCCTTGCAATAGCTTCTGTACAAGGCAGGGTCCCCATAATGCCGAACGATCACCATCCTTGTTTAAATTTTAGAGCTCTCTCTGGGGGCGAAAATGCAACTTCACGATCACCTTTCCAAATCAAATGGTACAGGTTCATTTTGATCATTCTTTATTTCAATAGTGACTGTATCGATCTGATGTTTACTGACTGTTTGATAATGGGGTTTATCGTGGGTCACGGTCACTATCTCATTGTCTTGGCCCCTGACGGGTACGCATCTCAGCAAAGGCACTAGACTGTCACCCACTATTTCATGCGTGATAATGTCAGTGTGGATATATAATGTGTAAAAACCCCCACTAATATCTGTAGGGTTCTTTGTTAGATTCTTTCCTACACCTACCTCGAGTCTGCTAAAACCCAAAAGGTACTGTAACTGCCCGTGCATAAACAAAATGCATTTGATGTCACTGTCAATGCTTATTTCTCTCCCGACGGCTTGTTCTTCCAAAACCACTGGCAGTTCATTTACTTCAAATATGCTTTTATTAATTTGAGAAATAACACCAGCCATGTTAGGATAATAGCCCGATGGAATTTTAAATGCTGCTGACTCAGTAAAGGGTCCAGTTGGTGGTGTTTTACTGTGGGCTACGCTTAGAGGCTGATAGAGCATACTGAACTTGTTTTTCTGTGCAGGCACATTGTCCCAGGTATGAGGGTACTGAATTTCTGCTAAGCCCACTTCCCATTCACCAAGTAGTTCAAGCGTTTGTGGTAACTTTACTGTAAAAGTGGATATAGTATTGTTGGGGAAAATGTTGTGCGAGGCGTTGCTGGGCAATGTGATATAAAATCCATTTTTGAGCATTTTAAGCCTTATCTGCTTCTAATGTCCCGAACCTGTGTTGCCTCAACCCAGCTATTAAATTTATCGGGCCACCCTCTCCACTTTACCAGATACCAAGTTTTTCTTCCACGCTTTTTCTCTGCCAGGATTTTCTGCACCCTGTACAACGGTCCTCATCAGGTTCAATTTTTGCAGCTCCTCAGCATAAAAAGTACCTTTAATGTCTTCCCTGATAGTCTTTTAGCTTATAGGTGGGCCTCTGTGTCTTTAAGACCTCCGTCACAATAAATATCTCATCTATGTATGTCTGTTCATATCCCTTTCAAACACCCTTTTAGCTTAGATAGTCTCATGTGATCATCTTTCTGAAGGGTACCCTTTTGTTTTGCCAAGAACAGAATTACGTGAGGATCTTCCATACACCCAGGGCATTGGAAGGGTTAACATCCACAGGTCTGTGTTTAATGCTTCTGTGATAAGTATGGTTATAGCTGTGCACCAGGTCTGACAACACATCTGTATATTTCCAAGTATTCTGGGCTGTAAAGTAGCACCACAAGCGTGACTTCAGTGTCCTATTAAATCTTTCTACAATGCTGGCCTTAACTTCATTATTCATCACAAAATGGTGTATTTTATTTTGTTTTAATAAGTTCTTTAAGGAAGCATTTAGAAACTCTTTACCCTGATCAGTCTGCAACAGTGCCGTAGGAAGGCATTTTGGTGCCCTGGGCAAGAGTCTATGTTTGCGCCCCCTCAAGAAAGAAACCCGGGGTCTGGGGGCGCCAAGGCCCAAAATAACTCTGAGGGTTTGCATGCTCTGTGGTGAGTTTTGGGGCCTTTTCAAAGAAAAAACATACTTTTGTTACAGTTCCTATCCTGATTTCAGGAGGAATATTTTAACTCCCATGGAATATGAGTTGTGGAAGACTGAGGTGGGTGGTATACTAGAGTGGGCACAAATTTGTTGTTAAGATGAGTTGATGACCAGCGCCATCAACCACCCACCCTATATGCATTTCACAAAATGTGCTGACGGAGGTGCTACACAAAGCATGGGGCTCAGGGGTCCTCTAGGCCCACTAGAAGCTCTTGGAGGAGACAGTTACAGTTACATGCTGTGGCCTGATTTGGTAGTTGTGGGTAATCTACTACTGAAATACTCCCCTACTGAACCAAAACACACTTGTTTACATGTTCTTCAGACTGAGTATCTGTAGCAACCCCTGATTTCAGATTTTTCTTCATCATAGATTAGAATAAACTGTGTTGTAAGTGGCCAAATGAGAACCAGTGGTATTTGAAATCAAAATCACAGTTTACTTGTTAACAGAAGGTTCTGCATTGAGAAAGTAATGCAGATGTCGATGCCAGTTCAGTACTCAACTTAATTGATAAATATATGAAAGGTGAGGAATTGAACAATCTATACAACACACAGAACAGTTACACAGCATGCAATACAAGATATGGAGCTGGAGCTAGATGAAACAAAGCCCACACACAACAGCACAGGCCACTGAGTACTAAACCAAAACCTGAAGGCAATCAGGACAGGAAACCCGGTAACTGAGAGCTGATGGATGCTATATATTTTCATGCAAATATGTTATTTGAATCCGAATCATACGGCATATCCACAGTAGTCAGATACAGCTACACATTTCACAGTTGTCTGTCTGGCCTATGTGTGAACCTTTCTTCCTTCAAAGAGGCAAATTAAGTCAATGACTTTGTAAGTTAATGGCACTGGATACAGCATTTTCAATAGATAGTATAGCGAATTTGACAGTCTTTCTTGTCCCATAGATGATCTAAAATAGGTCTTGATCAGCTTCAGTTTGCTGAAACTACATTCATAAAAACAACAGTTACAGGAAGCGTCAAGAAGAGTCGGAAACAATTTCAATGTTTGGATAAGGGAAGTACTCAAAGACCATTTATGTGAATGAGCTTCAACAAGCTGAGGGTGTGGCATTGAAAAAATTGGGCAGTACTGAAGTTGCCTGAAATTTGAAACTCTACCTCATATACTATTTCACAAGCATCTAGGTCATTAGAATATTTCATTGCTAGATCTGCTGCACATTTCTTTAACTCGCTAACTTCCATTGTTGAAAGATAGCCCTGTAAGGAAGTTAAAGTCAGCAGCCACTTCAGACAGTGCCCATACCGCCACTGAATCTGGGAAGTGAGGGTGTCTAGAACATTGTTGAACTGCATTTTGAAATCCTGCTCAGCAGAAATCAAGTGCCCTTCATCTTCAACGTTCTCATCGGCCATCCTTTTCACCTTTCTTTCTTTTTCTGTAGAATTCTGCATTCAGTGACATCTGTTCAGCAAGTTCTGCTGCATGTTGTACAACATCATGTATTCCATCATCCGTATGTGCTTGCAGTGCATCCCTTAATCCACTGATATGTTTTGAGGCACTATCAACAGGCAATCCCTTACATTGCAACAGTTGGTTTACTCATTCAATCAGGTTCAGTATTTTGTCCCACATTGCTAGGGTACAAAGAAATTTGAAATCTATCTGCTTGATTAGGCTCTGGGCTGTTGATACTGCGTCCAGCATTGGTTGATCTTCACTTATTTGGTACAATGCCTTTAAGACTTCAGGTATTTGAAGATGAAGGAGTGAACTGCTATAAACTTTGAAGACCATCTTGTTTCAGTGTGACCCTTCAGAGTGACCTTTACTGCTTGGGACAGCACCTCCCAGCGGCTTGTTGAAGCTACAAAGAATGTAAACAATCTCTGCACTGTGCCAAAAATGATACCATGTCCACTGATACACTCGTACAGCATGGACCCCAACTAAATTAAGAGAATGGCTGCACATGGGACAAATCTAGCATGTTCATTCACTTGCTATAGCCTGTGCTTCACACCGCGATACTTTCCTGCCATATTAGCGCCCGTTGTCATACCCTTGGCCACGACAGTTCGCTATATCTAAGCCATCATCACTTAATTTCTTTCAATTTCTGCAGCTAGCCCACCTCCTGTCTTTTCATGTGAGATGATGAAATCAATAAAATTTCCTCAACAGTGCAATCATTATCCTGTATCCTCACATACCAAATGATTTGAGACATCTGCCCTTGTGACCCACATCTGGCGTACGAGTCAAACATAATAGAAATATTTTGCCTCCCTTAATTTTTTCTGATTATTTCACGTCTACAGTGGAACCCAGCAAGTTAATAAACTCTGATCTGAATTGTAGGAGAAAAATAGTGGCAGAGCCTTCTTATGGTTGGCAATGTGCCCTGCAAGCTCCGGTTATAGTGACTTATTAGTTCAAGCAAATTAAGAAAAATTCCAGGTGTAAGTGTCAATTATCTCTGTGGACCCCCTGAGGCCAAGTTGTTCTTTGCGCAGAAAAGAATAGCATCAGAATAATTTTTCAGAATGGTACGCCACTTTTCTTTCTCTAAAGCAATTGTAACCTTGCAGTTGATCATCTATTGTGGCCCCTGTCTTCAAGCACATTTCAAAATTCTTCCAATAAATAATGCTTTATCACGGTGTTCAGGGAGTTTCATGATCTGGAATTCTGGGTTTAAATTCCAGTCTACAAATCCTTTTTTGGATTTACTAGACTTCGATGTAGTGGATGATTTTTTTGCAAATAGCATGCATGGGAAGCAATAGATAGCTTTCTGGTCTCACCATACATTAGCCATGGATGCGCTCAGTACAGTCTCTCCATTGGGAAGAATTTTTTAGAACCAATCCTGATAAAAGCGCCTGCCATCATCAGAGCTGAGAAACTAAAATCAGCATTTTTCTTTGTTCAGGGCCATATTCCACCAAGCAACATCTAACTTTGTCAGTCATGTCAGGCCATGATGTTGGACAGAACAGTGGTAGCAGTATGTTGCTGCAACACATGCTGACAGTATCGACCAGAATCGTCACATTGTGGCGTTCAGCGTAGTGACAACTTTACCATAGCAACAATGCTGGACCCACGATTCAAACATGGAATTGTATCAGTACTGGAGGGAGGGCCTGAATAGGTAAAAATATCAGTGGTCAACTGGTGCGCGTAGTTCATAGGGCACAGAAGTCACGTGCCAAGGTCAGCAAACCTCAGCAGCATAATCCAGCTGAAGGTGTACCTGTAGGATCATCAAGCATATCACTGCAAGAAGGGACTGCAGTTCCAGGTGGTCTTTCATCCTAACTGACTGTCATCAACCCACTTTGGGGCTTTGTCCCAAGTGGTATTTGTAAATAAATGATTTGGGAGAACAGATGATGCATCAACAACTGGGCACAGAAATGGTTGAGTCATATTTTCTGAAAACAGGCATCTGACAATAACTCAAGATCCTCTTTTGTACTAGAGTGGGAAAGGGTCAGTGAATGGCCGAAGCTGACTGCAGTGCACTGAAGAGTACCTCCATGCCCACCCTCCAGTGAAAGTGTTGAGAGGGTATTCAGCTCAGCAGGTGCAATAGTCAGGGATCGTCAGGACAAACCTGTCTCCTGCAAATGTTAGTTTGCTAACATTCATTAAAATGAATGAGAGGCACATACCAGCACAGACTGCAACCTCGGTAGTACGTGCCCTGGCCTAGTCATGGTGGTTTTGGTGATGTGGAAATGGACCATCCTGGTGGCACTGGCAGTGGCTGCCTGAAACGGCACACCACTGGTGTAGATGACAACATAGTGGAGAAAGAATTTCCCAGTGGTCAGACTTTAGACATCGATGACTGTGAGGGAAGCTATCTTTATGAGGATGATGATATGGTTAATGCTGGTAGGTTTTAACTGAAGTTGTTAAAAGGCAGTGTGCCACCCGGACCACCACCACTACCGAGTGATGTTAGCCACTGCCACCACTGAGCATGAGTCTGTCAGCTCCCGGACCACCACCACCGGGAATGATGTTAGCCATTGCCACCACTGAGCATGGAGTCTGTCTGCCCCCAGACCACCACCACCACCGGAATGATGTTAGCCACTGCCACCACTGAGCATGAGTCTCTCTGCCCCAGACCACCACCACGGGAATGATGTTAGCCACTGCCACCATTGAGCAAGAGTCTGTCCACCCCCCTGGACCACCACCACCACCACCGGGATTGATGTTAGCCACTGCCACCACTGAGCATGAGTCTGTCTGCCCCCTAGACCACCACCACTGGGAATGATGTTAGCCACTGCCACCACTATTGTCCACCCCCCAGACCACCACCACCACCAGGAATGATGTTAGCCACTGCCACCCCTGAGCATGAGTCTGTCCGCCTCCTGGACCACCACCATGGGGAATGATGTTAGCTACTGCCACCACTGAGCATGAGTCTGTCTGCCCCGGACCACCAGCACCACCACCAGGACTGATGTTAGCCACGCCAGCTGAGCATGAGACTGTCCTCCCTGGACAACCACCACCACCACTGGGATGATGTTAGCCGCTGCCACCACTGAGCACTGAGTCTGTCAGACTCACATCCATCAGCCACAGACACAAAGCTTCTTAATATTTAAACCATAAAGTGAGTATGTGTACTCATGTTTGTTATGCTATTTCACTTCCTTTAGTTTATGTTTTGTTTCTGTAGCTTTCAGAGCAGAATGATCAAACACATATGGTACACTTATTTTGTGTTTTTACAGGTTAACAAAAAGTCTCCTTCACTGAAACTTGCTGAGAAATGGTACTGCAGCTGTACCATACAGAGGAACCTATGGAATATCCATGAAATCCATTCTGGTAAGTATGAAGATTTTATTTCATCTGTTTCATTGTTTTGGAAAGACTGCAGCAAAATGCGATTGAGTATGATTCATAAACTAAGTGACGTGTATGTCACTAAAACTGTTTCTAAGATATCATTTCTGCACTGTATTCTGAACTTGCAGCTGTACAGCCCCTGACCATGACAGTGTTGAAAAGTTGCCACAGGCTGTGTTACTTTACAAGATGTGGGTTTGAAATGTAACTTGACTTGAGATTGAGAACCAGGAGGACAAATTACAGTTAAGTTGTAAGAAGTCATTCATTTCTTTTTTAGGAAACTTCCAGATTCTTTGTTGTTCTGTCAAAGTGGCCTTATCCAAAAGTTCTTCAACATCAGGCACCCCTCCCCGAGCTGGGGCAACATGCAACATGCAGAAGTCGTTTCATTAGATGATCATGACCATCATTAACAACTGGACTCCAGAAGGATGCAGATGAAATCTGTGAAGAAGTAACAAAATAAGAAATCATTACAGACAAACCTGCAAATAGGCTTCCCCAAAAATATTTCCCTTCATGAGCTTGAGAGTTATCCATGTCCAATTTCAATGCAAACACCTCATCAAGCACTGGAATATGCACACCAACAGTTTCTGTGACCTGTGATATGGAACAATACTGAGTACATGTCCATGTTAACCCCCCCTCCTCACCTAAAATACACAAACATATTTATTTATTTATTTAGCTTTTGTTTACTGGTAAGTACACTAGACAAGTATTATGCCTATTTTCAGGAACGACCCAGGAGAATACAACATGAGGAACAACAGTCAAGGAGACATGGCAAAGAGAGTACAATTTTTTGTCACAGTAAACAAACATATGGGAAATACATCATTTGACGCTAGGGGAAACATATAGTAGTAAGCACATTTCAGATTATACACTCTAGACTAGCTAGTTCAACTGACAGATATATACAGGTCATCATACATATGGGAGGGAGCATAGCTCAAGGACTGGATTGATCATAATATAACTTATAACATTGTCGTATACACCCCCTAGGCTAGTTGGATCGCGGACAGGTATATACAGCTCATCACATTTTTCTAAGTATGCACATGTTAGACAGAAACAGAAACACTTGGTAGAACAAGTTTCTACCAAGTGACCAAGGTGCAATATGTCATGGTTAGCCTATGACCGTGGAGCAATAATGGGTGTAAAAATGCCCAAGGCTTTTTAGGCAGGAGTAGTCAGAAGTCATTGATACAGTGGGGAAGATATCTCCAGGAATTCAATGGAGACACCCTGAGGAGGTTCAGACAAAACAATTTGACACTTTACTCTAGGGAGGTTTGGGGCAGTCACACTCTGTGCTAGTTTTAGGAAACTCACAGGAATTTCAAAATCCAGATAGGTGGGGCAGCTTGATATCCACAGGCAGCTAATTCCAGAGTCTGGGCTACACTTATGGCAAAGTCCCGATCTCCCATGAGGGTCCGGTAGGAGGGACTTTGAGCATCCTGATGTGGAGAGACCTAAGTTGGTAGGGGTGGATCTAGTTTAGGCAGAAGCCAAGCCAGCCCTCGGAAAGTAGTTCTGATCACTTTCCCAGAGAGGCATCCCAAACCAAAATCAAGGTATCTAGCCGGTGAGAGCCAACAGAGTTTCTCATATAGCTCACAATGGTGGGTGAGTCGGGGCAGCCAAGGCAAAACGACAAAATGTTATTGTAAGCAGTGTACCACGGGTGAGATGTGTCTTTGGAGAGTGAGCAAATAGGTGCAGCCATAGCTGAGGGAGGAAGGAGCACACCTTTGCTAGGGCAAGTCGGCTGCCCGGTGTATGGTTATACTTGACCTTATAGGCCAGACCCAGTTTGCAGTTTGCTGCCCTGCAGATGTTAAGGATAGATTACCCATGTCAAGTTGGGGGTCAAGTGTTACCCCCAGATATTTGATGGAGCTCACTATGGGTAGTGAGGATCCATCTGCACTGGTGACATGTAAGCAGGCTGATGAGGCTTTGATTTTAACCATTGAGCCAAAGAGCATAGCCTGTGTCTTTTTCAGGTTCAGGACCAGCTTGTGACTAGTAACCCATGACAATACCCTGTTAAAGTCATCAGTCAGGTTCTGGTTTAGGGTAGTGGCATTCTGGGAGTGAGCCAGGATTACCAGATCATCTGCATACATGGTGGCGCTACATCTGGTAATAACCATGGGTAGTTGATTGATGAAGAGGGAGAAGAGGAGGGGACCCAGTACTGAGCCTTGAGACACTCCGGAGGTCACCGGTAGGGGCTCGGAGAGGACTTTATTGAAGCAGGTACGCTGATTTCTGCCATGTAGATAACCCATTAGCCATTTCATGGCATGGGGAGAGGCCAAGTGACCACAACTGTGCACCAAGCAGTTTGTGGTCAACGAGGTCAAAGGCTTTGGACAGGTCGATAAATATTGCACCAGAGAGTTTGCCCTGGTCCTTGGCTGTCCGGACACTTGATGTAACCGAGATTAAGGCTGTGGTGGTGCTGTGTCCCTTACTAAAGCCATGCTGGGCTGGGGACAGAAGTTCATGAGAGTGGATATATTCCAAAAGCTGCTCAGCTGCTACCTTTTCAAGGAGCTCGCTAAGGGTTGGGAGAATGGCAATCGGTCGATAATTGTCAGGCAGTTTGGGATTTCCTTGCTTCAGTACAGGGACAATCTTTGCCTCTTTCCAGATGTCTGGGATGGTCCCCAGACCAAGGGATAGGCTGAAGATAAAGGCTACTGGTGAGGCAAGTGTGCAGAGCCAAGCTTAAGGAGTTTAGGCTCCAGGTTGTCTAGGCCAGGACTGGAGTACTGGGAGAAGCCAGCTAGGCGTTTCTGCAAGTCCTAACTGATACAGCCCTGAGGTATCTATATATATATGTATATATATATCAACTCACCAAGGCTTCTATTAGTGTACAGACAAAGGGCACCCTTCCATCCAGTTGAGATGATCACATTGCATTTGCTTGAATCGCCTCGCAGAACACATTGAACCAGCAACAGTTTGCTCACGGTCATCATTTTATTCTGGGGGGACTTTGAATGTGCTGAAATGCTCCCATTTCACTTTGCTACCACTTGTCAATTTTCTGCACACAAGGAGGATGCATTTTGGGCATGCAGAAAAAATCTGGGGACTCTGTGCCACCACTGCGTGCATGACTGAGTGCGCCATTAGTTCTGGGGGACTTTGTATGTGCTGAAATGCTCCCAATTCACTTTGTTACCACTTGACAATTTTCTGCACACAAGGAGGATGCATTGTGGGCATGCAGAAAAAATCTGGGGACTCTGTGCCACCACTGCATGCATGACTGAGTGCGCCATTACTTTTGGGGGACTTTGTATGTGCTAAACACTCCCATTTCACTTTGTTACCACTTGTAAATTTTCTGCACACAAGCAAGATGCATTTTGGGCATGCTGAAAAATCTGGGGACTCTGACTGCACTACGCATGACTGAGTGTGCCATTAATTCTGGGGGACTTTGCATGTGCTGAAACACTCCCATTTCACTTTGTTACCACTTGTAAATTTTCTGGAGACAAGAAGGATGCATCATGGGCATGCAGAAAAATCTGAGACTCTGTGCTTACCGCTGCGGCATGTGACTGGTCGCCATTAATTCCTGAGGAACTTTGTATGTGCTAAACGCTCCCAATTCACTTTGTTACCACTTGTCAATTTTCTGCACACAAGGAGGATGCATCGTGGGCATGCAGAAAAAATCTGGGGACTCTGTGTCACCACTGCATGCATGACAGGGTGCGCCATTAATTTTGGGGGACTTTGTATGTGCTGAAACGCTATTTCACTTTGTTACCACTTGTCAATTTTCTGCACACAAGGAGGATGCATTTTGTGTGTTGTGTGACTGTGAGCTCATGATATCATACTGACATTATCAATTAAAGCAGCATTGCAAGAATGTCGTGACAAGTTTGAACTGTACTTTTTTATGCTACTTTACATTGCCAGCCACTAGTTACCTCCGAGTCGTGACTTGAATGATATACTTCTTTTCACAATTTCTGTCTGCTTTACTAATTGACTATTTTTCATGTATGAAAAAATGACACAATTCATTTTGTTCTGATCCAGGTTTGTATTATTTGCAGCTGCTTTTCAATAAATATTATTCTGTGGTGTCATAAAACACTGCCTGCTGCATAACTGCTAATTTACAACAGAAGTGATATATAATAACCTAACTGATGTGATGGAGAAAAGCAGAAGAAACAATGACAAAGACCTGGTCAGCACCAATTTAAAAGGAATGCTCCTTTCGTTATTTCACACATGAAAAAAGGTAGTACAGCAGACTCAACTACTGGAAATTCTCATATCATTCCAGTCAGGATGTAAGTAAAGGAAGTTGTAACATAGCATTAAAAAATATAGGTCAGAGTTCTCAACAGATTGTTGCGCTGCTGCTTTCCAGAGATTCACCACGTTACATAGTTATGGTGATGCACATAACCTAATATGTGGGGGCCTTACTTCCAGTGGAATATTTCTTGCTCCACAGAGTGCAATATATTTCTGAGAAAACCACCTGTAATTTCATTACAGTGTGTCAGGTGATGGAGGAATTCCTGTTCAGAAAAGCTGCCCACATTCTGCCCCCCTTTCTCAGCAACGTTAGGATGTGATGCCAGGGTGCATGCTCCACTATAGTGAATATCCGGCAGCTATCCCAATGTTTTGTTTATATTATAAGGTTCACTTTGGTGACATGTGGGAACGTTTCACTAACAGGCTCTTCTTACAGAGAAACGTGCCTACCGTTTCCTAAACTGACCATTATAACATAAAGAAACATTTGAAAGCTGCCGGACAATCGACATTCACTATAATGGAGCACGCGCAGCTCATCCTGGCATCATGTCCTAATGTTGCCAGAAAGAGAGCAAGCTAGGCGACTTTATGAATGGGGATTCTCCGTGATGTGACACACTGTAATGAAAATGGTGGTTTTCACAGAAAATGTACTGCACTATGTGGAGCAAGAAAGATTCCCCTCAAAAAGGTGCCCATATCAGGTGCAATGCTGTAACTTAGTGAATCTCTTTCATGTCTATTTCACAAGCAAAACTGTTATAGAGACTCAGTAATGTTTACTTTGTGTTGGGACTCATTAATCGGATTTTAAGTGTTTTGCAAACAGCACGAAGACTGAGCAATGCGAGTATGTTGTGCTAAACTGCATGTATGCCGTCACTGTTCTTTCCTGTGTGTGCATACATTGTACAGCTTCATGCAAACACATATATGGTAAGACTTGTTGCATTATCAAGAATAAAGATAACAAAGAATACCTGATGTATATTTTATTGGTACCATCAGTGCCAGCGGACTAAGAGATATGATATTTTTTCAGTGGTATCGGGTCACTGTGTACCTCAGTCACTCACAGTGCACACATGACTTTGCGGAGATCATAGCACAAAAATACATGTTCTCCAAAAAGTTATGTGTGCAGTATAGTATATAATGTGACTAAGGTGCACTCTGGCCAGACACCTCTGAGAAAGAATTGTATCACTTAGTCCACTGATGATGATGGTGACAATAAAATATACCATATTCTGCTCGCTATTCTTAAACACTGTCTGCAACACGTCAGCAACAGCAATATATGTTTGCAACACGCTGCACAATATCTGATGTCTCACACACACACAGACATAGAGGAAACAACACTGACTGCACACATGCAATTTTACATCATACTTGCACTGCTCACAACAGCTTGACCACGAGCATTCCAAAACAAAAAGTAAACATTACTGAGGCACTGCAACTACAGAAGGGAAAATAATGTATATTATTAAACAACAAAAAAAAAACACACACAAAAACAGAACAGTACAGTAGTGGGGGGTGTCCAGAAGACAATCCCTTAATGTGGGATGCCGTGGTGTTCCAGCAGCAGGTGCAGCATTGTGACTATTTGCAGCTGCTGTTGATGGATTGATTCTACCTGCTGCTACACAGCACCTACCCTCTCATTGTTCTCTTTCAAGGCTGCCCACACCAGAGCAATATCGGCCTGTGTTGCCGGCACTGTGGCAGGGTCCACTGCAGGTGGAAACCCAGGTAGTGGTGGTGGTGGTGGAGAGGGTGGTGCTGGTGACTGTGGTGGTGGTGGTGGTGGGCAGCTGCTGCACTTGCCCTACTCCTGCTGTGGTGGTGAGGCACAACTTCAACCCAAGCGGCACCTCGGCCACTACCACAGAGGGTCAGCAGGTGGACACCCTGCCCTTCCGTGGCAGCCTGCCGCTCCACCTTGTGGTGGTTCAACATATGGGTGCACTGGCCACCTGTCCCCAAATGTGTCCCCGGGGCCATGGCACACCAGCACACCACACAGATGGCACACCATGACTGTGCTGTCTCCCCACACAGTTAAAAACTCCCACACTGGGGAGCTGGGGGGACCAGATACAGTCCTAGTGCCACCTACATTTTCCTGGGGCACCTCCTGTGGATGTGGGAGGTGGAAGGTGGGTGCTGCTGGAGCCCTACAGCTGCTACTGGTGGTGGTGGTGGTAGTGGCGGAGTAGGTGGATCTGCAGCAACACTGGTAGCACTGGTGCTGCTTCCACAGGGGAAGCAACACCCAAGAGTTGGGAGCGGTCCAGCAACACACGACCGCCCCCACATGTGTGCACTTCCCTCATCTACCCCACGGGCCAGCGACTCTCCTTGTCCAGGGTCCATCCCACACAAGTCCCTGACCCCGACTATAAATGAGTCCAAAGTCAATGCCTAACCTTCACCTGGTGGCCGCCATCACTCTCACACTCCCAGACACACACAAAACAAAACTTATAAAAAAATTCAGTACCAAAAAATAATCACAAACACAATACAAAAACTAAATAAAGATGTGGGGCGCGTGTGTTGCTGGACTGCTCCCGACTCTTGGGTGTTGATTCCCCCCTGTGGAAGGGGGAGGATGGGGGCCACATGGAGGATGACAACAGAAAAGCTGACATATTGAAGAGGAGGGTAATGGGTCCGAAGGAAGTACAAGGGGTGGGAAGGGTGCAGAAATGGACACAAGTCCCTTTACACGAGAAAGGGTCCTTAAGGAACTGGAAGTAATAAGAGTTGATAAAGCAATGGGGCCAGATGGGGTGCACCCTAGGGTCCTTAAAGAACTAAGAGAGGTGGTGGCTGAACCTCTGGCAATCCTGTTTAGCCAATCACTGGAAATGAGTACCCAAAGACTGGAGGACAGCAGAGGTAGTCCCTTATACAAAAGTGGGAACAAAGGAAGCGGGAACTACAGACCAGTCAGCCTCACCTCGTAGTGGGGAAGATCATGGAGCACTTCTGAAGGAGAGATTGGTGGAACATCTGGTTGTCAATGGACTACAGGACCCAAGGCAGCATGGTTTCACCAGGGGGAAGTCATGTCAGACCAACCTCATTGAATTTTTTGACTGGGTGACTAGGGAGGTGGATTAGGAGAGGGCAGTGGACATGGCTTATCTGGACTTCAGCAAGGCCTTTGACACTGTGCCACATAGAAGACTATTACACAAACTGGGGAATATGGGTGTGGGTAGGGCAGTAGTGTGGTGAGTAGGTAACTGGCTTGGTGGCAGGACACAGAGGGTGGTGGTAAATGGCTATCATTCCACAGAGGAAAGAGTGACCAGTGGGGTACCACAGGGATCAGTGCTGGGACCGGTCCTATTCAACATCTTCATCAGTGACATTGCATAGGACCTAGAAGGCAGAATTTCCTGTTAGGCTGATGACACAAAGCTCTGTAACAGAGTAGACACACCAGAGGGTGTAGACATAATGAGAAGGGACCTGCAGAAACTTGAAGAATGGTCAGGGTTTGGCAGCTGAAATTCAATGCAAAGAAGTGCAAGGTAATGCATATGGGCAGAAAACCCTGGCACAATATATCAGTTGGGGGTGAGGATATAGCATGCACCAAGCAGGAAAGGGATCTTGGGGTTATCATCTCTGAAGTCCTCAAGGTAGGAAACAGTGTGACAAGGCAGCAGGTAAAGCAAATAGGATGCTGGGATGCATAGGCAGGGCATCACCAGCAGGAAAAGAGAAGGTCATAATTCCACTATACAAGACACTAGTGAGGCCCCACCTGGAGTACAGTGTACAGTTCTGGAGACCTTACCTATGTAAGGACATAGACAGGGTAGAGAAGGTTCAGAGGAGGGCAACAAAGATGGTACAGGATTGCATCACAAGTCCAATGAGGACAGGTTGAAGGACGTGAATATGTAGTCCCTGGAGGAGAGGAGGGAGAGAGGGGATATGATAGACACATACAAGTATCTTACAGGGAGGAATAGGGTGCAGGAATACACTACTTTTAAGTAAAAAAGTGTTCCAGGACTAGAGGGCGTGGGATGAAGTTGGAGGGAGGACAGTTCAGAGGAAACTTGAGGAAGAATTTCTTCACAGAACGGGTGGTGGACAAGTGGAACACCCTGCCAGAGGAAGTGGTGGGGGCTGAAACAATCATGAGATTTAAGAATACATGGGATAGACATAAAGGAATTCTGGAGGTCAGGGGCAACAGACTTCTAGGAAAACATGAAGTGAACTTACAAGCTCAAATGGGCAGACTGGGTGGGCTGTAGGCCCTTATCTGCCGGCTCTGTCTATGTATCTATGTTATGTAACTTTTAAAAAAGCTGTTTTTTTCTGGCACAAAAGCAATAAAGCATTTTCTGACACACAAACTGCTCTCCTCTCCTCTCCTCTCTCAACAAAAAGCCTTCTCCCTCTACAACTGCAAAGGAGAAAGTGAAACTGCTTCTCTGACTCACTTTCTTCCTGCCTGGCTAAAGCATGTGACTTACAGTACTGTAAGCCATGTGATGTTTTAGGGCTGCCTATTTACTTGTCACTTTGCCTTACTTGGCGTTAGGGCATAATGACAGAGCAAAATAATAATGGCACCCATGAAGTAGACACTTTAGTGCCACTTCACGTTGTACTCCATAGCCGGGCCAACGCGAAGTAGCCACATCGCGTCCACTTTGTCAGCGGATTTAAAACTCACTGCATCTCTAGTTGCATCATTGGTAGGTGGTGGTAGGCATGCTGGAGGTAGTAGCAGGCTTGTTGGGGATACTGGCAGGCTTGGCAGTGGTGGTGACAAGCATGGCAATAGTTGCAACATTGCTTGAAGTGGTCGCAGTTGTGCTAGGTCCTTTGAGCAACATGGTTTTTCTTCAGTGGCAGGTTCTACTGTTTGTGATGTGACTGTCTTTGTGGCTTCTGAAAGTATTTTGCTCCATGCTTGTCTGTCCACAGTGCTTGTGGACCAATAGCTACAGAGGCTGGCTTCTTGCCGTGGCCAGTTATGGCATGATTTCTCTAGCCTCTAAGCTGGCTTGTGATAGTGGTTTTACTGCTGTAGATCTCAGGGAATCGTTGGTATACCTTTTACAGAACTGTGCTTCTGCACTCAGTCTTGGCATCATGTTGGATAGGAAGTTAATCCCCATTGTCTGCCTCATGTACCAGGTAGAATGGTATCTAGGAAGTGCTGTAGGAGCCATTTGGTGTGGCAGCATCAGCAGGCAGTTTGGATATGTTTTCAGAAATGCTTTTACTGGGCAGTCAGGATTTTCAGGTATTTCAAATAAGTACCCTGTCTTCACATCTATTTTGCTCATAGAAACATAGAATCTGACAGCAGATCAGGGCCACTTGGCCCACCGTCTGCCCATATTATTCATGTTTTTTCTTTTTAACCTTCATTTTAGCTACACCCTCTTGATCTATGGTGCTGTCTCTCTCCCCCACACACTTTCCCTCGTATTGATTTATTTGTTTATTTATTGAAATGTTTCACCAGGAAGGCACACTGAACAACAAGTTGCTCATCTCCTGTTGCGACCTGGGGGGGGGGGTACAATTGGATGAAGAATTAGACATACAGTTTAACATTTAACATATCTGAGAAATGAAATATTCAATTACATTTGTAACAAGACATACAGTTAAAAAATATCATAAATAATCATACAATCACATTTGTGACATAACATGCAGTTAAATATATCATACCTATGGAATATGCATTTAATTACAAGTGGCATATCTGAGGAACATCGTACAGAAATTTAATGTAGCCTTGGAGCCAACTTCTTGCAGGAATGGATCACGGCTAACAGGCAGATTATTTAGCGATTATTGAATGAATGAGGTGCAGTGGGGGGACATCAAGGAGGGCAGAGGGGTAGACAGGGGAAACCAGCTGGGGGAAGGAGAGGATAAAGATGGCAGGAACATTGCTGGAGCAAAGTGAGCAAAAAAAAAAATCAGTTGTGGGGGCAAGTTAACACAGTGCTAGTGCAATCTGGGAGCACCTCAGACAGAATAAAAAGTGCAAGTTATTAGCTCAAGTGAACTAATTCCTTTGATTAAGTGCAGGGTGATAGATAGGGGGCAGGAGAGAGGTGGGGTTAAGGGATAGGGTAGGGTAGGGAAGGAAGAGTCATACCTGGAACTGGCCCCTTCAGAGTGTGGAGATCGCTGCTAGTGGTGGAATGAGGTGAGGACTTAGAATAAGGGCAGGAGTAGGCAAGGAAAGAGTTGGGTAGAGATAGTAGAGGGGATGGTAAGGGGAAGGAGGAGGTGTGGTAGAAACTTGCCTAAGACTAGGCCTCTTCAGGATGCTGAGAACCCTGCCAGGGAGCAGAGTCAGGCGAGAATGAGTTAAGTAGAGAGGATGGGGGGAAGAGGAGGGAAGGAAGAGTAATTTCCCTACAATTCCCTTGTGCCTATGTCATGCTTTTTTGAACCCAGCCACTGTTTTGTCCCAACTACCTCAGCTGGAAGTCTGTTCCATAAGTCCACCATTCTTTTTGTTAAGAAGTATTTCCTCACATCTCTCCTGATTCCCCCCCCCAGCTTCATAGCATGTCCCTTGTTCTAGAGTACCTTTTTATGAAAAATACTTCCCTCCTGTACCTTATTAAGCCCCCTGAGGTATTTAACCATCTCTACCATATCCCCTCTCTGCTTTCTCTCCTCTAGGGGTGTACATATTGAGCTCCTTTAGCCTCTCTTTATAGGGCTTATGATGCAGATCCTGATCCATTTTAGTAGCCCTTCTTTGGACCTCCTCCACTCTGTCTCTATCCTTTTGGAGATGCAATCTCCAGAACTGGACAGAGTACTCAAGGTGGGGTCTTACTAGTAATCTATATAGAGGCAGCACCACCTCCCTTTTTCTTGAAAGTCATTGTATTTTTTCAGTGTGCTCATTGTAGCACAGTGTGATATATCTCTGTCCAGTTTCATCTGTATAGCTGAAAAGATTGTGGTTTCAGATACTTCAGGCCTTCCCTTCCTCTGCGGTCAAAATTAAGCTGGATGTCCAGCCATGCCCACCTGACAAGCCTTGCTGCTGTGCTTGTTAAAAGTGCTTCAGATGATCATACTTTCTTGAAGTCTGACTCTGTCAGGGCAGGGCGATGTGCTGCACTGTGCTTTTGCGATTTTCTGTACTTTTTTAGTACAGACACAAACACATTATTGCTGGTACTGAATGTAAGGTCAGTGATAAATATTTATTCTTCTCCCTACATTGGAAGAGTTTATGTGTCTGTTCAGGCTGGCTCAGAGTGTGGGAAAACTGGCTATAGAGTACTCTGAGCTGGCCATGGTACGCACTTTGGCACAGAATGCCTGAAGCACTGAAGTTAAACTTTTAGTGGAAACAGTCTTTAAATCTATCACTTGTTTCTTATGTTTGAGCCAATCATTGAACACTGCTACTGCCCAACCAGTGCTCTTTTTTGTGTTGTTTCTTGATTTTCACTTTCATTTTCTGCAAATTGAGAGAGGGTGAGGGTGCGGTGCTTTCTATTCAGTGCTGGCAGAGGAACAAGCTCCATACAGTATTTTTCATTTTTGTTTGGAACTGGAGCTCTGTCTGTGTCATTCACATCTTCCCCCAAGTAATCATTGCATTTCGGGCTAAGCAGAAATATACTGGAAGGAAGATGGGCATTGTTTTTTTTAGTTTTCCATGGCTGTCATTCATAAGTGAGGTGAACAAAATGGTGAGGTTTTCAAACTCATGCCAGGCTGGCACAAAGATACCTACTGTATAGTGGCTGGTGAGTGACAGATCTTGTTTTTTGTGTGGTATAGTGCAAAAGACACAGTGAAAGACATTGTTCAGCTAATCACATTGTTTTATTCCCTCAGCCCATGTTATGAATCAAAATATACAGGCACAATAATGAATAAATAAAGTCAGTGTCACAGGGTGATGTGCCCAGAGAGTACAGAGACACAGCACCTAAATGGCCCTGCTGTGCAATCATGTGGCAGAAAACAACATGATACTGGGCACAGCTGTATATCCCTTTCCATTCTTTAGGGAAAACATAATGCTTTATCTCCACCATTAGAGTCCCACTTCAGTAACATAAAGGGGAATTCTATCAGGTCCTGGGGACTTATCCCCTTTTCATTTGTGCGACTGCATCTGCAACTTCCCTTTGGGGAAATATCTAATATATCCTTTTTTAGTTAAAGTTCCTGCGCTTTGGTGTTTTACTCATAACTTTTCTTCTTTTTAAAAAAGACATGTTGATAGTACTTTACCCATGAAGTGAAATGTGGGCTGAAATATTAGTAGCAAAAGTCCCTCTACCTTTAGCCGATGTCCAAACCCTTTTTAATCTTGATACTCTGTTGCTTGAACTATGTCCTTCAATTGTTTTATACAAAATTCATTCTTCATATTTTATGGAAATAAAATACATATGTCTTTCTGCACTTATTAGTTTCCTTAGTTGGATTTTGTTTAACATATCTAATTACTTTCAATAATCATTTTGGCATTTTACAAGCATCATTGAGTCATGTTTTATTTTTACTTGTGATTTTCTTTTTGTATAGTAGTCATACAGTACCATTAAAATGTCTTTAACTCCTTGATAGACTCCCTCCTTGTTGATTCTTTCATGCAGTGATTAACAGTTTCAGCAGCCTTGGACTTAAATGACTTCCGTCAATTGATCTCAAAGTTCTTCAGTCAGGAATAACTTTCTACCATTCCGTATTTCAATTTCAGGAATCTTGTCCAAATAAATAGTAATTATTTTCTTTATTAATTTAGGTGACCGTTTTAACTGTGTGGGGAATGATCACTGTCTAGTCTCTCCAGAACTAACATAGCATCAAAATAACAAGCATTTGTCAATGCCGAATGATTGCTTGCTGGCATTAGCAGTGGTATTGCAGGAGTTAGACAGATGCAGTATAGAAGTGGCAGTGATGTATTGAACTGGCGTAACTCCACCACCCTGCAGAGATGGACAAGGCATTGGGGTGTGCCTTTGGAGTCTACGTCGCCCTGCGGTATGACATTTCACCTCAACCTACCCTGCAGACACAGACAAGTGTCGAGGTGTGCCTTAGGGTGTTCAGGCTTTACACTCACCTCATTCCATAAGCAAATACGCTGAAATGGGTGCAGTATAGGTGAATGGGGTGAACTCTGGGGCCAAAGAGTCCAAGGCACACCTCGATGACTGTCACTGGCTGCAGGGTGGGGGTAGGGGTGGAATTGCATGAGCATTACTGTCGACAATCCCAAGTCACACCCCTGATGCCTGTCAGTCCCTACATGGTACAGCATTATGGTTGGAAACCCTAATGCCCTGGGTGTTTCTTGGTATTTTTACTCGAAGTTTTCAACATGGGCTTTTTGTGACCCCCATTGCATGAACAGTGACACTATCAGTTTGTTAGCGAAGGTGATTTTGCACAGTGACTGCGCCATTTAGGCATACAGAATGCAAAAACACATTTTGAACACAGTGTGAAAATGACAGCTGTACTGTTCGAGGGAATGTAAAAAATGGTAATGTTGAAAATCTGGAGTAAAATATAAAAAAACTGGTGAAGTCATGAGCGTGAGTAGAAACTGCGCAACACACACCCATAATGCAGTTATTTGGGGATTTTTGCACCAGATTTTCAATATAAACATTCTGGGACCTCCGCTCATGAACAGTGTTACTGTGATTTTCTTAATCTGTTCGAACACTAATTTTCCACAGCGACCGCGCTATTCTGCACTAGAAGTGCAAAAACACATTTCAGCCAGGTTGTGAAAAATGGCAGCTGTACTGTTCATAAGGAGGTGTGAAAAAATACCAATGTTGAAAATCTGGAGTGAAAATATTACAAATTTGTGAAGTTATGAGGGTGCATAGAAACTGCACAATGCACACTTGTAATGCAGTAATTTTTTGGACTTTTGTCACTAAATTTTCAACATAGGCATTTTAGGATCTCTGCTCATAAACAGTGTCACTGTGATTTTCTTAATCTGTCCCAAACACAGATTTCCCACAGCGGTTGCGCTATTCTGCGCCGGAAGTGCAAAAACACATTTTGGCCAGGATGTGAAAAATGACAGCTGTACTGTTCATAAGGAAGTGTGAAAAAATGTCAAAGTTGAAAATCTGGAGTGAAAATATTACAGATTCATGAACCTGCAAGTGTGCATGGAAACTGCGCAATGCACCCTCGTAACAGTCATTTTGGGGAATTTTTTCATCAAATTTGCAACATAGGCTTTTTGAGAGCCCACCTCATGAATAGTGACACTGTCATTTCATTAATCAGTCCCAAAAGGTGATTCCGCACAGTGACCACGAAATCACCTTTCAGGACCGAATAACTAGATGACAGTCACTGAATTCATGAGATGGGGTTCCAAGAACCCCATGTTGAAAATTTGGTGCAAAAATTCAAAGAAATGACATATGCACCAAAGTTGAAAAAACCCTGTTTATGCCATTATACAGCTTACCGGCATTTCTTCAGTTCACGGTCGGCTTTGAAGAGTGCAGACGTGTTCCCGGTCTACCGAGGAGTAAATCGCACCAACCTTGAAGGTAAGTATGGGGATGAGGGTGTGTGAGAGGTGGGGTACGCAGAGGGTGGCCACGGGTTGGGTGAGGGGGGGCAAGAGAGTCAACAAGGGACCATTTTCTTTTGTTACAGGTTTTTATTTTAACAAAGACAATGCAGGACTTTTGCCACTCTGAGATGGGCTCCCAGCATGGCACCTGGAAGTTTGTTTGGGGGGGCAGTGAAGCCAACGGGGGATTGGGCACCCTATTGGCCATACAGTGTGTGTAGGGGGAGTACATGAGGATGCTGGACTTTTGCCATGCTGGGGTGGGCTCCCAGCATGGTACCTGGAAGTTTGTTTTTTGGGGGGACACTGGAGCCGACGGGGATTGGGCACCCCCATCGGACATACAGCGTGCTTGGGGGGGAGTGTGCATGAGCCAAGGGGGATTGGGCACCCCCTCAGCACACAACAAATGGGGGGGGGCACATCATGTGGCAGGAGATGCAGTGGTGTATAGTTTGACAGCTATAATCAGCAGTGGTGATGTGTAAGCAATTTGCATTCTACTGACGGCACAGTAGTATGCAGATTGCCTACACGTTACCACCACTGATTGTAGCGGTCTTTCTCTTTCAACTGTATGCCACTGCATCTGAACTCAGACATTCATTGGTGCGTGACCCTGCCTGCAAAAAGATTAGGCATTTGAAGCGGGGGGTACCACACCTATGAAAACTCATATGGTGACACTATGTTTCTTGCACATGCGTGCAAGCAAACATAAAAATCTGCCAATACAAAGATACAACATAATCTGTAACACTTGCACTTCTGGTGGAAATGTAAGTATGTTGTGCAGCAATATCACCTTCTAATATCCCAGTCAAGACTCATAAACTCATCTGTTCCAGAAAATTATTAAATCTTCTGTGACTTCTACTACAGCCCTCCACTACAGCTGTGGAAGGTATGACTCAGCAAGACTTCCACAGTGCCCTGTTCTGGTTTTCATCTACTAGCTCTGGCTCAGCACAAAAAAAAACCAAAAAAAAAACTTTGCCCATGACTTTTGGCATCAGGCAGAAATTGGCCAGACTGTCAACTCTGCCTATCTTCTCCACCTTCAATGGCATCCCATTTGAAGTGGTTTATTCATTCAAATATCTCGGTGTGTGGCTAGACAGAAAACTTGACTTCTCTGCCCACACTGACGCCATCACACCAAGCTCTGCCCTAAAATGTGGTGGCTTGTACTACATTAAAGACTGTCTCCACAGGTATGCCATGAGCTCATCACCCAAATGGTGCTCCCAGTCTTTGACTATACAGACATGGTCTATGGCACCACTCCCTCCAGCTCCCTGACCAGACTGGACACCCTCTGTAATGTCTTCTGTCATTTTGCTACCAACTCTCCCTCTTACACCTACCATTGGTCACTCTACTCCTTATCCATTCTTCCTCTACCTTCATGTCACAAGAAGCAGTGTGCCTCATTTATTAAATAATTGCTCACTTTGCTCATTAGTACCCATTCCCCCCTATCCTCATGTCACTAGATACACTGTGCCTCTTCATATCTAAATACTGGTTTGGACCCCTTCCCTCCTACCTCTCATCACCCTCTCCCTTGTCCCCACTGCCTCCTGCTCGCTCCACTCAGGGATCCTCACACCTTTCCTATACCTTCGGCCCATCATGTCTGCTCAACATAGCAAAACTCAAAAGGGTTCTGTGATGTCATCTCACCCTGAGATTGAAACATCTGATTTGTTATTTTGTATAGTATATGTTCGTATATGTTTATTTTGATTAATTTGCCTTCTTTCAAACTCTGTCTTGAACTGTGGTTAAATAAACAGAAAACAGCAAAAATAGGATGAGATTAAAAACATTTTATGTTATATAAATAATAGCAATATGAACTTTTAATATTTGCGGTAGTTCATCTTTTAACACACAGTTCACTTGGGGTGTTTTCAGTCTGGCTGATATCTTTATTATAAGGAATCTGCAGTGTAGGTAAGCATGAATGATCATAATAAACATGAGGTTCCGTACTGTTGTACCACAGTACTGACAGGGCTACTGTGGTACTGTACATCAACATTCAGAAATCACTACTGTTGTACAGCAGCATCTGAAATTGTACAGATCTCCATACACAACAAGACTAAACCATTTACTATATATTGTTGATGGTTGTCTATACATTATTCTATATGCAGAGTATATTTCTTTTTACATTTTATAGTTTTGTGTAATTCATTTCTGTAGTTTTCTTGTTATTTTGTTTTTATTTTCACTATGAAACATTTTGAGCTACAGTTTGTATGAACGACACGGTACAAAAATAAGTACTATTGTGTTGTACTCCAAACAAGAAAGCAATGACTTGCTTCAGATGATGTTCCAAGGAAGTGCTGTTCAGAGACCTAACTGGAGCCATACCTGGAGATGCTAATGCAGCTGAGACATATCCTTTCCTCAGACGCATTAATTAAAAAACTTCAAGAAGACTCAGCCTCTTTTTAAAGAGAGAGTCCGGCCAAACATACTACACTGCAGAATTAGAATCAGCATAGCCTGAATAATCCTAATACCAAAAACTGGATCACTAAGTTAATTTGTTTAAAAGCTGCAAGATATTTTGTAACCCTGATTTCACTCCCTGTTCAAAAAAGTCAGTTTCAAGATGATATCATAGCCAGCCCGGTGGCACTGAGGGTTGAGGCACTGGACGCCACACCTCGCTCCACGCTGGTGACCCATGTTTGGGAACAAGCATGGGCTGCGAGGATCAGCCAGGGGGTGAAGGCTGAGCATCCACTGACAGCTTGCCTTCTCCTGGGAAGGAGGGTTGCAGAACTCGGCACTTGAGTGCCCCCTGGGGGGAGGCAATGTGCTGCAGCCTGCAAGCAAGTGGGAAGGTGGCACATGGCAGACATCAGCAGGAGCACATTCGGGAGTGAGTGTGTTCCCCCCAGGCATCATTGCACATTCATGTGCACCAAGGGAAGGGGGGTGGAACCAGAACAAGGAAATGCCCAGGAGTGGTGGTAGGTGACGGAGCACCTTGGCCCCACACCCACTGCCGGACCCTGCCCTCCTGGGTCCTAATTTGCCACATGCCTTCACTGCCTGGATGATGCTGGATGTCTAGTGCACCTGTAGGAGTGGCGGCCCCACCCTGGGGGGTAAGCCAGGGAGGTCTCTCGCCTGGCAGGGTAGGCATTAGTGGAGCCCCGGGAGGAGACCCAGAGTGGGGGAGTTTCAGGTTGGGCAGGAGACAACCAGGATGATGCTTGAGAGAGGCCACCTGTCCTGTGACTGGAGGGAAAAAGAATTGGGGGGAGGTGATGTCATAGCCAGAACTCACAGCCTAGTCCTGTCAGCAATCTTTACATGACTTATTACTTATTTCTAAAGTGTAACAAACTGTAAGATTCACCACATAAACATGTGGACAAAAGCATGATGCACAGACACCCCAAAATGCATGGTCAAAAACCGCTATTAAATAAACTCCAAACCGCGCATGCTGTTTGACTGTGTGGTTTTTGATCACATGTGTTTATTTCTTCGAGGTATTCATGGCATCCGGAAACTGTAGTAGTAGTAGTAGTAATCATTTGAAAACAATGACACAGGGCTCGGTGCAGTGCATACATTTCAGAATGTTCAGATGTATGGAATGCAATGCTTGACAAAGCTATTAAATGTCAAGGTGCTACACAACTTCAGAATGTTGGGAGGAAATACAATCTCAGAGTGTGGCAGTGATGTGCAATCTTGAAATGTGGTGGTCACATTCTTGGACTGCGACAGAGACACACATACAGGAATGTGGCAGGGACTGACAATTTCCTGATATAGTGGGATGCACACTGTGGGCATGTGACAGGACATACCATTTTATTCTGAAATTGCTTGTCCTTGCCACATTCCAGAATTGCACATTGCATTCCCACTACATTCTGACATTGTGCATTCCTATCACATTCCAAAAGTGCATATCCCCACAACATTCCACAGCTGTGTGTCAATGCCACATTCTGAAATTGTGTCACCACTAAATTGCCATATTATGTCACTGCCACATTCAGAAGTTGTGTGTCTCTGCCACATTCAGAAATTGTTCATCACCACCACATCCCAAACTTGCATGTCCCTCCAACATTCTGAAATGGTGCATCCTGGCCACATTTTGAAATTTTGCAACCCTGCTTCATTCAGAAATTGTGCCACCACAACATTCAAAAATTATGCATCTCCTTCACATTGAAAAAATACTCATCCTCACCAAATTCCAAAATGATGCATTTCGACAATGTTTGGCAATTATTTTTCCCAGACGCATTCCAAAACTGGACATCACCTCACCACGATGTGCTACAATTGTGTGTTCCATCTACATTCTGAAATTGCACCTTCTTGTTACATTCTGAAATGTTGTCACCACCACATTCCACATCTTCATCACTTTCCAAAAATGTGCATCCTCATTATATTCCAAAATTGCACATTCCTACCACATTCTGAAAATGAGTGTCCCTGCCACATTCCAACATTGTATTTCCAAGTACTGTACATTCTAAAATTGCACATCCCTGCCACATTCTGAATTTGTACATCCCCACCATATTACAAAATTATGCATATTTGTCACATTCCAAAAATGCAATTGCCAGTAGTATAAGTTCATATATCTCATCAAATGTTAAATTTCAGCCATTTCAGTCACTTGACAGGTGGGCGTGGCCTAAAATAGACCAATCAGAATCGTTCCTTGTTAAACCGGAAGTTCCTCCCTAAAATGCGCTAGCCCCGCCCACTTCTGGCGGAAGTGACACAACCTCAAACCCATGTCCCACCCCTTGCACAGGAAATGACATGCGTTCGAACCCATGTCCCACCCCTTGTGCAGGAAATGACATGTGTTCGAACCCGTGTCCCACCCCTTGTGCAGGAAATGACCCACACTGAAACCCTGGAAGTGACATAACACCACCATTTTGTAAGTGTCTTACGCCCCTCATTCTCGTACACTCCTCAAACCCCTGCCACCCACCATTTTGTAAGCATCCTACGCCCCTCCTTCTCGTACACTCCTTGAACCCCTACCATGCCATCCTGGCTGGAACCCGAGTCCCACCATGCTAGCTTGAACTCCTGTCCCCCTCCTTTCTCCTGCACCCCCACCATCCTGGCTTGAACCCCATCTCTCTTCACCACCGTGCCCCACACACACCAAAAATCAGTTAGGGTTTATGTAGTATTATGTGTCCCCTGTAGGCTTGGGGGGGTATAACTGCAGGGGCATGTGTGTGTTTTTTTATTAGGATATTTTCAGAAAGAAGTATCTAGGAGGCAACCTGATCATGCAGAGGTTTCACAGATCTGTGTGGAGACCATCCCCGAGGGAAATTCATCTGCCTGTGTGAGTACCCCTTTTTCTGTTTTTTATAACAATATACAAAATAATTTAACATGCATCTGTAGGACTGTGTCAAACTTACATCAAAACGATACCTTTATGTATATGCATGTAATATTTATAAGCTAAAACGGGGGACCTCTGTGTAAATAAGATGGTTCAGCAGTTTTCTCTGGATAGCATTGCAAAATGCTGGCTGTGTGTGTGTGTGTGTGTGTGTGTGTGTGTGTGATTTTATAGCAATCACAAAACTAATTATTTATACTCCATTATGAATTAAAAGAATAAAATAGATCAGAAAAAAGGAATACCCATACCTATAGTTCACCCCTCAGCTCTGTGTAGTATCAAGGAGAAGGCTGAATGAAATGTGAGTGATATTTATAATGTTTTAAAAAAGGGGGTGGGTGGCTACAACAGATGTGCCTCTGACAGATGTTACCATGTATAGTATGATGGGGTGTGGTGATGGTTTTACCAAGGGGCAATCCATCTTGCAAAGCGTTATATAAACCCTGCATTTGAAGCCAGAAGGCACAGCTTTTGAGAGATTCCTCAGATTCTGTTTTATAGACTTGGAGCAGATTATCAAAAACATCAAGCAAGAAGATGGCACAGCACAGCGCTTCTCAATTCAACCTCCCAGCAACAGGCCAGACTGGCACACTACTGAATGAAAAGTCTGGAGATGAAAAACCAAGCAAGAAGATGGCACAGCGCAGCACTTCTTAATTCAACCTTCCTGCAACAGGCCAGATTGTCACACCACCTAATGAAAAGTCTGGAGATGAAAAGCCAAGCAAGAAGATGGCTATCGAGGCCCCACAACCCAAGCCAACGTATGTGTACTACATGAGGTGTGAAAAAGAATGTCCCACACAAGTCGTGTTGAGCGGAAGAGTGTCTGACATAAAAAAGAAACTCGCTGAACAGTTTGGTGAATCAGAAAATCCTAAATCTGACTGTCCTTCTGAAGAGACACCACTGCAAGACCTTGAAGAGTTGCTGGGGTGTGAATCTGATGCAGAAAAAGAAGTTACTATGAAACCCAAAACAGAGAGTGACAAGAAGGGGGAGCCAGAGAAGATGGTCAGTGAGACACTGCCAAATAAAGCATCAGAGAAAGTTGTGAAAAAGAAATCCAAGACACAGCCAAGAGGTGCCTCTGACCAAGAGGGGGATGATAATAATGCAGCCACAAGCAGTCAAGCCCAGGCTAAGAAAGAGAAAGATAAGAAAAATGAAGAAGAAGAAGAAAAGAGTTGCCTTGATGAGGTAAATGCATTTTAACATTAAAAAAAATGTGAGTGGTGACATGTGTACGTGGTGTAACTGAGGGAGATGAGGTAGCAGTAGAACTAAATCTTACCTATAATGAGTCAGAGGACCAATGCTGTTTTTTGTTTTTACTTTAATAGACTGAAGGATTTGCGATGGAGCAGCAGTCATATTCGGATAGCATGGATTCACGACTTTCCACAAATCTACTGCTCGACTGTCTTTGCTGTGTGAAAGATACAAATGTGGTTGTTAATGAGATGTGTGAGAACCAGTATGTTAGAAATACAGAGAGTGATAGAATGTTTCAAAATGTCACAGAACAGGCTGTGATCACTACCCAACCCTCTTCTTCTTCTTCTACTGAGATTAGACAGGGGACCTCATGTGAAAAACCAGGCCTCAGTAGTAAACCCCGGAAAACTGACCACGATATATATTGTAAGTACATTATGTATCATACCATCCGATGGCGAATTGTCTCAGTGATACAGAGGTGATACTTTGTGAATTGGTCAATTCCTGTCCTGGGTGTGAGATGGATGATCCGAGTCAGAAAAAACATTCATGTATCCTTGATGACTTAGTGTCTAAAGAAGCATACAGAAATGTTTCTGAAGCCATACATAGAGGGCAGCTCACGCCCGTGATCTTGGCAATCGCTATGAAGCATCAGGGGTTAAATATGACCAATTGTATCCTGGAAACTATAAGTCACGTTTTAAATGATGTGAGAAAATCCGATGACCCCATGTGGTTAGTTATGCAAATGTTACAGCAGACAGACAGAGAAATTAAAAAAGATGCCTGCCGTCTGGTCCGCAAAGGTTCCTTTAAAAAATTTCTAAAAAGAAATTCAGGAACCCTGTTTATATTGTAAAAAATTACCCCACCCTCCACCCAAATTACTACATGTAAACATTTCAGTACCAAAACATGTCATATTATATTTTACAGATAATCATGCGGGATGCAAGTACAGAGAATCAAAGGCTTATGCATCTGATCCTAAGCCATTACTGCCATCCGTCACTGTTTGGTTCACCTCAATATGACATTTGCCTTTGTGAGATACATGCAACCTGTGAACTGATGATGTGTGCCCTTCCAGAAGTATCGGAGGATACAGATAAATATATAACTGAATCAGTGTTGCCACTTGTAGAAAACGTTAACGTGTTTGCCGATATATTCATGGAAGACAATGAATGTCTTTGTGGACTTTATATCATGATCGTCATAGTCATGTGTGTGTGTGTACTACAAAGCAGAAAAAACTTGTGATAGTGTATCGTGTTGCTAACCTGGCTTCTGCTTGCTGAAATGATCCACTGGTCAAAAGGCCCTTTAAAAAAATTATATAAGAAATTCAAGAACCCTGTTTATGTTGTTAAAAAACATTTACCCCCCCAAAACTGTTACTTGTTACCATTTTAATATTGTTCATATTTTTACCCTGGCTTTTTCCGCTTGCTAAACCACCCCATGCAGTGAGAGGTCACTAAATCATAGTGCTGTATGTTTTTTTCCAGAGTATACAACAATGAGAAACACCCTGTCAGTACGTCCAGAGGCTTATTTACCAACTAGTCAGACACAGAGCTAAACAACCTGGTTTAAATCTACCTACAGGACAAGCACCGTCTGTACTTTTAGAGACATGCCAAGGTCTTTTTGATGGTCTCCCAGAGGGACCCCAAAAGGAAACTGTGGATTATTTTAAGGATGAGGGGGCTACTCTTGAGGAAGCAATGTTTAAAATTGCTATAGAGTTTATGCATAATCCTTATGATGTGATACACTTTTGTGGTTTTATCTGTACCGCTGCTGACTTTTTAGTGTTTAGTTTGCAGAATGGGGGGTCTGAGTCTGTCATCATAAATTTTGCTTCATTTATCGCTTTTGTTGTGTTTCATAAACCACATTTAGCATATGCTTTTCCTAAATAGTGTATTATAATGTACTTTCAGATGGAACGTACTGGCATGCTCCCAATATTCCAGACAGTCTTGATGTCTACAATGTACCGTGTGATAAAGGACATTTTAAAGGAACCTATATACTTTGGAAAGCAGCCTGCATTAAATGTCTGCTCTGAAGATGCTGCTGCTTCACTGGCAGAAAACACACTAACTCTGATTAAAGAGTTGCCACCCCTTGTATGGAGACTATGTTGACGTAATGGAAAACAATAACCATAGAGCAGTATGCAAGGTGAACAACATTTTAGATGTAACAGATTGTCTTAAAAATCAGGTTTGTTATTTTGAGTGGTGTATGGCATATGTGTGTATGTATTGTGCCCACCTCATCACTAAGGGGGAAGTGGACGATGCCAATGCTTGTGCAAAACATGCAGCTCAAAAGTTGCTGTTTCTGGGTATTGTGAAATGTGTAAAAATGGAAGAGTAGAAAAACAAGATATTACATAATCATTGCATGCTTGCCATGTGTTATGCCTTTTGTATGTAGCAGCTATATGCATTAGTTTATGTATTATAAAGTATATAAAGTAAATCTTCAAATACTGCTATGACGTGTGTATTTATAAATAAAATATAACCATGCATTGCACTTTGTGGTTGTCATAGTGTTTTTAAAAGAATAGAAAGAGCACATGCTTTATTTTACTGGTGACAAGAGTTTTGCTACCTAACAGATGTATCGGGGGTTGACGAAAGAAGATGAATGATCACCTGATCCAGAATATATATTTTAATGCAAAAAAGTGGGTAGTTTCACAGGGGTGACTCAGCTGTATAAGGCTGCAAAAAATTGATAAAGATGTCACCAGGAAAGGTGTTGCAGAATGGCTTGCGAAGCAGGACCCTATTCATTACACAAAGCAGCCAGAGTCAATTTAAGAGAAATCCTGTCATTGTTTCTGACATAGACAGACAATGGCAAGCTGATTTAGTGGATATGAGTCAATATGCATAGTACAATAATGGGTTTATGTACATACTGAGGCATCGACAAAGGTCCAGGTATGCCTGTGTAGTGACTTTAAAAGACAAATCAGGCAAGGCAGTGACACAAGCCTTTAAAACTATTTTTAAAAGTGGACGACACCTCAGAAGTTGCAGACTGATCAGGGTAAGAGTTTCTAAATGCTTCCTTTAAGAACCTATTAAAATAAAATAAAATACACCATTTTGTGACGAATAATGAAGTTAAGGCCAGCATTGTAGAAAGATTTAATAGGACACTGAAGTCACGCATGTGGTGTTACTTTACAGCCCAGAATACTTGGAAATATACAGATGTGTTGTCAGACCTGGTGCACAGCTATAACCATACTTATCACAGAAGCATTAAACATAGACCTGTGGATGTTAACCCTTCCAATGCCCTGGGTGTATGGAAGATCCTCTACGGTAATTCTGTTCTTGGCAAAAAACAAAAGGGTACCTTTCAGAAAAATGATCACGTGAGACTATCTAAGCTAAAATGGGTGTTTGAAAAGGGATATGAAGAGACATACACAGATGAGATATTTATTGTGACGGAGGTCTTAAAGACACAGAGGCCCACCTATAAGCTAAAAGACTATCAGGGGGAAGACATTAAAGGTACTTTTTATGCTGAGGAGCTGCAAAAAATTGAACCTGATGAGGACCGTATGTACAGGGAGCAGAAAATCCTGGCAGAGAAAAAGAGTGGCAGAAAAACTTGGTATCTGGTAAAGTGGAGAGGGTGGCCCAATAAATTTAATAGCTGGGTTGAGGCAACACAGGTTCGGGACATTAGAAGCAGATAAGGCTTAAAATGCTCAAAAATGGATTTTATATCACATTGCCCAGCAACACCTCGCACAACATTTTCCCCAATAATACTATATCCACTTTTACAGTAAAGTTACCACAAACGCTTGAACTACCTGGTGAATGGGAAGTGGGCTTAGCAGAAATTCAGTACCCTCATACCTGGGACAATGTGCCTGCACAGAGAAACAGGTTCAGTATGCTCTATCAGCCTCAAGTTAGCCTATAAAACACCACCAACTGGACCCTTTACTGAGTCAGCAGCATTTAAAATTCCATCAGGCTATTATCCTAACATGGCTGGTGTTATTTCTCAAATTAATAAAAGTATATTTGAAGTAAATGAACTGCCAGTGGTTTTGGGAAAACAAGCCATCGGGAGAGAAATAAGTATTGACAGTGACATCAAATGCATTTTGTTTATGCACGGGCAGTTTCAGTACCTTTTGGGTTTTAGCAGACTCGAGGTAGGTGTAGGAAAGAATCTAACTAAGAACCCTACAGATATTAATGGGGTTTTTTTCACATTATATATCTACACTGACATTATCACTCATGAAATAGTGGGTGACAGTCTAGTGCCTTTGCTGAGAGTGCATGCCCATCTAGGGCAAGACAAAAGATAGTGACCGTGACCTACTATAAACCCCATTATCAAACAGTCCAGTAACATCAGATCGATAGTCACTATTGAAATAAAGAATGATCAAAATGAACCTGTACCATTTCGATTTGGAAAGGTGATCGTGAAGTTGCATTTTTCCCCAGAGTGCTCTAAAATTTAAACAAGGATAATTGTTCGACATTATGGGGACCCTGCCCTGTACTGAAGCTATTACAAGGCACAGGCAGGATCGCGGTCTGCCTGGCTTTCATGGACTTCCTACTATGTGTGTTCTGGTATAGGAGGGATATTTCATAGTCTGTTCAGAAAAGCAGTTCCATTTTTAAGAAGGGGTTTGAAATTGCAAAACCACATCTACAGACAGCTTGCTAAAAGTGCTGCAAGGATGTTGTGGGGCATGTGACTAATGCTGTCACTCAAGATGTCAGGGGGTGATAAAGCTACACCAGGGTGGCTCAGAGTTGATTGTATTCAAGAGAGGTAAAAGAGAAAGCGCAGAGTACACCCTTCGTGTCTCATCGGCCCCCCCGGCTACTTTAAAAGAGGTGTTTCAAAATGCAAAACTTCACATAAAAGAAAACGTTCAAAGGCAAAAGGATCTTCGAGGGGTCATAAAAAAGGTAGAGACCTGTCCTAAAAAACACGGCTTTCATGCACTGTGGTTCTGAAGAATGCACAAAATCAGAACTTGACTTGTTTGCCATTTCTCCCACACAGACAAGCATTGAAAAGAGCATTTATGTAGAGATACCCTCTGGCTGCCCTTCAGAAATACACCAATTGAATTTTATATAGCAGGGAATGGTGAAGACTATTTGGATCTAAACAACACGCTTTACCTGGTTTGCAAAATCACTGAAGCAGATGGTAGTGATATACCTGCAGCCAAAGTGGGTCTTATAAACTACCCAGTGGCCACCATTTCATTCAGCTGGGTGTGGCTGTCGGTGATTGGCTCGATCAGTCAGAGCAATAACTGTTACCCTACAGGGCTGTCATAGAATCTGTGCTGAACTTCAGTGAAGAGACCCTTTCTACCTAATTTACCGCAGGGTTATTTTAAAGACACCCGGGAAACATGAAATCACAGACAGAGATAGTGACAATGTAGGTTTTAGTAAGAGAAGCTCCTTCACACATCTCAGTAGAGGGGTAGAGCTGTGATACTTGCACAGACTTGTTTTTCCAAGAGAAACTGATGCTGAATGGTGGATATTAAAATTAAACTGACACGTAATAGGGACAGCTTTTGCCTGATGAGTGAGATGCTGAGCCTTACTAGGCTAAAGTCTGCAGCACTTCTCTTTGTTTGTCAAAGGGGTTAAGTGACCCCCGGAGTTCGTCTGGGACACTCAGAAGCCCTGCTGACCTCCAACGCTAAATACCCTATAGACAGAGTGGGTATGAAAGTGTTCAGCCTCCCTGCAGGCAGCAGGATCTACAACCAAGATAATTTGTTTTTGGGACAGTTACCAAAAATGATGGTCATGGGATTTGTTGACAATGATGCTTTTAGTGGTTAATGTCATTAAAATAAACCAGAGAAGAAATGTCATTTTTGATTATATGTGATAAACCATAAAAATGAACACAAAGCAGTCACGGATGTGGGAGTCATTGGTTACAATTTTTTCCAGCTGCTTTGTGTTCATTTTTATGGTTTATCACAATGACATTATCAAACACAGCATAGATAATGAGATTAACTGTTTGTGGAAGGGCTTCTGCAAATCTGATCTCAGCTCTGAGGTTCCCAGTTTTAATTAAAGAATAATGATCAGCACATACTTGGTCCGGAGTGAGATCAAAGGCAAACAGGGTGTACCCTTGGGTAAATTTCGATCGTTAACAACTAGTGGGCGATCTTTCATGGATTTCCTCTGCTAGTACTAGATTAAAATATTCTCTGCAGCATTCCTTGCTTAAATCGGGCTGCAGGGTTTGAAGGGATTTGTTCACCGTCCAGATACAGAGCCACAAAATTAATATTATAATGCTTAAAGTTAAAGGGTTTTAGTGTAGGAACCACTAAAAGCATTTATCAACAAATCCATGACCATCAGCTTTGGTAACTGTCCCAAAACAAATTATCTTGTTTACAGACCCTGCTGCCTGCAGGGAGGTTGAACACTTTCATACCCACTCTGTCTATAGGGTATTTAGCATTGGAGGTCAGCAGGGCTTCTGAGTGTCCCAGATGAACTCCGGGGTTCACTTTAACCCTTTTGACAAACAAAGAGGCGGCCATGACTTTTAGCTTGTAAGGCTCAGCATCTCCACTCATCAGGCAAAAGCTGTCCCTGTTATGTGTCAGTTTAATTTTAATATCCACGCCATTCAGCATCAGTTTCTCTTAAAAACAAGTCTGTGTGCAAGTGTCCCAGCAGCCTACCCTCTACTGAGATGTGTGAAGGGCTTGCTTTATTAAAACCTACATTGTCACCATCTCTGTTCTGTGATTTCATGTTTCCGAGGTGTCTTTTGTAAAATAACCCTGCGGTAAATTGGGTAGAAAGGGTCTCTTCACTGAAGTTCAGCACAGATTCTATGACAGCCCACTGTAGGTAATAGTTGTTACTCTGACTGATGAGTCGATCACTGACAGATCACATCCAGCTGACTGAAATGGTGGCACTGGGTAGTTTATAAGACCACTTTGGCACGCTGCAGGTATATCACTACCATCTGCTTCAGTGATTTTGCAAGCAGGTAAAGAAAGCGTGTTGTTTAGACCCAAATAGTCTTCACCATTCCTGTAAAATTCAATGGTGAGTTTTCTGAAGGGGCAACCAGAGAGTTATCTCTACATAAATGCTTTTTTCAGTGCTTGTCTGTGTGGGAGAAACGGCAAATAAGTCAAGTTCTGATTTTGTGCATTCTTCGGAACCACAGTGCCCGAAAGCCATGTTTTTTAGAACAGGTCTCTGCTTTTTTTACGACCCCTGGAAGATCCTTTTGCCTTTGAACGTTTTCTTTTATGTGAAGTTTTGCATTTTGAAACACCTCTTTTAAAGTAGCCGGACGGGACGATGAGAAGCGAAGGGTGTACTCTGTGCTTTCTCTTTTTACCTTCCTTGAATACAATCAACCCTGAGCCACCCTGAGTAGCTTATCACCCCTGACATCTTTTGGTGACAGCACTAGTCACATGCCCCACAACATCCTTTGCAACATTTTTAGCTAGCTGTTGAGTGTGGTTTTGCAATTTCAAACCCCTTCTTAAAAATGGAACTGCTTTTCTGAACAGACTATGTGAATATCCTCCTATACCAGAACCATACATAGTAGGAAGTCCATGAAAGCCAGGCAGACTGTATCCTGCCTGTGCCTTGCAATAGCTTCTGTACAAGGCAGGGTCCCTATAATGCCGAATGATACACCATCCTTGTTTAAATTTTAGAGCTCTCTGGGGCTAAAATGCAACTTCACTATCACTCTTTCCAAATCAAATGGTACAGGTTCATTTTGATCATTCTTTATTTCAATAGTGACTGTATCGATCTGATGTTTACTGACTGTTTGATAATGGGGTTTGCTCATGAGTGCGGTCACTATCTCATTGTCTTGACTGGCCCAGTCTTGTATCTCAGCCAAAGGCACTAGCTGTCACCCTATTTCATCTGCGTGATAATGTCAGTGTGGATATATAATGTGTAAAACCCCACTAATATCTGTAGGTGTCTTTGTTGATTCTTTCCTACACCTACCTCGAGTCTGTCAAAACCGTAAGGTACTGTAACTGCCTGCATAAACAAAATGCATTTGATGTCACTGTCAATGCTTATTTCTCTCCGACGGCTTGTTCTTCCAAACCACTGGCAGTTCATTTACTTCAAATATGCTTTTATTAATTTGAGAAATTACCAGCCATGTTAGGATAATAGCCGATGGAATTTTAAATGCTGCTGACTCAGCAAAGTTGTCCAGTTGGTGGTGTTTTACTATGGGCTACGCTTAGAGGCTGATAGAGCATACTGAACTTGTTTTTCTGTAGACACATTGTCCCAGGTATGAGGGTACTGAATTTCTACTAAGCCTACTCCCATTCACCAAGTAGTTCTAAGCGCTTGTGGTAACTTTACTGTAAAAGTGGATATAGTATTGTTGGGAAAATGTTGTGTGGCGCTGCTGGGCAATGTGATATAAACTCCATTTTGAGCATTTTAAGCCTTATCTGCTTCCAATGTCCCGAACCTGTGTTGCCTCAACCCAGCTATTAAATTTATCGGGTCACCCTCTCCACTTTACCAGATACCAAGTTTTTCTTCCACGCTTTTTCTCTGCCAGGATTTTCTGCACCCTGTACACACGGTCCTCATCAGGTTCAATTTTTTGCAGCTCCTCAGCATAAAAAGTACCTTTGATGTCTTCCCCCTGATAGTCTTTTAGCTTATAGGTGGGCCTCTGTGTCTTTAAGACCTCCGTCACAATAAATATCTCATCTATGTATGTCTGTTCATATCCCTTTTCAAACACCCCTTTTAGCTTAGATAGTCTGATGTGATCATCTTTCTGAAGGGTACCCTTTTGTTTTTTGCCAAGAACAGAATTACCGTAGAGGATCTTCCATACACCCAGGGCATTGGAAGGGTTAACATCCACAGGTCTATGTTTAATGCTTCTGTGATAAGTATGGTTATAGCTGTGCACCAGGTCTGACAACACATCTGTATATTTCCAAGTATTCTGGGCTGTAAAGTAGCACCACAAGCGTGACTTCAGTTTCCTATTAAACTCTTTCTACAATGCTGGCCTTAACTTCATTATTCATCACAAAATGGTGTATTTTATTTTGTTTAATAAGTTCTTTTATGAAGCATTTAGAAACTCTTACCCTGATCGGTCTGCAACAGTGCGTGAGAAGGCATTTTGGTGCCCTGGGCAAGAGTCTATGTTTGCGCCTCCAAGAAAAGAGCCGGGGTCTGGGGCTAAGGCCCCAGAAGCTCTGAGGGGTTTGCATGCTCTGTGGTGAGTTTTGGGGCCTTTTCAAAGAAAACATACTTTTGTTACAGTTCCCTATCCTGATTTCAGGAGGAATATTTTGCTCCCATGGAATATGAGTTGTGGAAGACTGAGTGGGTGGTATAGAGGGGTCAGCTGCAAAATTGTTGTGGATGAGTTGGTGACCAACGCCATCAACCACCACCCTATATGCATTTCTGAAATGTACTGTGAAGATTGCTACACAAAGCATGGGGCTAGGGGTCCTCTAGGCCCACTGAAGCTCTTGGAGGGAGACAGTTACAGTTACATGCTGTAGCCTGATTTGGTAGTTGTGGGTAATCTACTACTGAAATACTCCCCTACTGAACCAAAACACACTTGTTTACATGTTCTTCCGAATTGAGTATCCGTAGCAACCCCTGATTTCAGATTTTTTCTTCATCATGGAATTAGAATAAACTGTGTTGTAAAGTGGCCAAATGAGAACCAGTGGTATTTAAATCAAAATCACAGTTTGCTAACAGAGGATTCTGCATTAGAAAGTAATGCAGATGTCGATGCCAGTTCAGTACTCAACTTAATTGATAAATATATGAAAGGTGAGAATTGAACAATCTATACAACACACAGGAACAGTTACACAGCATGCAATACAAGATATGGAGCTGGAGCTGAATGAAACAAAGCCCCACACACAACAGCACAGGCCACTGAGTACTAAACCAAAAACCTGAAGGCAATCAGGACAGGAAACCCGGTAACTGACGAGAGCTGATGGATGCTATATATTTTCATGCAAATATGTTATTTGAATCCGAATCGCACGGCATATCCACAGTAGTCAGATACAGCTTACACATTTCACAGTTGTCTGTCTGGCCTATGTGTGAACCTTTCTTGCCTTCAAAGAGGCAAATTCGTCAATGACTTTGTCGAAGTTAATGGCACTGGATACAGCATTTTCAATAGATAGTATAGCGAGATTTGACAGTCTTTCTTGTCCCATAGATGATCTTAAATAGGTCTTGATCAGCTTCAGTTTGCTGAAACTACGTTCGCAAGAAGCAACAGTTACAGGAAGCGTCAAGAAGAGTCGGAGAGCAATTTCAATGTTTGGATAGGGAGTACTCAAAGACCATTTGTGAATGAGCTTCAAGCTGAGGGTGTGGCATTAGAAAAATTGGGCAGTACTGAAGCTGCCTGAAATTTGAAACCTCTACCTCATATACTATTTCACAAGCATCTAGGTCATTAGAATATTTCATTGCTAGATCTGCTGCACATTTCTTTAACTCGCTAACTTCCATTGTTGAGAAAGATAGCCCTGTAAGGAAGTTAAAGTCAGCAGCCACTTCAGACAGTGCCTCATACCGCCACTGAATCTGGGAAGTGAGGGTGTCTAGAACATTGTTGAACTGCATTTTGAAATCCTGCTCAGCAGAAATCAAGTGCCCTTCATCTTCAACGTTCTCATCGGCCATCCTTTTCACCTTTCTTTTCCTTTTTTCTGTGAATTCTGCATTCAGTGACATCTGTTCAGCAAGTTCTGCTGCATGTTGTACAACATCATGTATTCCATCATCCCGTATGTGCTGCAGTGCATCCCTTAATCCACTGATATGTTTTGAGGCACTATCAACAGGCAATCCCTTACATTGCAACAGTTGGTTTACTCATTCAATCAGGTTCAGTATTTTGTCCCACATTGCTAGGGTACAAAGAAATTTGAAATCTATCTGCTTGATTAGGCTCTGGGCTGTTGATACCGCGTCAGCATTGGTTGCATCTTCACTTATTTGGTACAATGCCTTTAAGACTTCAGGTATTTGAAGATGAAGGGAGTGAACTGCATGAAACTTTGAAGACCATCTTGTTTCAGTGTGACCCTTCAGAGTGACCTTTACTGCTTGGGACAGCACCTCCCAGCGGCTTGTTGAAGCTACAAAGAATGTAAACAATCTCTGCACTGTGCCAAAAAAATGATACCATGTCCACTGATACACTCGCAGCATGGACCCCAACTAAATTAAGAGAATGAGCTGCACATGGGACAAATCTAGCATGTTCATTCACTTGTGCTATATGGGCTTGCACACCACGATACTTTCCTGCCATATTAGCGCCGTTGTCATACCCTTGGCCATGACAGTTCGCTATATCTAAGCCATCATCACTTAATTTCTTTTCAATTTCTGCAGCTAGCCCACTTCCTGTCTTTTCATGTGAGATGATGAAATCAATAAAACTTTCCTCAACAGTGCAATCATTATCCTGTATCCTCACATACCGAATGATTTGAGACATCTGCTCCTTGTGAGCCACATCTGGCGTACAGTCAAACATAATAGAGAAATATTTTGCCTCCTTAATTTTTACGATTATTTCACGTCTCACAGTGGAACCCAGCAAGTTAATAAACTGTTCTGAATTGTAGGAGAAAAATAAGTGGCAGACCCTTCTTATGGTTGGCAATGTGCCCTGCAAGCTCCGATTATAGTGACTTATTAGTTCTAGCAAATTAAGAAAAATTCCAGAGTGTGTGTGTCCAATTATCTCTGTGGACCCCCTGAGAGCCAAGTTGTTCTTTGCGCAGAAAAGAATAGCATCAAGAATAATTTTCAGAATGGTACGCCACTTTTCTTTTTCTGAAGCAATTGACCTTTGCAGTTGATCATCTATTGTGGCCCCTGTCTTCAAGCACATTTCAAAATTCTTCCAACGTAAATAACTGTCACGTGTTCAGGGAGTTTCATGATCTGGAATTCTGGGATTTAAATGTTTCCAGTCACAAAACTTTTTGGATTTGCTAGACTCGATGTAGTGGATGATTTTTTTGCAAATAGCATGCATGGGAAGCAATAGATAGCTTTCTTGGTCTCACCATACATTAGCCATGTGCGTTCCACAGTCTCTCCATTGGGAAGAATTTTTCTGAACCAATCCTGATAAAAGCGCCTGCCATCATCAGACGCTGAGAAACTAAAATCAGCATTTTCCTTTTGTTCAGGGCCATGTTCCACCAAGCAACATCTAACTTTGTCAGTCATGTCAGGCCATGATGTTGGGTCATTAAAATTAAGTTGAGTACTTAAACTGGCTACAGCATCTACATTACTTCCTAATGCAGGATCCTCTGTATAATTTTCAAAGCTACGCAGACGGTGTCGGCTGGCAATCATCATCATCATCTTCTTTTCTTCAACTACTTCTTCTTCTGTAATATTGCCCTCAACATCTGTCTTAGTAGGGTAGGCTCATTGATGTCAATTGGTGTTGCTACTGACGGAGTCGCAGAACTTCCCTCCTGCTCCTTAGACTTAGTAAGCCAATGTTGCCAGTGCTGGGAGAGTTTTGATTTTCTTCTTCTCTTGCTTTCCTCAGTTTTCTAAACTCTGCCCCTGATGGTTTCTTCAGTGCCATCTTCAGAATCAGGCCTTCCTTTACAAAATACTGAAGAGAGAAGTGTACAGTATGATATGTGTACTTTTAGTAACTGAAACATCCCAGTCAATGTCCTATCCAACTTCCTGTTTGTGTAATCAATAAGGCACAACAGGGTGTGGGTTACTGGGAGTTTACCCATGCCTTGTGTGTGTGTCATGAGGCACAGTGAGTGACTTAACCATAACCACAGAAGAAGTGGGACAGGTTATTGACTGGGGTGTTCTGAAGTTAAGTACATCTATTTACCGGTCATGTGGAGAGAATGCTGAAGATCTTAGAAGGCAGTTTCATTGTGCAAGAATATATATATATATATATATATATTACACATATTTTAATTGTTAGAGTTTGCTAACCGGTTAGTCCTACTCGGCACAAGTGCCTCATTTCGTGGTGACCTGGGAACACTGGGCAGTTAAATGACTTGCTGCTGAGAATAAGAGTCACACAGTATGCAAGTGGAGGTTGTGGTAATCAAACCCAGGCTGCTGGAGGACAACAAGGTCAAAATTCACAGCTCATTACTGTAAACTCTACGCTATACATCCAGCCCCCAGCCTAAAGTCATTTGACTGGCTTGGCTGTTAGGATCAGCCTTACATTAATCGTCATGTACAGCCTGATTACCATGGTATTTTGATTCTTCCTGAGTTTTAGCATTCCATCCTGTCACTGCTGACTGACTGGAATGCTACACTCTGATTTTGAGCCAACATTCCTAAACTGTTGGTGGAAGAACTTTTTTCTCAAATATCTCTCTGTTTAAATTATATAAACAGTTGATATTATTGTAAGATCAACTTTTCAGAAAAAGTTCTTCTATGAACAGTTTTTGAATGCCTTACAATCACAATGCAGCATTACCAGTCACTTTCTAACTCTAGGCTACAGAGAACATTCATAACCATAAACTATACTTGTTACAGTTTTCTTTTTGAATACATTTTTATAATAGCAATAAGGCTCTCACAGGAGTTAAACTAACATCCAATGAATTACAACCTGTGGGAAAATTGCCCCTGGACCACCCGTCTTGTTGTGCCACATAGTACATCGACATCCCAGACCCTAGATAGTGGTTATTGACTATTAATCTAACCTCTGGGAGTGCCTTATTGCTTAGTAACTTATTGCCATGCTCTCCAACCATCATTACTACGTTACTGCCCCTACCTCCCCTACTCCCGCCCGTACCCTAACCCGGACAGTCAGACAAACTACCAGTCAATGCTACAGAAATGCGATCACGATACCCGTCACCCAATTTAAAAACACATTGACTTACCTTTAATAAGACTGACTGTTGAAGGTGACTCTCGCGCGCTTCTGGTGACTGCTGCTACTTATGTAGGACAGGAACTCTGATCTGATGGTGATGGATGGTCTGAGTCCACACTCAAGTTCGGCCTACAAATGAAAGTTCACATTTAAATTAAGTACATAATTTATTGCTATTTTCACTCAAGAGCAAAGCACCTTACACACATACAGAAAAGGAAGTACTAGTCCCAATTTCTGCAAGTTTATGTTGTATGGTATCGATGTGATGTCAAGAGGTTGTTCACCCCTCTTGAGTATGTCACATCGATACCATGACAATAGGAGTGTAAAAGATAACAAAAACATCAAATTCCAAATTTAAAACCCATTACCTTACCTTATAAGACTGAGACTCAGCCGAGTCAAGCCGTTTTGTCCACTCCAAGAGTCGCCTGCAGAAGACTGTACTCATTTCGACACTGGCTATAAAATGAAAGTCCACATTACATTAAGTAGTAGTCTAGTACAGTAGATTATCAGCTACAGTCATACATATTTATTATTTTTCACTGAAAAGGATAGCCCCTGCCCCTCCTTAGACACATTACAGAGTACATTTCAGGTTACCAAAGGTGGGCATGCATGTTACAAGTAATTCGAAATAGGGAGGGTGAGTGGAGGAGGGATGCTGGGATATGGGTGCCAGTCAGTAGAACAAAGAGGGGCTGTGGATATGGCTTACCTAGACTAGCAGTCCCACACTGTCACAAATGATTAATAAACAAGAAAGCCAGCCAGGGAGTGCATACCAGGATGGTAACCTGGGTAAACAATTGCCAGGGAATGAGCAACAGGACATAGGGACGGCCCGGTAATAGTAATCAACGAATGGAGTCCATGCAGAAGAAAGTGGGGGGTTGCTAGTCATGTACCATAGGGTTGGAATCAGTCCTCTTTACTGTCTTTATAAGTGCAGGAATACACTACTTTTAAGCGAAAGAGATGTTCCAGGACCAGAGGGCATGGGATGAAGTTGGAGGGAGGATGATTCAGAGGAAACATGAGGAAGAATTTCTTCACAGAACGGGTGGTGGACAAGTGGAACACCCTGCCAGAGGAAGTGGGGAGGCTGAGACAATCACAGGATTTAAGAATGCATGAGATAGACATAAAGGAATTCTGGAGGTCAGTGGTAAGGGGCAACTGACTTCTAGGAAAACATAAACTGAACTTACAAGCTCAAATGGGCAGACTGGGTGGGCCATAGGCCCTTATCTGCCGACACTGTCTATGTATCTATGTATCTATGTAAGTGGCAGTGCACTGCAGAGGAAGGAAACGTATCCTTTTGCAGACAACACAAACAAAAGATGACATAAATGTAGGCAAGTAATTTGAGAAGGCAGTTATGAGCCAGGGCTTGTGGATTCTCTGCATAGGGAAAGGCATCGCTAGTATAAAACAGGGGGTTGTCATCCCGGCCTCTGCCCTCTGTACAGACAATTTGTGTGAGACCCCATCTGGAGTACTGCTAAATGGTGCAAGAGTCTAACATGATGATGTTTCAATATAAAAAAAAATAGCCGGACAACAAGACACACCATGAGATTAGAGGAGACTGATTAAGGGGTATTGTTTGTGAGGAACTTCTTTTTCACAGAAAGGGTGGTCACGGTGGATGCATAGAATAGTATGGTCAGGCCTGCCTCAGCCTGGGAAGTGGTGGATATGAATAAGTGCAGAGCTTCAAACAGGCATCAGATAGGGTATGCATAAGTGAGCAATACATATGAGTATGAATAGATAGGCCACCATTGACAGAGCAAGGTCTATGGCATATTCATAAGGTAGAAAAGAATGGGCATATTCATAAGGTAGAAAAGAATGGGCATATTCATAAGGTAGAAAGAATGGGCAGAGTAGATGGGCATTTAGGTCCTTATCTGTTATCAACTCTGTTCTCTATGTCAGTTATATGGTTGTTCATCACCAGCCTAGAGGATAGCAGCGTTGGTTGCTCCCAGTTCTGTTTGGGTGGGAGTGAGTCAGTCGGTTACTCCCTCACAAACAAAACCGAGGGGCCCACCCAACCCAAGTACAGTACCACTAGTACTACCACTGGTGCTGCTACCCTTCTTTAGGCTGATGCCTGATGATAGTAATCAGATAACTGACATAGAAACATAGAGTTGATGGCAGATAAGGACCAAGCCGGGCCCATCTATCTAGTCTGCCCATTTTAATTACTGGAGTCAGGTGACACCACACTACACTGAACTGACTACTGGACTGGCTGGTTCTCTGCGGCTGGGGCAGATAGCCTGTCGCCTCCAGTGACAGCTGAGCTATACAACTGCATACAGTATTATTCTGCTGTACTGTCCGCTCAACTCCCAGAGTCTAAAGTAGTTGAATTTAAAATCGTGTAGACCCACTCTCAAGTCAAAGGGAAGGGCATTTGTATTACATCAGCAAGGAAATTACAGAGTGCACAGTGGTGGTGGGGGTGTGTTGTGTGTCAGTTCTGTGCTTGTGCAGTGCTTACATAATACAGTGCAGACAGTGCTTCTGTGCTTAAGTTGTGGCAATTTTTTTTCTCACTACTGCCCTCCTGCCTGGGCTGGCTAACCCTAATGCCTTGCATGCCAAAGCCTATTAATTATATTACTTTATTATTAAGCTTACCAACTAAGGACCGATTGTTTGGCAAGCATTAGCAAAGCAAGTTCGGATCTGAATTCGAGAAGCCGAAGAAGTCTGTGACAGGCTGAAGCTGCTATTTTTAATTATGTCATAAATGATTGTGATTCGAGACGAGTTGAAACTCCGCCTAACATGGTCAGATCTCAGTAAGGCTTTCTTACTGGTCGCGATCATGTATGTACATAATTAAAATTAATACATAGCCGTTAGGCCATGGTGCTGTTTGCCTCCACAAAGGTCGTTTTTTGGTTTCCCAGCCCTTTTGGGAATTGAGTGCAGTTCGTTCCTTTTATCCTGCCTTGCTTTGGAGGCAGTATTTTAGGTCCCTGGCTCAGGCTGGCTGGTTCAATCTGGTGGTGGCAGTAACCTCAGTCCTTGTGTCAAGGTGTTGTTTGCCCAGACTGACCTCAGGTGCCTCTGAGTTTTTCTGGTAATAACACTTGAGACAAAGTTCATCATGTGCTGCTTTCTTCTATAGAGGTATGGCTCTCACACACCTCAGTAAGTGTAAGGTTGACTACATGGAATCAGTGGGATGGTGGGGGTGTCCCCCTTGCCATGGCTTATTCATCGGTAAGATTTAGGGCTATGTAACCTAAAATTACTTATCAAAAGCAACACACAGTGAAAAGAGTGCATTTAAAGGGCTACTGTCAAGTTCCTAGCCTCTGACTTTAGGTACTGGGAAAAATACATTACCTGGTTGCACATATTGTGCAGAAGAGGCTGGTGTGGCCAGTAGTTTGACTCAGTTAATATTTTCTCTTATTTTACATAAATTCCAAATCCATGTGATCCACAGCAAACTGATCAGGACGGCGGTCACATGTCTAAAGGCACCAAGTGCCTGGAGAATGATTCCTGCACGCTCCATTACCCAAGTTCAGCTAAAGCATTTGACAGAGGAGGACAGCTGAACTCAAGAAAGTCACTTATGTAAACGAGGGCTCTAACTGGTAAAAATCATGGTCGGAAAGCCGAGCTGTGATGCTGGGCATGTGCTCAAACATGTGCATATGTATGATTGCATGCTCAGTATCACGGCTCGACTGTCTGTGATTTTTACCAGTTACAGCCCTAGTTTACACATAAGAGCAACACTCCCGAGTTCAGTGTTCCTTCTTCTGTCAAATACTGTTTTTAACTTAACTTGGGTATTGAGAAGGCGTGCAGCAAACCACGCAGATTTATAATTTATGCAAAATAAGAGAAAAATATTAACAAAGTCAAACTACCACTGGCTACACCAGCCTCTTCTGCACAACACCTACAACCCCAGGCAATGTGCTTTCTCCAATAGGTACAGCAATTTGTCACAACATGAGCAGACCCTGGAGTAAAGGGAGTTGGGGATCATTCTTAGTGACAGTCTGAAGTCCCATGCCCAATGCCAGAAGGCTGCATGGAAAGTAGGATTTGGGGGAGCATAGGGAGGGGGAGTTGCTGACAGTTCTGCCCCATTACAGATCTTTACCGTGTGACCTTACTGGAGCACTATGTGCAGTTCTGTAGCCCACACCTGAAGAAGGACAGAGACCTCTTGGAAGCTGTTCAAAGGAGGAGCACAAAGGTTATTCAAGGGCAGCAGGAGAAGACATATGAGGAAAGGCTGGAGAGTCTTGATATATATACACTGTGTACTCAGAATTGGCCAGTTATCCGGCGACCCGGGTTCGGGAGCGGACTCGGTTAGCCGGTGGGTCGGCCGGGGGGAGTCAGGCTTGAGCATCCGATGACAGCTCGCCTACTCCGGGGAGGGGATTCGGCCACATTCCGGCCCTTGTGCGACCCCGAGTGGAGGCTCGAGGAAGTGCATGCCCTTTCAGGGGATTGGTCGGACGGCCACCAATAGCAGAGCAGACATCGACGTACGCATCATGACATCAGGGGATTGCATCTGCTAAGGGGAGGGAGGAAATAGGAAAAATGGAGCCTGCCTCGTCCGGGAGGAAGCGGGGTCCTGGGACGTGTCCGAGACTTGCCCGCACCCACTCAGCAAGTCCACGGGGCCGACGAAACTGTAAGCTACAGGGGGATGCCCCAGTGTGAGTAGTGGTGCCCCACCACCATCTTTATTAACTGTTTAGTGCCCATTGTGGAGCCCATGATTGACTGAATGCCCCCCCCCAAAAAAAATGCTCCCAAACCTGGCTCTGCCAGTGAATGTTTTGTAATAACTACACTGCTGGTGGCTGAAGGCGTTCAGTTGTCTGCTTGCACATCACTACCAATACAGGGCACCCAGTGAATACAAAACCCTTGTCTGTGTTCTTTTCTGATAACAAGGGCTGAATGTCCTACTTTTAGCAAAAGGAAAACTGCTCTGGGACTGGAATGCCATCATATTACTTCACCAGAAATAATGTAAAACAAATAACTTAGTAATGTTTTCAAAAGCAGCCAGGCACATACTAAAGGAATATGCTAAAACCATCTTATTTATAGCAGTTGCATAATTTCATTTGCATTCTTTCAAATATTTCATATTAGTAAGTTGTTTCACTAACTGTTGTTAGTGTTACAACTTGCAAAATGTGTCTCTACAACTAACCTCAGGATTTTACTGTGCGTGTGGCAATGCTGTCACAAACCATAGTAGTATCACAAAGTGTGCATTGTGAAGTCAAACACATCTGCAGCTTTTGACAAATGTTATGGATAAGTTGAAAAAAATTACTTTAAAACCTGAAAAGGCAAGTAGAATGTCAAAAGACGTTCTCCATTAAATACCATAAAGCTGAATACTATGTATTTTTAAAACTGTATGGGGAAGAGGACACCTGCTGTTGGAATAATTTTATAAGAAAAAATATATATATTTCAGACTTTCTTTAATGCACAGCCAATTCTGGAATTTTAATTTGGAACCATATGAAATCTTTGTATGTAGTGATTAATAATGTTTTGCACAATACATCCTACTCAGTTAATTCCTGGTCCTTCTATGTGGATAGCAGTGACTTTTAATAAGACATTTATGGTCAAATGTCAGCTAAATGATTTATAGATTTTCCAGTGATCGGTCAAAATGAATAAAAACAAAGAAATGATTTTTTTTTTTTTGCCCATGTAACTGCATGCAATCAAACTGTGTTTCCAACTCGGTGAATTCATAATTTAAAGCTGTTAAAACATTGTCATTTAGTTTTCTTTGTCCCCAGCATATATGGCAATATTTAGATCACAGGGACATTAATCAAAGGTCCCTGGTTATTTCGTGTGTCAACATGCTCATGGGGACTTTCTGTCAGGCGTTAAGAGTGCTCTTATTGGGAACGACATCTTTCAAAAGTAATGCTGCTATTCCAAATTTGGGATCATTTGATTGTGACAGGGACGTTTTGATCATTACACCAGTTTTTTTTTTTTCAAATTGAACATGTATGTGCTAGATGTGTAGTCTGGAACTAAATAAATTACTATGCCATATATAACTAATTGTTTATATTATTAGGATTATTTTTTATTATGGCATTATTTTTGGTCGGCATTTGCTTGAGAAACTTAATATTTCAGAATTCAGAGTACAACAGTACTTGATTAAACAAGCCTTGTTGAAAAGCAATTTATGGTGGAATATAAAAAGCAGCACAAACGACCATTACAATCAAACACGGAGGTAACTTGACATTTCTCACATACATTTAGTGTTAAACGAGGGCACAGCCGCACATTAATTTGCAATAAAACCCTGAACGCCTGCCTTGATCTACAGATCTAGATGTACAAAATGCACTGTATTTTGGCAAATGTTTTAAATGCCTTTAATCAGCCACCGGAGGGAGCTATAGTTATGCCAAACACAGGTCTGGACGGGACCTACTATATTTATTCAGTTGAACTAATGAAGAATTGAAGATTCTTTGAGGGGACTCTGCGCGTCGCAGGGGGATAACTTGACTGAACTTAATGGCGACGACCGCGTCCGCGTGGGGTTTCGGTGCCAGCTGAAGAAGACATATACCGCGGCGCGCACCATCACTGCCAACATCGTCTCACTTACTCGAACGAGTGGACGGACTCTCTCTCACTCAACTGTCTGTCTGTCTGCCACATCATCTCACTTACTCACTGACTGGACGGACTCTCTCTCACTCAACTGTCTCTGTCTGTCTGCCTAAGTGCCTTGCCTAATGTAGTACAGAGTAGTGGTAGTCTAGTACACACTAGTAGTAGTACATTACATACACTAAACTTTTTATTTCTCGTTCGTTCTCATCGTCTCTCTCTCTCAGACTCTCTCTCTCTGACTCTATGTAAATGTCCGTCATCTCGCTCTCCTCTCTCATTAACTCCGGGAGACTCCGGCGCCCCTTCCTTAAATACTGTCTCTCTGTTACCACATGTGACCTTTTCCAGACAGAGAGCGGACCATGTGACACCCCTGCGGAATGCGCCTCTGCTGGCAGAAGTTAGAATTTTATTTATTTTTTTTTTTTTAAGCACGGTTTTTGTTTTTTAAACTGAGGGTTCTGGAACTTACGGAAAAGTTGCTGCACCCTCAGATGTATGTGCAGGGCTGGTGCCCCACCCGCCACTCTTCCTATGGTACTGGTCTGCAATTTCTGAGGTGTGTGTCCACTTTTAAAAATAGTTTTAAAGGCTTGCTTCACTGCCTTGCCTGATTTGTCTTTTAAAGTCACTATCCAGGCATACTTGGACAGCACATCGATGCACATCAGTATGTACTTAAACCCATTACTGAACTTTGCATATTGACTCATATCCACTAAATCAGCTTGCCATTGTCTGTCTATGTCAGAAACAATGACAGGATTTCTCTTAAATCGGACTCTGGCTGCTTTGTGTAATGAATAGGGGTCCTGCTTCGCAAGCCATTCTGCAACACCTTTCCTGGTGACATCTTTATCAATTTTTTTTGCAGCCTTATACAGCTGAGTCACCCCTGTGAAACTACCCACTTTTTTGCATTAAAATATATATTCTGGAACAGGTGATCATTCATCTTTCGTCAACCCCCGATACATCTGTTAGCTAGCAAAACTCTTATCACCAATAAAATAAAGCATGTGCTCTTTCTATTCTTTTAAAAACACTATGACAACCACAAAGTGCAATGCATGATTATATTTTATTTATAAATACACATGTCATAACAGTATTTGAAAATTTACTTTATATACTTTATAATACATAAACTAATGCATATAGCTGCTACATACAAAAGGCATAACACATGGCAAGCATGCAAGGATTATATAATATCTTGTTTTTCTACTCTTCCATTTTTACACACTTCACAATACCCAGAAACAGCAACTTTTGAGCTGCATGTTTTACACAAGCATTGGCATCGTCCGCTTCCCCCTTAGTGATGAGGTGGGCACAATACATACACACATATTCCATACACCACTCAAAATAACAAGCCTGATTTTTAAGACAATCTGTTACATCTAAAATGTTGTTCACCTTGCATACTGCTCTATGGGTTACTGTTTTCCATTATGTCAACATAGAGTCTCCATACAAAGGGTGGCAACTCTTTAATCAGAGTCAGTGTGTTTTCTGCCAGTGAAGCAGCAGCATCTTCAGAGCAGACATTTAATGCAGGCTGCTTTCCAAAGTATATAGGTTCCTTTAAAATGTCCTTTATCACACGGTACATTGTAGACATCAAGACTGTCTGGAATATTGGGAGCATGCAAGTATGTTCCATCTGAAAGTACATTATAATACACTATTTGGGAAAAGCATATGCTAAATCTGGTTTATGAAACACAACAAAAGTGATAAAAGAAGCAAAATTTATGATGACAGACTCAGACCCCCCCCCCCCGTTCTGCAAACTAAACACTAAAAAGTCAACAGTGGTACAGATAAAACCACAAAAGTGTATCACATCATAAGGATTATGCATAAACTCTATAGCAATTTTAAACATTGCTTCCTCAAGAGTAGCCCCCTCATCCTTAAAATAATCCACAGTTTCCTTTTTGGGTCCCTCTGGGAGACCATCAAAAAGACCTTGGCATGTTTCTAAAAGTACAGACGGTGCTTGTCCTGTAGGTAGATTTAAACCAGGTTGTTTAGCTCTGTGTCTGACTAGTTGTTAAATAAGCCTCTGGACGCACTGACAGGGTGTTTCCCATCGTTGTATACTCTGGAAAAAAACATACAGCACTATGTTTTAGTGACCTCTCACTGCATGGGGTGGTTTAGCAAGCGGAAAAAGCCAGGGTAACAATATGAACAATATTAAAATGGTAACAAGTAACAGTTTTTTGGGGGGGTAAACGTTTTTTAACAACATAAACAGGGTTCTTGAATTTCCTTATATAATTTTTTTAAAGGGCCCTTTTTTGACCAGTGGATCATTTCAGCAAGCAGAGAAGCCAGGTTAACAACACGAACAATATCACAAGGTTTTTTCTGCTTTGTAGTACACACACACACTGACTATGACGATCATGATATAAAGTCCACAAAGACATTCATTGTCTTCCATGAATATATCGGCAAACACTTTAACATTTTCTACAAGTGGCAACACCGATTCATTTATATATTTATCTGTATCCTCCCATACTTCTGGAAGGGCACACATCATCAGTTCAGAGGCTGCATGTTTCTCACAAAGGCAAATGTCATATTGAGGTGAACCAAACAGTGATGGATGGCAGTAATGGCTTAGGATCAGATACATAAGCCTTTGGATCTCTCTGTACTTGCATCCCATGATTATCTGTGAAAATAAAATATGACACGTTTGGTACTGAAATGTTTACATGTAGTAATTTGGGTGAGGCGGGTGGGGTAATTTTTTTTTACAATATAAACAGGGTTCCTGAATTTCTTTTAGAAATTTTTTAAAGGAACCTTTGCTGACCAGATGGCAGGCATCTTTTTTAATTTCACTGTCTGTCTGCTGTAACATTTGCATAACTAACCACATGGGGTCATCGGATTTTCTCACATCATTTAAAACGTGACTTATAGTTTCCAGGATACAATTGGTCATATTTAACCCCTGATGCTTCATAGCGATTGCCAAGATCACGGGCATGAGCTGCCCTATATGTATGGCTTCAGAAACATTTCTGTATGCTTCTTTAGACATTAAGTCATCAAGGATACATGAATGGTTTTTCTGACTCGGATCATCTATCTCACACCCAGGACAGGAATTGACCAATTCACAAAGTATCACCCTCTGTATCACTGAGGCAATTATGCCACGGATGGTATGATACATAACGTACTTACAATACATATCATGGTCAGTTTTCGGGGGTTTACTACTGAGGCCTGGTTTTTCACATGAGGTCCCCTGTCTAATCTCAGTAGAAGAAGAAGAAGAGGGTTGGGTAGTGATCACAGCCTGTTCTGTGACATTTTGAAATATTCTATCGCTCTCTGTATTTCTAACATACTGGTTCTCACACATCTCATTAACAACCACATTTGTATCTTTCACACAGCAAAGACAGTCGAGCAGTAGATTTGTGGAAAGTTGCGAATCCATGCTATCCGAGTATGACTGCTGCTCCATCGCAAATCCTTCAGTCTATTAAAGTAAAACCAAAAAACAGCATTGGTCCTCTGACTCATTATAGATACAATTTAGTTCTACTGCTAACTCAGTCATCTCCCTTAGTTACACCATGAACGCATGTCACCACTCACATTTTTTTTAAATGTTAAGCATTTACCTCATCAAGGCAACTCTTTTCTTCTTCTTCTTCATTTTTCTTATCTTTCTCTTTCCTAGCCTGGGCTTGACTGCTTGTGGCTGCATTATCATCATCCCCCTCTTGGTCAGAGGCACCTCTTGGCTGTGTCTTGGATTTCTTTTTCACAACTTTCTCTGATGCTTTTTTTGGCAGTGTCTCACTGACCATCTTCTTTGGCTCCCCCTTCTTGTCACTCTCTGTTTTGGGTTTCATAGTAACTTCTTTTTCTGCATCAGATTCACACCCCAGCAACTCTTCAAGGTCTTGCAGTGGTGTCTCTTCAGAAGGACAGTCAGATTTAGGATTTTCTGATTCACCAAACTGTTCAGTGAGTTTCTTTTTTATGTCAGACACTCTTCCACTCAACACGACTTGTGTGGGACATTCTTTTTCACACCTCATGTAGTACACATACATTGGCTTGGGTTGTGGGGCCTCGATAGCCATCTTCTTGCTTGGCTTTTCATCTGCAGACTTTTCATTAGGTGGTGTGACAATCTGGCCTGTTGCAGGAAGGTTGAATTGAGAAGTGCTGCGCTGTGCCATCTTCTTGCTTGGTTTTTCATCTCCAGACTTTTCATTCAGTAGTGTGCCAGTCTGGCCTGTTGCTGGGAGGTTGAATTGAGAAGCGCTGCGCTGTGCCATCTTCTTGCTTCATGTTTTTGATAATCTGCTCCAAGTCTATAAAACAGAATCTGAGGAATCTCTCAAAAAGCTCTGCCTTCTGGCTTCAAATGCAGGGTTTATATAACGCTTTGCAAGATGGACTGCCCCTTGGTAAAACCATCACCACACCCCATCATACTATACATGGTAAACATGTGTCAGAGGCACATCTGTTGTAGCCCCCCCTTTTTTAAAACATTATAAATATCACTCACATTTCATTCAGCCTTCTCCTTGATACTACACAGAGCTGAGGGGTGAACTATAGGTATGGGTATTCCTTTTTTCTGATCTATTTTATTCTTTTAATTCATGATGGAGTATAAATAATTAGTTTTGTGATTGCTATAAAATCACACACACACACACACACACACACACAGCCAGCATGTTGCAATGCTATCCAGAGAAAACTGCTGAACCATCTTATTTACACAGAGGTCCCCCGTTTTAACTTATAAATGTTACATGCATATACGTAAAGGTATCCTTTTGATGTAAGTTTGACACAGTCCTACAGATGCATGTTAAATTATTTTGTATATTGTTATAAAAAACAGAAAAAGGGGTACTCACACAGGCAGATGAATTTCCCTCGGGAAGGGGTTCCACACAGATCTGTGAAACCTCTGCATGATCAGGTTGCCTCCTAGATACTTCTTTCTGAAAATATCCTAATAAAAAAACACACACATGCCCCTGCAGTTATACCCCCCCAAGCCTACAGGGGGCACATAACACTACATAAACCCTAACTGATTTTTGGGGTGTGTGGGGCATGGTGGTGAAGAGGGACAGGGGTTCAAGCCAGGATGATGGGGTGCAGGAGAAAGGAGGGGGACAGGAGTTCAAGCTAGCATGGTGGGACTCGGGTTCCAGCCAGGATGGCGTGGCAGGGGTTCGAGGAGTGTATGAGAAGGAGGGGCGTAGGATGCTTACAAAATGGTGGGTGGCAGGGCTTCGAGGAGTGTACGAATGAGGGCGTAAGGAGCTTACAAATGGGTGTTATGTCACTTCCAGGGTTTCAGTGTGGGTCATTTCCTGCGCAAGGAGCAGTACATGGGTTCAAACGCATGTCATTTCCTGTGCAAGGGGTGGGACACGGGTTCAAACACATGTCATTTCCTGCTCAAGGGGTGGGACACAGGTTCGAGGTTGCGTCACTTCTGCCAGAAGTGGGCGGGGCTAGCGCATTTTAGGGCGGGACTTCTGGTTTAACAAGGGACAATTCTGAATGGTCCATTTTAGTCCACGCCCACCTGTCAAATGATGTGGCATGCGTTGATTGGCTGAAATTTAACATTTGACGAGATATATGAACTTATACTACCGTTGCCTACCTTGCTCCAAAATTACACATCCCACCAGATTCTGAAAAAGCATGTGACCACCACATTCTGAAACTGCACATTCTGGCCACATTCTAAGAGTCTGTGTTCATGTCACCGTGTGAAATAGCATGTTGCCACCACTATCTGAAACCAAGCATCCCCACCAAGTTCTGAATTTGAGCATCACCACTACATGCAAAAATTATTCATCCATAACACATTATGTAATTACATATACCTTACACATTCTGCAACTATGTGTCTCCCACATTTTAAAATTGCATATCTCTGCAACATTCTAAACATTTATGACATCACTAATTCTGAATTTTAGTGTCCCAACCACATTCCAAAATTGTGTATCCCTGCTTTTTTCAGAGATTGTGTCTTTGCTGCATTCCTCAGTTGCAACCTGGTGGTATTCTGAAATCTCATCCCTGCGATATTCTAACATGCATTTGTCAATGCCGAATGTTTGCTTACTGGCATTGGCATTGGTAGTGTAGGAGTTAGAGAGCTGCATAATAGGAGTAGCAGTGGAGTACTGAACTGAAGCCAAACCCACCACCACCCTGCAGAGACTGACAGGCATTGGGGTGTGCCTTTGGGTCACCAGGCATAACAGTCAAGCCATTTCACCACACTCTACCCAGCAGACACTGACAAGTGTCACGGTGTGCCTTGGGGTCTTTGGCCCTTATGCTCACCCCATTCCATCAGGAAATATGGTGAGAAGGGTACTGTTTAAGAGAATGGGGTGAACTTTGCGACCAAAGAGTCCAAGGCACACCTCGATGCCTCTCACTGGCTGCGGGGTGTGGAATGGTATGAGCATTACAGGCAAGAATCCCAAGTCACACCCCTGACGCCTGTCAATCTCTACAGGGTGGGGCGTTATGGTCAGAAACCCTGACGCTTCAGGCGTTCGTTGGCATTTTCACTCCAAATTCTCAACAGGGGTTTTTTGTGACCCCCACCTTATGAACAGTGGCAATATCAGTTCATTAGCCGAAAGCTGATTTTACACAGCGACTATACCATTTGGCACCACAGGTGCGAATACACATTTCGAACAGGATGTGAAAAATGACAGCTGTACTGTTCATGGGGAGGTGCAAAAAATGGCAATGTTGAAAATCTGCAGTGAAAATATTAAAAAAACTGGTGAAGTCACAAGCGTGCGTAGAAACTGTGCAACGCGCACCCGTAATGCAATTAGTTTGGGGATTTTTTACAGCAGATTGTCAACACAGGCATTTTGGAACCTCCACTCATGAACGGTGTCACTGTGATTTTCTTAATCTGTCCCGAACAGTGATTTCCTACAGCGACCACGCATTTCTGCGCTGGAAGTGTGAAAACACATTTTGGCCATGGTGTGAAAAATGACAGCTGTTCTGTTCATAAGGAAGTGTTGAAAAATGACAGTGGTGAAAATCTGGAAACTACGCAATGGTCACTCGTAACACAGTCATTTTATGGACTTTTTTCACCAAATTTTTAACGTAGCCATTTTAACACCTCTGCTCATGAACAGTGTCACTGTGATTTTCTTAATCTGTCCCGAACATTGATTTCGCACACCGACTGCACCATTGTGCACTACATGTGCGGAAACACATTTTGGGTGAGATATAAAAAATGACATCTATACTGCTCATAACGAGGTGTGGTAAAATGGCAATGTTGAAAATCTGGAGTGAAAATATTGAAAATTCGCGAATTTTTGAGCGTGCGTAGGAACAGCGCAATGCATGCTCGTAAAACAGTCATTTTGGGGAATTTTTTCACCAAATTTTTAACATAGCCATTTTAACACCTCTGCTCATGAACAGTGTCACTGTGATTTTCTTCATCTGTCCTGAACATTGATTTTGCACACCGACTGCGTCATTGTGCGCTACATGCGTGGAAACACATTTTGGGTGAGATGTGAAAAATGACAGCTGTATTGCTCATAAGGAGGTGTGGTATAATGGCAATGTTGAAAATCTGGAATGAAAATATTGAAAATTCGCGAACTTACGAGCATACGTAGGAACAGCGCAACGCATGCTCGTGAAACAGTCATTTTGGGGAATTCTTTTACCAAATTTTCAACATAGGGTTTTTGGGGGCCTACCTCATGAACTGTGACACTGTCATTTGTAAATCAGTCCCGAAAGGTGGTTCTGCGCAGTGACCGCGAAATCATCTTTCGGGGCTGATTAACAAAACTGACAGTGACAGAATTCATGGTGGGTCTAAAACCTATGTTAATTTGGTGGCAAATTCAAAATGCCTGAGATATGCATCAAAGTTGAAAAACCCATTTATTCAATTATACAGCTTACGGCATTTCCTCAGTTCATGGTCGGCTTTGAAGAGTGCAGGCGTGTTCCTGGTCCACCAAAGATCATCAGCGCGGACGAGAGTAAGTATGGAGTGGTGGGGAGTGTGGGAAGGCAGAGGGTGTGCAGAGGGTGAGCCCTGGGTGGGGGGAGGGGGGTCAGGACAGTCAGCGAGGGAACATTTTCTCTTGCAGGTTACTTTTTTTTTGTAGTCGATGCGGGACTTGTGCCAAGCTGGCGTGAGCTCCCAGCGTGGCAGCTGGAAGGCTGTTTGGGGGGCAGTGGAGCTGACGGGGGATTGGGCACCCCCATCGGCCATACAGACTTGTGCCATGTTGGGGTGGGCTCCCAGCGTGGCACCGATAATCTGTTGGGGAGAACAGTGGAGCCGACGGGGGATTGGGAACCCCTGTCGGCCATACGGACTGTTGCCATGCTGGGGTGGGCTCCCAGCGTGGCACCTGGAACTCTTTTGGGGGGGACCACAGCAGAGCCGACAGGGGATTGGGCATCCCCATTGGCCATACAGTATGTGCGTGGGGGGGCACATGACACGCAATATGCGTGTGTGTGTGGGTTGGGAGGATGCATGAGCATGCAATATGCTAATCAGCATATCTTATCGCTGCTCACTGAAGTGGAGCTCTGCCTTTCAACTGTTCGGTACTGCATTTTCAACTGCTGTCATAGACAGCTACAGCATTCATTGGTGAACTGTGGCCATGCCTGCAAACACACTGACTGAATTGGAAGACAGGGTGCCACACCTACGAAAACTCGGATGATGGCACTATGTTTCTTGCACATGCGTGCAAGCAAACATAAAAATGACAAACAACTTTGGCATTCCAAAGCCATGTTTTCCGCTACATTCCAACCCCATCACATTCTTAAGTACCTTGCATCTACATATTATAGAAATGCATGCCCTGTACCCACCCAGTGTTGGCTTTCCTTTTTCAAATGTTTACTACAACTGCAGTTTTATGTAACATGGGAGAAATAAATCCTATAATGTAGTTTGCAGGGAGATCTAGGCTGTGAGTTCTGGTTATGACATCATCAGTGGCTTTTCAATGAAACTGGATTTTTTTTTGTTTTTGTTGCTGAGTGTTTTTATTGTAAACATAACACTTTAACAGTAGGCCTGTACACCCATCTGGACAGCAGGGCACTGTAACTGGGAGTCTGCTCAACTGAAACTGGATTTTTGAACAGGCAGTGAAATCAGGATAACAAATTGACTTGTAACTTTTAAACAATATAACTTAAAGACCTCAGTTTTGGCATGATGCTTGTTAGGGATATGCTGATCTAAATTTTTAATTTATTAATGCAAGAAAGTTTGACAGTCTTCTTCTTTAAGACAGGGTTAAAACTGGAAAATGATGTAAGCCAATTTCATTCAGTGTTTATATACTAGATACCTAATGACCACCCAGCTAAAACAAGGTGTATACCATGGAAATATACAGGCAAATGGATGATGTATGACATACTGTCAAACACATGATAGTTTGATCCTCAACCCAAGTTTAAAGGAAGTAGACATTCTCAAATTAACAAGTGGGTAAATGAGAAGGAACTTAAAATACTGTTTACAATAGTATTTTGTCAAGCCAGTATTTTTTCTTACATTCTACCCACAACACATTGCCACTGCAGCATCAAAATACATAGATACATAGATTATAGACACTGTCAGCAGATAAGGGCCTGTGGCCCACACAGTCTTCCCATTTGAGCTTGTAAGTTCCCTTTACGTTTTTCTAGAAGTCTGTTGCTCCTTACCTCTGACCTCCAGAATTCCTTTATGTCTATCCCATGCATTCTTAAATCCCATTATTGTTTCAGCCCCCACCACTTCCTCTGGCAGGATGTTCCACTTGTCTACCACCCATTCTGTGAAGAAATTCTTCCTCATGTTTCCTCTAAATCGCCCTCCCTCTAACTTTATTCAATACCCTCTAGTCCTGGAACATCTTTTTCACTGGAAAATAGTGTATTCCTGCACCCTGTTCCTGCCTGTAAGGTACTTGTATGTGTCTATCATATCACCTCTCCCCCTCCTCTCCTCCAGGGAGTACATATTCAATTCCTTCAACCTGTCCTCATAGGACTTGTGATGCAATCCCTGTACAATCTTTGTTGCCCTCCTCTGAACCTTCTCTACCATGTCTATGTCCTAATGTAGGTAAGGCCTCCATAACTGTACACTGTACTCCAGGTGGGGCCTCCCTAGTGTCTTGTATAGTGGAATTATGACCTCCCTTTCCCTACTGGTGATGCCCCTGCCTATGCATCCCAGCATCCTATTTGCTTTGCCTGCTGCCTTGTCGCACTGTTTCCCTACCTTGAGGCCATCAGAGATGATAACCCCAAGTTCCCTTTGCTGCTTGGTGCATGCTATAATCTCACCCCCCAACTGATATGTTGTTCCAGGATTTTTGTGCCCCATGTGCATTATCTTGCACTTCTTTGCATTGAATTTCAACTGCCAAACCCTGGACCATTCTTCAAGCTTCTGCAGGCCCCTCCTCATTCTTTCTACACCCTCTGGCATGTCCACTCTATTACAGAGCTTCGTGTCATCACTGAACAGGGAAATTCTGCCTTCTAGGTCCTGCGCAATGTCACTGATGAAGACGATGAATAGGACTGGTCCCAGCACCGATACCTGTGGTACCCCACTGGTCACTCTTCCCTCTGTGGAGTGACAGCCATTTACCACCACCCTCTGTGTCCTGCCACCCAGCCAGTTACCTACCCGCTGCACTACTGTCCTGCCCAGTCCCATATTCCCCAGTTTGATTAATAGCCTTCTATGTGGCACATTGTCAAAGGCCTTGCTGAAGTCCAGATAAGCCACATCCACTGCCTTCCCCTGATCCTCCTCCCTTGTCACCCAGTCAAAAAATTAAATGAGGTTGGTCTGGCATGACCTCCCCCCAGTAAAACCATGCTGCCTTGTGTCCTGTACTCCGTTGGCAACCAGATGTTCCACCAATCTCTCCTTCAGTAGTGCTTCCATCATCTTCCCCACTACTGAGGTCAGGCTGGCTGGTCTGTAGTTTTCAGCTTCTTCTTTGTTCCTGCTTTTGTATAAGAGGACTACATCTGCTGTCCTCCAGTCTTTGGGTACCTCCCCTGTTTCCTGTGATCGGCTAAACAGGATTGCCAGAGGTTCAGCCACCACCTCTCTTAGTTCCTTTAGGACCCTGGGGTGCACCCCAACTGGCCCCCATTGCTTTGTCAACTCTTATTTCTTCCAGTTCCTTTAGGATCCTTTCCCATATAAAGGGACTTGTGTCCATTTCTGCGCTGTTCCCACCCCTTGTACTCCCTTCAGGCCCATCACCCTGCTCTTCCTCAGTAAAGACTGAGCAGAAATACCTGTTCAGTATGTCAGCTTTACTGTTGTCATCCTCCACGTGGCCCCCATCCACCCCCTTCAGTCTCACTATCCCTCCCTTTGCCTTTCTTTTTTCACTTATGTACCTGTAAAGGTTTGTCCCCTCTACCCACTGATTTTGCGAAGTGCTCTGCTGTCTGAGCTTTGACTTTACTGACCTCCTGCCTCCCTTTGCTTCTCTTGGTACTTCTCCTATCCCTTCTGCCATGTGTGTTTTGTATTGCCTGAATGCAATCTTTTTGGTTTTCACTTTCTCCGCTACCTCCTTGGAAAACCATAATGGCCTCCTCTTCCTTTTCCCCTTGCTAACCTGCTTAATTCATAATTCTGTTGCTCTTGTAATCCCCATTTTAAACATTGCCCACTGTTCCTCAACCCCTGATTCCCACCGCATTCCCATTAACGCATCTCTCAAGCATCTCCCCATTTTCCCAAAGTCTGCCCCCTAAAATCCAGGATACGTGTTTTAGTGCAGTTTGGTTCTGCTCCTTCTGTGATTTCAAACCACAGTGACTGGTAGTCACTGTTCCCCAGGTGCTCCCCCCACTGTTACCCCCATCACACTGTCCTCGTTTGTGAGCACGAGGTCCAGTATTGCCTTCTGCCGAGTTGATTCCATGACCAGTTGCTTCAGGAAGGCATCTTGAAGGAAGTCCAGGATAAATCTGCTCCTAGTTGAAGCTGCTGCTGGGAGGCTCCAGTCCATATTTGGAATATTGAAGTCTCCAACCAGCACCACCTCACCCTTGTCTGCCATCCTTTGGATGGCTAGCACCAGCTCCCTATCTGTTTCTTCCTCCTGGGCTGGTGGTCTGTAAACCACCCCTATGCAGATGGCTGACCCCATTTTCCTTTCCAGCTTAACCCACAATATCTCTCCCCATTTTGTTTCTCCTAGATCTCTGTGGTCTTTATGCCATCTTTCACATAAAGTGCCACTCCCCCCCCTTCCTGCCTGCCCTGTCTCTTCTGAATATGTTGTAGCCAGGTATGGCCATTTCCCAGTTGTAGTTATCATTACACCTGGTCTCTGTGATGGCCACAATGTCCAGGTCTGACTGCACCATGACAGCCTCCAGATCCTCCATCCTGTTGCTATGGCTCCTGGCATTGACACACATGGCTTTCCATGATTTGAACTCCCTGGACTGTTTAGCCATTCTACTCCAGCCCCCTCCCTGGTTGTCCTTTATCCATGGTGCTCGCTGCTGTCTGCCCTTCTGTTGAATGTTGCCCCCTTTCTGCCTATCTGCCTCTTGAGTGCTTATCTCCATCTTTTGCACACTGCTTTGTAGAGATATCCACTCCTCCTGTTCACTGGTTCCACTGCTAGCTGTGGGCGGTGGGCAAATAGATACCCTCCTTGCTCACCTGCCACCCCCCTTGGCTAGTTTAAATGCTTGTCCATGTAGTATTTAAACTTATTACTGAGTTCTTGGATTCCCCTCCAGGACGGATTCAGGCCATCAGGCTTGAACAAGCCTCCATCCCTCCAAGTGAGTCCCCAGTCACCAATGAATCCAAACCCTTCCACACAGCACCAGTTCTTCAACCATGAGTTAAAGTTCCTGATGCGTGCACCCCTACCCTCTCCCATGCCTCTCACAGGTAGTACTTCTGAGAAGGTGACAGAAGTAGCTACTTGCTTGAGACCCTTCCCCAATTTCCTAAACTCTTCCTGAACTTCCTTAGGCTCCCTGTTTGCCAGGTCATTAGTACCTAGGTGGATAATGACATCTGGCTCACTCTCCCTGAGATCCCCATGATCTTCCTCCCATCCCTCCATGTCATGGCACCTGGTAGGCATCTCACCTTCCTGTCCTCCCCTTCCTGTGTTTCTAGCAGGATCCCTCTTATGATAGAGTCCCCCACCAGGATTTGCTTCCTCCTCCTTCTCTGGGGTCCACTGCTCTCCCCACTGAGGTCACCTCCTTGGCTGACCTCCACATCCTTCCCTTCCACTTCTCTGGGTACCTCTGTTTGGTTGTCCCCATTTGCCAGTGCAGCATATGAGTTCTGGAGTGGAATAGGATTTGGGATGTGCCTTTGCCTGACCACCCTAAACCTCCTGAAGCCCACCATCATCCAAGTGCTCCTCGTTCTTGACATCCTTTGAGGCAGCGGCATTGGACTGGGTGGTCTCTGGATAGGGGCAAAGGTACTCCTGACCCAGTTTACTTATGCTCTGAGTCTGGCTACCTCATCCTGCAGTCAAGAGAGATGACTGCAGATAGGAGAGCACCTCAGTGTCCAGAAGGTCTGCCTGAATATGGCTGCCCCACATCCACTGCATTGCACCACTCCCCACATTATACTGCACTTATACTGCTATTCCAGTGCTTGTCTGTTACTGCTACAGTGCAAACAGTTTATGCCTGGGACTCCAACAACCACACTACCCCACTGCAGTGCTTTGTCACAAGTGCTTCATCAGGGGGTGTGGTTTGTTGGGTTCTTCTCCTTTAAATACTATCTATGTGCTCCCTCACACAAATATTCTTAATCTCACATCAGTCTAATTACAACATTAAATCCTGTTCGCTTAAAAGAAGCTAATTCATGCTTCAATTTCAAAATAGAGCCAGAGAGCTTGAATAATCAATTATACATTATACAATGGCAAAGTGAAATCAATGCATCTGATTGGCTGACTGGTACTGTGAAGCATGAATAAATCTTGTTATAACGCACGCGCAAAAAGGTACCAGTCAGCCGCATGTGCCTAAAATCAATCTGACCTCAAAATTAAAAATGAAAATGCTGCCATGTAATTCCCCGGTAAAAGCAGTTGAAAGGCAGTCGCGCCTAAAAACCCCGGAGGCTCGCTTTTGCCCATATGATCACAGTTCTCCTAGTAACATATTTTAAGTGCATGATGAATGCTGAGGTAAGGAAAGTCTTTTTTATTAAAAATGAGGGCTTCAACTTATTAAAATCACTAACGAAAAGCAGAACGATGATACTGGCACGCACTCATGCATCAGCGCATGCTCAGAATCACCGCTCCACTTTTTGCCCCAGATTTCTATAAGTTGTAGCCCTTGTTTTTTAATAAACAAAGAGTTTCCCAAGTTCAACATTCAGCAGACACTTAAAATATGACACTAGCTGAACGCAGACCAAGGGGGCGAGAACGAGCCTTCCGTACCTCCAGTTGAAGCTATCACGGTTTGCCATCCAGCTCAGTGTTTTCGTATCTACCATTAATTATGAGGCAGAGGCATTTATTTGCTATACAGGCATTAGCCCAATATGAGACATTTCTATTATGGCAGCAGGGACAGCGCAGTTTTCGGACGTCAAGAATAGTTCACAGCTACAACTTGAGGCAACATGCTGTCTCCCTAGCAACAAAGGGCTATCTTTTCTAGCGGAGTAATACAATGTTTAAAAACAATTTAAAATACAGAAAACCTTTTCTTTTTTACTTTTTTATACTAAAAAAAATTGGGTAACATTGTATAATGGCAATAAACCACTCCAGGGTGTGGGTTATGCTGGGATTTACCCACTTCTGGTGTGGATTTGGTCACTCGGCTGCCGCGTGACCAAACCACGCAGGCGTGGGTAAATCCCAGCATAACCCACACCCTGTTGTGGTTTATTGCTTAATTATCTACTGCATACAAAGCCCAATATTCAAAATATATATTGACTACTGCAAACAAAGCCCAATATCCAAAATATATATTGACTACTGCATACAAAGCCCAATATCCAAACTATATATTGACTACTGCATACGAAGCCCAATATCCAAATTATATATTGACTACTGCAAACAAAGCCCACTATCCAAAATATATATTGACTACTGCATACAAAGTCCAATATCCAAAATATATATTGACTATGATTACTGCATACAAAGCCCAATATCCAAAATATATATTAACTACTGCAAACAAAGCCCAATATCCAAAATATATATTGACTACTGCAAACAAAGCCCAATATCCAAAATATATATTGACTACTGCATACAAAGCCCAATATCCAAACTATATATTGACTACTGCATACGAGGCCCAGTATCCAAAATACATATTGACTACTGCAAACAAAGCCCACTATCCAAAATATATATTGACTATGACTACTGCATACAAAGCCCAATATCCAAAATATTTATTAACTACTGCAAACAAAGCCCAATATCCAAAATATATATTGACTACTGCAAACAAAGCTCAATATCCAAAATATATATTGACTACTGCATACAAAGCCCAGTATCCAAACTATATATTGACTACTGCAAAGAAATCCCAATACCCAAAACATACAAATGAAAAATAGAATGTGCTATGTTGCATGATATGCAAGCAATAATACTCAACAGGGTGGGCGTTATTGGGCAATACCAGACCACCCAGGGGCGTAATGAGGCCCGACACCGCAGGCGGAGGGCCTTATAGCCCTTGGAGGAATCGATATTGCAATACCGCCCACCCTGAGGGTATTATTGCGCTTAGAAAATGGGCACTGTAAAAAAAAATTGTTTAATAAAACATTTATAAAAAATTAGTTTAAAATAAGTTTTATAATAAAATAGTTCCTCCTCCTGTATTGCAATGATGTATGTGTCTCCCCTCCATAGGGATTTTTGTTACTCTACATAAACACACCTGCAGAGATCAAGTGTCACAGTTGCATTGTATGAAAAAGTTCACTGTCCTCACCAACTCTCCAACACACTGAGACATGCAGGCTGTGATTTGTTTTCATTTTCTTTTTTACTAGCAGCACTCCGTTTCTCTCCACCTCCACACACATACACACGCACACACACACACACACACACACACACACTTTCGTGAAGTGCCGATACCACTGCAAGAAAATGACCAGACAAGGGCAGCAAAGAGGTACATCTCTCTTTTTTTATTAAAAGATGAAGCTGGTATAGTTTTTCCCCATTTATTTTCCTTTGTGAGCAGGAAAAAACAGCTACAGAAAGGCAGCCATAGCGCGAGGCAGCTGTGAGAAACGTCAGAGACAATGCTGCCAATTTACTGTATTTGCAATGCAAAAAAAAACATTTCTTTCTTTGTTTTTGTTTCACTGGTGGGGATTTTAAAAATTGGAATGCCTGTTTCCTGTTGGTCTAATCTGTAAATGTGGACTGGGAATGAAGCTGGAGTGGAGCTGGAACGAGTATGTTTCAGAGCTCACAAAAGAGCAGTCTTCTAGTAGTGATGAACTCCCAATGTGCGAGCGCTACTAACCGAAAAATAAATGGTTTTGTTGTACTGCTGTGAAAAAAAATTGGTTTTGTTATGCTGTTGTTTAAGAAGTGGGGCAGTGGGTGTTTCAAATTGGTACTCAGTGAGAGGGGAGACAGAGTGGACCGGCAGCCCAACCGGGTGGGACTGAAAAGACGAGCAAGGATGTGCTGCAAGTTTAAACAAAGATTTATTTATTTTTTTACAAGAAAGAAATGAGGATTACACACACTTGTTTCTTATTTGCTGATTGTTTATTGTAGTTGATTTGAGGGCGGGGGCTGACTCACTGGGCTCTCTCTCTAAGGTAACAAAAAAAATGGCGTCAGTTTGAAATTCTGTGCCCTGTGCTTCAGCCAATGAAGAAGCAGGCTGGGCACAAGGATACATGGCTTAGCATCTGGCAGGTTTGGACTGGGGCTTTTTACTTGGTGGGCATCTATTGTCTGATAGATGCCCACCTAAATAAGTGTATCAGCCAATCAGATGAGAGAATTTTCTTTGCCCATTTTCTAAATATAAATAGATACATATTCTCCGACAATACTTAAAAACTTTATTTAAGAAATATAATAAATACATTCATAGTTCTACATATATAGTACAATACAATTAGATAATAATCAGGCTGTATTTCACTCCCTTAAATGGTCCTCCTTTAACTTCCAGTCCTGTTTTCACATTTGTGCAATTAAGAAAAAATTTCCACTACGATTAATGTCCAGTTTAAAGAATATCCTTGTGCGAACAGTTTTTCATCTTCACTGTCAATTACAATTGCACCTCAAAAAGGATGGGTTTCTTAGCCGTGGTCTTGGATAAAAGCAGGCTTCATATTACAGTTTGCTTTATGAAGTTGCCTAGGAAAATATGGACACAAAAACCGCATCAATAGAAATTATGCATATGGAAATCATTTCAAGCACGTGCCATGACTTCAGAATAGAGTACACATTATTGCTCCATGTCTGCTTAATCTCAAAGCAGTAAATAAAAATACACATGATAGCTCCATCTCTGCTTAATCTCAGAGCTGAAAATATTCACAAAGGAAAAGTCAAACTTTGAGCTTGTGTTCATACAGCTTAACAAAAGCGATCTTTGAAATATTATATTTCAGGTGATAAAATCATTCACTAATATTTACATATACTGTAGGAACTGCCTAGAGCTGCCATAAAAATAGGTGATAATTCAGTCAAGAGATTTATCACGTTCCATAAACCCAGAGACTGAATTATTATCATGCAGTTCAAAGTTAGCCATCTTTTATTTTGTATATTATATGATTAATACAACAGTGGCAGGGAGGAAAAGTGTCAGGGCGGCTCACCAGTCATCAGGTGCACCAAGTGCCGACTAGGACTGTTGCTGTTATGCCGGCTCAGTGGTAGTTCTAGCACTTGTAATGCTGACAATCAGGGTTCAGCAATGAGCCTGGGCTGTCAGAAGGCCAGCCAGAGAGAGAAGGATGGAGCATCCCAGCTGACACTTTGCTCCTCGAGGGGAGAGATTGGCATCCTACTGCTATACTACCACCTGGGTGACCACAGGTGGAGATACAGGAAAGTGATGGTGGAGAAGGAGCTGGAGCATGGCTGTTGTTGGATACATCAGGTGTGCCAGCATCTCATGATGTTACCATGCTCCTGGAAGATGGGCAAGAGTAAAGGGGAAGAAATAAGTCTGGAACTGGCAGATGAAGCCTCCATGCTCCTGGCCTTAACCTCTGCTATGGATGGTCAGATATAGTTGGGAAGTAGCCAAGGAGCTGATGGCAACCCCAGCCCTGGGGAGGTAAGCTGGGGGGGCAGCACAATGGTGTGCCACAGAAGGGCCTAGTAGTCCCAGCAGTGTGGGCTGCATGTTCTTGTGGGGTCAGGCAAAAGGACATTGGTGGATGGTGGAAGAAAGCTCTGGCCAAGACCCCAGGGGAACAAAGAAAAAAAACTATTGCTGTTGTGTTTTGGGCTATCCACACTTGCTGCACTGCCCATGTGGGTGGGGAAGTGCGAGTAACTGTATGAATCAAGCATGAAATAAGAAAGGAGTAAAAGAGATAAAAAACAGAGAGAGCAATGAGAGATGGGGGATTGGGGAGCTTCAGGGAGCAGCACAGGCAGAAGTGGGTAAGAATGGTTGTAGGCAGAGAGGGAGCAATGAATGAAAATCATGTGCGCCGATGCAAGGAGTCTCGAAAACAAAATTCTGGGCCTGGAGGCCATAATGGAGGAGGCTAGCCTGGATTTGGTGGCCATAACTGAGTCATGGTGTACTGACAATCATGACTGGGACATTGCCATACCAGGCTTCTCTCTGTTCAGGAGACATAGGGAGCGGAGGAGGGGAGAGGAGGGAAGGGGTTGGTCTATATGTGAAGGAGGGAATCAAAACTATGGAAATACAGGGTACCCAGAGGAAAAAGAAGGGTTGAAGAGCTTGTGGGTAACTCTGGAGACAGGAGATGGGACTGCTCTCCATACAGGGATTGCATACAGACCTCAAGCACAAGGAAAGAAGTCATATAAGGCACTGGTGGAAACTAACATCAGGATGGCAAATAAGAGGGAGGTGCTGCTAGTTGAGGACTTCAGTCTGCCAGATGTGGAGTGGAGCCTTCAACTGCAGCTACGGCAAGGTGCAGAACCATCTCTAACTCCCTACAGGGGGAGTTTTTATGGCAGATAGTCAAGAAACCCATTATGGATGGGGCAGTGCTTGACCTGGTACTTACAAACAGGGACAGCATTGCAAGACATCATAGTGGGTAGCCCCTCGGTATCAGCGTAGTAGTATTCTTTTATTGTTCAATCTAAAAAGATCTTTACAATCGAGTACAAATAGACAATAATTGTTTAATTAGTATTTCGGAAACACCTTTGAGCGTGAGCTCTTTTACAAAGGTTCCACATCAGGGTGGACAATAAGACAATACACATATTCAGTGGTTACAGAGGCCTGATCATTAGGCATTAAAGAGCGATTACATGACAATTAGACGAATAGCAGAAAAAACTGAGCAGTTGTAATTGAACACTAAGCTATTTCTAATTGGTTGCCCTAGGTAGCACACCCCAGACTATGGCAGAGTAACTGCATAGGGTTTAACACTATCCCAGATGGCAAGAGGCTGGGTGACAGTGAAACAAGGGGGATTGGGTTTGAAACCAACCGCAGAAAGCGAGAGGTGGGGGATAGTGAAATGGGGGGGCTGTGATGAGGGGAGCAGCTCCAGAGGGCTTTGTTGAGTATGGTGTGTGTGTGTGGGGGTGGCAGTTTGGGAGGGGCAGTACCAAGTGTGTTTAAAGAGGACTGATAGCTTACTTAAGCCCTTGGCTAGGCTGGAATGGAGGCAGGGTTCTCTAGGTAGCCCTGCTGGGTGGTACTTTTGGGGTAGGCCTGTCTATCAAGTGGGGCCTGAGAAGCAGGTGCATTTTGAGTAAGACATTAGGTGCTGTTTGAGGCCTACTTTGAACTGAGACAGGCTGTTTGTTTGTAATTTCATCGGGAGTTCATTTATTCAGAGGGGGGCCCAATAGGAGAAAGCATGCTGCCCTAGTGAGGCTCAGCAGAATGGTATGGACAGTGCTCCATTCTTCCTCCGTCTGGTGATGTGTGTTGAGAGAAAAGCCTCGAGCAGGTTTCCTATACAGGGTGGGGTTTTTCCAAGGAGTGCCTTCTTTCCCAGGAGGCAAGTTTGGTATTTGATCCTGTCTTTTAGGTTAAGCCAGTTTGTACGCTCATACAGGGTGCAAGTATGAGTGTAGTGATCTGTACACAGGGTGAGACAGCATGCCTTACTGAGTGCAATTTGGACCCTTTTGAGCACTGTATCAGTAGCAGCTCCATAGGCCACCAGCCCGTAGTCTATTGTGGAGAGTATGGAGCTGGAGACTGAGATTTGGAGTGCTTCTGGGGTGAGGGATTTCTTATGCCTACAGAGGACCCCGATCTTTGTGTTTACCACTTTGACAGCTCCATGTGTAAGTGAGAGAGTCATCAATTGTAACTCCAAGGTACTTGAACAAGTGCACCTGCTCAATCTGCTCACCAGTCTTGTTGGTGATTACGAGAGGAGCATGCTTGTGTTTGTTGTAAGGGCTGGATGGTAGCATGGCCTTGGTTTTCTTGTAATTTAGTAGCAGCTTTTGCCTACTGAACCAGTCCTCGAGTTTATTGAAAGAGTTCTGTATTTCTAATTGTAGGGCAACCTGAGAAGTACTGCTGCTCAGCAGCACGGCATCATCCGCATACAGAATAAGTTTGGTGTCACAGGCTGTGGGTAGGTCATTTACAAAGAGGCTGAAAAGCAGGGGCCCTAGAATTGATCCTTGAGGGACTCCTAGGAGTACATCTCTGGAGCTGGATAACGTCTGCCTGATTTTGACTCACTGGCTCCTGTGTGTCAGGTAGTCATTGAACCAATTCACGGTGTTTGGTGCCACACCCAATCTTTGGAGCTGGAGTACTAGTAGAGAGTGGTTGATGGTATTGAAGGCTTTGGTGAGGTCTATGAAGATGGACCCCACCAATTTGCCTTCATCCAGCGCCTTGTGCGTATAGTCAGTGTATTCCAGCAGTGCCGTGGTGGTACTGTGTTTTTGCCTGAAGCCATGTTTGTTTGGGCAGAGCAGATTGTACTTATTGAGGTATTCTGTGAGTTGGCTTGCTGCGATTTTTTCCAAAGCTTTGTATAGTGGGGAAAGGATAGATATTGGCCTGTAGTTTGACACCAGCACCTTGTCGCCATTCTTATGCACTGGAGTTACTAGGGCTTGCTTCCATACCTCTGGAAATTGAGCTAGGGCCAGGATTTATTAAGTAGCATTGTTATGGGCATAATAAGAATATCAAGGGTGAGAGATAGTAACTTCATGTCTAGCCCGTCACTCCCCAATCTGGTTTTGCCTAGGACTTTCCTGACCATTGTTAGGGCCTCCTTCACCATCACCTTCTTAAAGTAGAAGGCTGGGTGGCTAGTTATGAGCAGGTTGGCACAACCTTGGTCCTCCACAGGCAGAAGGTAAGTCTGGAGGCAGCACTGAGGATAGGTCTGTAAAGGCCTGGTTAAAGGCATCAGCTATGGCTAGCAGATCTGAGGAGGATGAGCTATTAATGCTGAGCATCTTAGGGTGCTGCTTTTGATCTTTACCAAGGATGTTCTTGATGTTGTCCCAAAACCGCTTTCCATCTCCCCATGCATTGTTAAGCTGGGTCTTATGGAAATTGGCTTTTGCGAGCCTGATATGTTTGGTGCACCGATTTCTAGCCGTTTTGTAGCACTGTAGGTCATGCTTGCTGCCTGAGTTTAAGGCTTTTTACCAGATGCAGTCCCTCTCCTTTAGGAGGGAGAGGAGCTTGCCATCAATCCAGCCGTTAACCTAACAATAACAATAACAACGATACATATATAAAATGCATACTATCAGGTTACAAAAATTGTTAAAGTGCTCAAATACAATATGTTAAAACATCATTCAATCCATAATTGTTTTAACCCTCATTCTCCTTATCTGTTGCACATTCAGTAAAAAGTTTACCACTCTAGTTAAGTTCATCTTCTGTTGTTAACATTATTTTTATTTTCACATCATCACCACATGTGATGAAAGAAGAAAGAATATCTTTTAACCAATTTTTCTAGCCTCATCGTACCAGATGCATCTTAGTATAACATAACATTTTCTACCTCTTAAGCCCCACTGTAGAAATTTGAGTGTACTGGATCTAGTGCCTTTTGGAATATTGACATAAATACATTCAAATTGAAAACTTCAATCCTAAATTTTGCATACATTGTTCTTTGTATTGGGTCTTCTAATACATTCAGGTAATGATTGTATTTATGTGTAAGACCATTATTACTATACCACCTAGAGAATCATGACGTTCTTATTTTCTCTATATCCTCCTTATTATATTTCTTAATAAGTAACTTCTTTATATATTTTTTATATTGCACTGATGTGGTAATATTTTTAAATGTTAAGTCCAACAGATTTTCAAGTCCCATGGACCACAGTATTTCCCTAACATTTGTTAACCATTGAGATTTCCAATATCCTTTTGCCAGCCACATTTTCTTTTCTTCTAAACATTTTCTGGCTGTTCTATTCTCCAGTTGCCCACTCAGTCTAATCCAGAAACTTATTACCCTTGCTTCTGCTAATGCCCTCAGGTTTGAAGTTCTGTTTCAGTTCCTGCATAAATAGCAGTAATTGTAGCTGGAAAGCCTAAGGTTGCTCTTAGCAGGTATGTTATAGGTTGTTCTAGTTGAGAAACATACTTATGTTCCCATAATTCTGCCCCATATAAGATTTGGGAGTTGTATATAGCTTCTACCGCTGATAATAATGGTCTTTTACAATGGCCACCATAATGCAAATTAAATCTTCTCAAGGCCAAGGCTATATTCATGACCTTGTTCAAAGTTGAGGTACAGTGAGATTTCCAATGCAGGTTCTTAGAATAAACAATACTCACTTAAGTACTTTTGTACACTTTCTAATGGATGAGATTTTATATACCATTTGCCTGTGTATTTCTTATTTCCAAATAACATAATATTTGATTTAGACTTATTTATTGTCAGACTCATTTCATCTGCAAAAGATGCCAGGAAGTCCACAGCCATTAAGGAAAGTAATATAAGATCATCTGCATATGCCAGACCTGGGCATATTTCTTTGCCACTCCTTGGTGAGTCTGCATTAGAATTTTGTAAAATATCTATCTAACAGGGGATCAGTATAAACTGAAAATATTGTGGGAGCTAGAATACACCCTTGTCTTACATCCATACTTGTTACGAAGGGGGCAGATAAATTACCAGCCAAATGCAACCTAGCCTGTGCCCATGTTTTAGAATATAAGAGTTTTGTAATGTTAATCATAATTGTGTCAATCCTTTTTTTGCCCATTACTTCCCATAACTTGTTCCTATTAATAGTGTTGAATGCAATTGAAAAGTCAATATATGCTGCATAAAGTCTCTGTTTTCTCAGTTTTATGTGTTTTTCACACAAGGGATATAAAATAAAACAATTATCCAAAGTTGAATATGTTTGTCGAAAGCCTGCTAGAAGTGGTGACAGACCCCTTCTTCTATTAATATAATTTATAGTACGCTCCCAATAGTATTCAGGTGAAAATCTTCCCTATTATATTTAAGAGACTTAAAGCTCTGTAATAATTTGGTTTTTGTCTATTACTCTTTTTATAAATGGAAATTATTATTGCCCCTCTCCAGGAATCAGGAATGTAATTCTCAAGTATACATTTGTTAAAGAAAGGACACAAACTTATTTGTCAGTTCTGTATTTCAATAATAATTCACCCGGCATCATGTCGGGGCCCGGTGCCTTATTCTTTTTTAAATTAGTTATTGCATCCATCACCTCTGATTCTGAGATTGGTATAAAATTCAGCTTAATCATGACCTTATCTAGTTCAAGCCATGATCTTCTTTCATATTTATTTAGCATTACTTCTGAAAAATATTCAACCCATTTTTGTGGAGAGACATAATTTTCTGTTTCACCCATAAGGTCTTTACAGCCATGTGCCACTAGGGTCCAAAAACCTTTTACTATCTTTTGGCTCAATAACTTTTATCATACATTCTCACAGTAGAACAAAATGTTCTTTCTTCTTTCTGCTTAAAATATTTTTATAATTTTTCCTTGTAATTTTCAGAATATCTTTTCCTTGTTGTGTACAGTTTTGTCTGTATTGTCTTATACATTTCATTAAATGGCTTTTCATAGATTTACATTCATTATCGAACCAGCTCATAGTTTCTTTCTTAGAGTTTAGACTACCATTTTTATACAATTTAGTTTGTATCTGTCCCAAAAAATGATTTAGTGTTTCATAAATCATTTCAAAATCCCAGTTCTCTATTTTATCTATTGTATTTTCAAGAAAAATCTCTAAATGGTCTTTTATATATGGTTCAACCATTTTTGCCCATGACAGTCTTTTTCTATACCTGATTTCCATTTGTTTTATATTGATGTTGGTTTTTACCAAGTCATCACTACCATTAGTGTGGTGTAAAGGACCACTGGTAGGTAATCACTATCTGTTCTAATTAGAACAAGTAGATATTTCTACCAATCTACCAGGCCTCTCCAACATGTTATATCTAATACTGTATTTCCCTTATCTGATAGAAAAGTGGCTGCTCCTTCTTAAGCGCTCATTAACCTGCCATTCAGTATATATAAACCATTATTTTTTAAGATTGTCTGTATTTTTTTTACCATTACTATTAAGCTTCTCGTCCTTTGTATTCTTTTTTTCATCCTCTGCTTCTGGGTAAATCCAGTTCATAACTGTATTGTCTAATATATCATCAAAACTTCCTACCCTGTCATTCATATCTCCTACCAAGAGAAGAAAATCATCTGGATAATTTAAGGCAGCCTCAAAGATTGCCTTTTCCAGCCAATTCCATACATTTTCATTGTAATATAATGATTTAACAGGCGGTATGTAACAGAAAATCAGTATTAATTTTACCTGGGTTGTTCCTAACCTAATAACCATATAGAATTCATTCTTCCTTATTTCCTCTATGACACTAAAAAGTCCTACCTTAACGTGAGTTATTAGTCCTACACTCTTCTATCTTGCTTAGATTCCTTACTACTATCGATATCAGTGATCAGCATACAGTGTAGCTCAACAATAATATGGGGCAGAAACAAACCACACAAAAGTAAGGGTCTTGGGGCCTGATTCCAGAAGGGCTTATCCTGGCATAAGGCGAGATACGCCAAACCCCATGGTGTATCTCACTACTTACACCAGTCAATACGCCAGCCCCTATTCTAAGATGCAGGTTGCACCTTGGCATTTGTGGGCTGTGACAAACACAGGTTACACCAGCACTTATGCCGCAGCTCACAACGCCTGGCATAACTGCAGGTTACAACAGCAACCTAGCCCAATTCCAGTAGGGTGGCTATCATAACCCACAAGCGCAATTACAAAAGCCACAGTGGCGTGGCTAAGTTAGAACAGCTCTGAGCTGCTCTAAGTGACAACCAACGGTGCCATCCGTCAGCTGCCTGCCTTCTGGTACCACAGCAATGGTGCAAACATGGCCCCTAATGTATACCCCTGCCCCCCACCCCAAATAGCAGGGACCCCTGGGGGTCCATTCTCCAGCATGCCCCCGACACCTGTGTCTCCTGCCATGCCCCAATCCATGCCCCCTGGTGTGGCTGGTGGTGTTTTGGGGCAGGGGGTGCTTCAGGGGGGCCACCTGGCATTCGTCGCGAGTTGCGACTTGCGACAGGTATACACCACATGTGGGCTACCACCACACACATGGCATATATCACAAGTCACAATTGCCGGGACCCTGTCACTTCTGCAATGCGGCGTAGGGTCCCTGGCATAGAGGCGACCAGTGTAACTCACAACTGCATGCAAGTTACAATGGCCATATTGGAATCAGGCCCTTGGACTTTAAGAGGATGGATTTTAAAGGAAAGGAAGACTGCCTCAGAAACTGCCTGGTAAGGGAGGATTGCCAGGGAGGAGTAGAGGAACAGTGGGGAAAATAAGGGAGGGCATACTTGAGGCAGTCAGCTTCTGGGTGAAGGAACTGAGCAAAAGCAAAAGGAAAAAAGACCGTTATGGTACTCCAGAGAAGTACATGGTGAAAGAAAATAGGTGGCATTCATGAGGTACAGAGAAATGCAAAGGGAGGAAGACAGGGAAGTGTACCAAATAAAACAGAGAGAAGCAGGTAAGGCAGTGAGGGGAGCAAAAGTACAGACAGAGAAAAAGAATAGCCAGAGGGGTAGCTAAAGGGGTTAAGACTTTCTTCAGATACATAAGAAAGAAGAGGAAAGCAAGGGGATGGATGATGAAGATAAGGAGGATGACAGATGGAGACTGCTCAGAATAAGATCAAGAAAAAACAAGCATCATAAACAGGTACTTCTGCACAGTCTTCTCAGTTGGGTCGGAGCTGGACCACCTGCAAGGAGAAAGAACAATGGGGGGGGGGGTAGGTAGACACAAGTCCATTTTCAGAGGAAAGAATCCTGAAAGGACTTGCAGCTCTAAAAGTGAAGAAGACCACAGAACCAGATGGGACCTACCCAGTGGTACTAAAGGAACTCAGGGAGGAGCATGCTGCACCTCTGATGGCCGTATTCAACAGCTCACTGTAAAAAGGCATGACTCCAGAGGACTGGAGAAGGGCAGACAGGGTCCTGCTCCATAAAGGTGACAAACAGAAGCTGAAATGCGGCACACCACTGCGAGGGGGGTGCTCCTGCAGAGGTTGCAAACCTCAGACAATTCGTAAGAAGAAAAGTAGCAGCAGTTTAGACAAGTTTGAGTTTTAACAGTATTTATTTCGCCAATCACACGCCAGGAACCCCGCGCCCGCCACTAGCCTTCAAGGGGTTCCTGGGCATGTATATTTGGCAGAAATAAATGCTATTTAGCAAACTCAAACTTGTCTGGAGTTGCTCCTACTTTTCTTCTTCCATAAAAGTGACAGCAGGGAGGAGGCTAGCAACTGTAGGCTGGTCAGTCTCACATCAGTGAAGGTGAAATTGATGGAAACCCTGTCAAAGGAAAGTTTGGTAGAGTATCTTGAATCCAGTGGGCTACAAGACCAATGGCAGCATGAATTCACTGGGTGGGGGGGTCATGCCAGATGAATCTGATTAATTTCTTTGGGTGACCAGGGAAATAGATCAAGGGAGGGCAGTGGACATGACCTGCTTGGACTTCAGCAAGGCCTTCAACAGTGTGCCACACAGGAGACTGATACAGAAACTGAGCAGCCTAGGGGTAAGATCCAAAGTGGTAAATTGGATAAGAAACTGGTTAATGGATTGGTGACAGAGGGTGGTGGTTAACTGCACTTCCTCTAATGAGGGGAGGCTGATCAGCAGGGTACTGCAGGGCTCAGTAAGCGACACTGCAGAAGAACCGAAAGGAAAGGTATGCCTTTTTGCAGATTACACCAAAATATGTAATAGGGTGGATGCTCAGGGGGTGATGTAGAATTTTAGGGACCTTGAGAAACTCGAGGAGTGGCAAGGGCACAGCAGCTGGGATTCAGTGGCAGAAAGTACAAAATCATGCACCTAGTGGATAGACACCCAGGAGTTGAGCATGGGATGGGGGCGGATACTGACAGTCACTAAGCAGGAAAAGGACTTTGGGTTATCATATCTGACAACGTCAAAGTCGCAGGGCTGTGTGACAAAGCAGTGGGTAGGGCCAGTGAGATACTAGGATGTATAGGGAGAGGAATCACCAGCAGAAAGAAGGAGGTGGTGTTACCACTGTATCACAGGCTGGTGAGACCTCACTTGGAGTATTGTGTTCAGTTCTGGAAGCTGCACCTCAGAAAGGACACAGACAGGGTGGAGGCAGTACAAAGGAGAACAACTAAAATGGTGCAGGGGTTGCATCAAAAGCCCAACAAGGAAAGACTGAGGAATCTCAACATGTACACCCTAGAAGAGAGGAGAGTGAGAGGGGACATGATAGAGACCTACAAGTACTGTACCTCATGGGGGTGAACAAGATACAGGAGGACAGTCTCTTTCAAATGAGAAAGTGCACCAGGACCAGAGGGCATGCAATGAAGTTGGAAGGGGGGAAGTTTAAGAGGGATGTGATGAAGTACTGTTTCACTAAAAGAGCGGTAGATGCCTGGAACAGACTGTCAGTGAAGTGGTGGAGGAGAAAACAGTAAGGGGCTTCAAACATGTCTGGGATAGACATAGGATACCATTAGACTGGAAACCGGCTCATGTCATCCCCATATTAAAAAAAGGAAAACCAGAACAAGACAAGAATTATAGGCCAATAAGTCTAACCAGTGTGATTTGTAAAATCCTGGAAAGTATCACTAAAGACAGACTTTCAAATATAGGGGAAAAATGTGACACCGAGCAACATGGGTTTAAAAAGGGCAGAAGCACCACAAGCCTTTTGTGTTTTTATGTAAAAATTAGTAGTACGTTAGACAAAAATAGTCCATGTGATATAGTATATTTGGATTACGCGAAGGCTTTTGACCTGGCACCTCACTTAGCTATGATTGGAAAATTAGAAAACGCCAGGGCTGACACTCTAATTATTGACTGGGTAAGAGAGCGGCTATGTAACAGGAGAGAGAGAGAGAGTGATTGCTAATGGACACTTCTCAGAGGAGCGGGAGGTTATAAGTGGGGTTACACAGGGCTCGGTTTTGGGACTGGTCTTGTTTCAGATATTTATCGCTGACTTATCAGAAAATTTATCCTGCTGGGTATCAAAATATGCGGATGATATTGAAATAGGTGGACCAGCTGAATCTATAGCCAGTGTAGAATCAATACAATATAATTTAGATAAAATCTCGGAATGGACAAAACAATGGGGAATGCAACTTAACAAGCGTAAATGCAGGGTAGTGCATACACGAACATACAAAATTTGCCAGCAGATAAAGGCCTAGAGGTCTATCAAGTCTGCTCGAATGTGCAGCTAGCACCCCTTATTCTGCAGCTGCTCCTCCCTTCCACCGTTCCCCTTCATTGACCCTACCCCTTGTCCTGTCCCATCCCCTTTTGAAGCAGTCCACTGTTCTACTGCATACCACTTCTGCAGGTAACGATTCCACCCAGCCACCACCCTCTCTGTAAAAACTTCTTCATCTCCTCCTGAACCTTCCTCCCTTTCAGTCTCATATCATGGCCCTGGTGTCCCTCCCTCCCTTATTTTGAACAGCCCCTCTGTACCTGTCTTGTTTATTCCTTTCATGTACTTAAAGGTTTCAATCATGTCCCCTGTCCCTCCTCTCCTCAGTGAGTGCATGTTCAACTCCCTCAGCCCCTCTCTCATGATAAGTCCCCAGCCCCTTGCTCATCTTTGTCACCCTACGCTGCACCCCTCAGTAACTTAATGTCCCTCTTCAGATATGAGGCACCAGTACTGCATGAGTACTCCAGGTGTGGTCTAACTAATGACCTATACAGTGGCAGAATCACCTCCTCCCTCCTCGAGGATATACCCCTTGCAATACAACCCAGCATTTTGTTGACCTTTGCAGCTGCCTTCCTACATTGTGCCGAGTCATTCATTGACCCTGTAATGAGTAGCCCCAGATCCTTCTCCTCCTCCTCTGTCTGGGCTAGCTGCACTCCCCCCAGCTGGTAACTCCTCCTTGGGTTCTTCATCCCAAAATGCATCCCCTTGCACTTTTTGGCATTAAACCCCAGTTGCCAGGTGTCTGTCCAGGTTTCAAGCTTTGCCAGATCATTCTGCAACCCCTGCCATCCCCCTAGGTCATCCACCACCACTCCCACCTTAGTATCATCAGCAAACAGACTGCTCTTGCTCTTGATGTCCAATAATATGTCTGCAATGAATATCCCAAACAACACTGGTCCCAACACCGAGCCCTGTGGAACACCGCTCATCACTACCCTTGGGTGTGAGTTCCCACCCACCACCACCCTCTGTTGCCTTCCTCAAACCAGTTCTATACCCATCTCTCCGGCTTACCTGCCCTGTGCCTACTAACTTACTTCCCTGGGTTCCATGCACCCCAGTCTAATGCCTTGCCTGGAAGTCCAGATACACCGCATGGCCCCTGTCCAGCTGCCTAGTTACCCAGTCATAGAACTCCACCAGGTTGGTTTGGCAGGATCTGCCCCACATGAAGCCATACTGTCTGCTGTCCTGTATTCCTTTGGCCTCTAGGAGGGCCACCAGCCTCTCCTTCAGGATAGTCTCCATTAGCTTACCCATGATGGAGGTGAAGCTCACTGGTCTGTAATTTCCAGGTTCATCCTTGGGGCCACTCTTGTGGAGGGGCACCACATGAGCCATCCTCCAGTCCTGAGGGCAGAGGAAATCCCCTGTATATGTATTCTTTGTGTGGTGTATCTTTGGAGGCATCTGCACATGATAGTGATCTTGAAACACTGACTGATGAGATTAGTACTGTAAAACAAACAACTGAAGCAGTATTAAAGGCAAATAAAATAATTTGGGCAATTAGAAAAATTATAATATCATGGGACAGTAAAGTCTTGATTCCACTATACAGAGCCTATGTATGACCACAACTTGAATACTCTTCCCAGTTATGGAATCCTTATAGAAAGGAAGAGCATGTTAACATGGAAAGAACACAAAGAAGATATACTAAAATAATAAAGCGACAAAATGGAAAAGAATATGAGGAAAGACTGAGTTCGCTAAACTTGATGTCCTTGGAAACATGGCATACCAGAGGTGATTTTCCATTTATGTATGACATAGTGCAGAATCTAGTACATTTACTGAACTGGGAATTGAGTTCAGATCAGGAGAAATTGAAGCCAGAGGGCATCCTTTGCAAATAAAAGGAAAGAGATTCAGAAGTAACAAGAGAAAGTATTTTTTCACATCCAGAATTGTCAATGAATGGAACACCCTGTCCTGTATGGAATGCTCTTCCCACAGAGGTAGTGATAAGCAGAACAAAATCAGAATTCAAAATACAACTTGACAAGTATATTCAAACAAGAGCAGTTTGAAAATATTATTTGTGAGCATAGTATAGGAGCACAAATGGCCTCAATGCCTTTAAGCTCCTCACATTCCATAGTACGAGCCATAGTCTGGTATGATCCATAGGGTAATATCAGTAAATAGGCAAGGATGAGGGAGGGTTACCGGAGACCAATAAGAGTCTGAAGAGACAGACTAGACAGGGACTATCTGGGCAGACTGGTGGGCCAAGAAGTCCTTTTCTGCTGACAAATTCTGTTTTTGTGTTTCAATGGCTCACTGGTCATGATGTGAGGCACGACTGGCGCCAGGAGATTGTGGCAGTTTCAATGTTCCCAATTTCAGCAGTATGTGGGGTCGAGAAAAGTAGTAATTTGTGAAGCTCCAACCACGTGGATCAAAGGCACTGTCAGTGCCAGGAAATTGTGTCAGTATCCAGTGTTCCCTAGCCCCAATTTCAACAGTCTGAGGGACTAGGAAAATGAATAAGTAGAGCAGCTATAGCCACACAGATGAGAGGCACTTGCTGGTGCCAAAGAAAAGGGACTGCTGCTGTGCACAAGTTCTTTATTTTCTTTTCCTTTTTAATTGATAGGAAAATCTTGCTAGCTATGAATTACAAGATTTAACTGTGAATATAATTGACATATAGTGTGTATTTATAATCTTCAGGCTCTTGCATGTTTTATGTAAAGAGTGAATGTATTGTCAGTGTTTACTGGGAATCATCCAAATTATTTAATACATTCACTGGATTCTATAGGAATCTGAACTGTTTAGGCTGGATTTCTATAGAGGTCAGGTGTTGTTGAGAACATTTCATTGTGTTATACTTTGTTTCAGTTACATATAGTTTTAGTGGATCTGCAGACCCTACCCCTACCCCCATTCCCCAGAAATATTGATGGGCTGGGGGACCCTTCATAGAGGGAAAACACATATTGAGTCACTTGTTGTGGGGGGCATACACCACTATTCTAGCACTGCCAGATATATGTTTGGAATCAAGCAGTGGCTTGGACCACCTCCTCAACCCCACCTCCCCAGCCCAGATATAAAGGTTATGTCATGGACCAGAACCAAAGGGCAGTTCCATGCAAAAGAGATGGCTTAAAATACCCTGACACATAATGCAGCAGCCTCGGTAGGGTGAGAAGGTCAATGTACTGTGAAACTGTCATGCAAGCTGTCAACATCCTATAACAAATGATGGTTTAGAAATTGTTAACAACTCTACTATAATTGCTGGTTAGTAAATTACAACCAAAAACTAGTACCCAAAATTCCTTGTTACACACCCTGTGTTACATACGAGTATGTGTAACAGAGAATTTTCTTGCTCTCACACACAGCACCAAGCATGAGGCACAACAGCTTCAGGCAAAATGTACTTTAGTTTTCGGTCTGCTGTTCTTGTACCTGCTGACCAAGGTTCTGTTTACCAGGAATTTTATATAAAATAAAGTATGGACAAAAGTGAATACTCATTTTTACAAACCCTTGGTGTGTGATACCTAAATAAATCTGTCAACTTTTGTTTATCATAGTTTCTATGTTATCACACACTTCCTGCGTGTAGAAAAGACTTGGTACATTACACACTCTTGCCCATACATTCATTATGCTCCATTTAGTTTACTGTTCTGTACAAAGTGGCCACTAGAGGGAGCCTAAATGTAAGTTATATAGCTAGAACATTCAGGCATTGCTCTGTAATTTTTTTTGCATGAACCAGCAGGGTAAGTTGACTCAAAATTGTACTAACCCAAAGATGGTTGCACTAGTCCACAATTATAATGAAGCATGTTGGGTACTCGTACAGTAAAAAAATTCAAGCCAATAAATATCCTCTGATTATTGCTCAACACTGCTCCTACATTGCTTCCTGTCGCGCAAATAAAGATGTGCTGTGCAGTCACACACAGTCTGCACCCCATAATTGTTTTGTGTCATAGCCACCTTTCTTCCTCTTTGTGCACCCTTCCCTTCTGAATCAGATAATCCCACAGCAATGGATATTCAGTTGAGCAGCCCTGGCCCTGCACACACTCACAATAATCGGCAACATCATCATGCATCTCACCTCACCTCACCACACTCTACCCACCCACAGGGCAATAAACAGTCAAGCAGAAAAGGACACACCCAGACCCCATGCTGTGGGCAACCACAGACCTGCATTTCTGCAAGTGCTTGGGCTGTGTCAAGGGAGACAGGGTCAGATCTAGGATTTCTTTGGGGTGGGGGGGTGGTAACAGACAATTCTAGGGGACTTGCAGCATAGAAAACTTTGCGACATTTTTCATAATATAGATGAGGTACTGAAGTGAAGTGTTGATCTTAAGATGCTCTGTCCTAGAAATAACAGCCTTTTTAAACATTGCCTTTCATCAGCCCAGAGGAACCTTTCCCAAGGCATGAAGCTCTGCCTCCTCTGTTTCTATTCAGGGGGCTGTGTGCACCCCAGGAATGCCTCTTTTTGCCTTTCAGATTAACTGTTTTATTAGGATTTATTTTTGTACCATCCACGCACCAAAGCATTAGTTTTTAGGATGAGAGGACATGCTGAGTAGGATAAGAGTCGGGGTGCATGGATGGCATTGGCTGGTGTGGTCCACACAGATGAGCTGGGGACCCCTACACCTGACAGCAATAGTAATTAAGGTCCTATAGATGGTCATTCCAGGTCTGTCTCTGTCATTGGCCTACAGTGGTGTATGGGGAAAGTACAGGGCTAGAAGACTGGGAAGGGAGAGGGAGCAGCTACGGGGAGGCTGGGATAAAACCCATCACTTGCAGGGCAGACCCTTATACCTCTTAACAATTTGCCACTTAAATGCTGGACACTGACACTCAAAATATAGCACATTGAGAAATACTGGCTTTAATAATGTGGGGCACTTCATTACAATCATGGAGACAAACTCTGAATACTGGAAGCTAGTGACTCAGCACTCTACCACTTCTACTCCTCCTTTCTGGAAACATTCACCCCAACCCTGGTCCCCCCTCAACAAAAACCTCCCCAAACAAACCACAGGGAAGACTACTGCTGGCATCACTTAATATTTGTAGCCTTCCCAAAAACACACCCCTACTGCAGGGTTGGATTGCCCAACATGCTGAGACATCCTAACCCTCTCTGAAACCTGGCTATCAAATAAAATCCCCAATGATGCTGTTTCCTAAAGCAACTATAACCTCCTTAGGGCGGATAGATCCAGTGCGAGGTGGGCTGCTGCAATATTCATTAAATCAACACTCTAGCCACCATCGTTGATACCTCCCGAACATGGGGCCCAGACTCTAGCAGTCAAAATTAGATTGGGCTCTAAAACAATCATCATCATCTCAGCCTATCCCCTGAGAAACCAGAAACCCGCATTTGAATCCATCCTTCACGCTGTCTCACACTCCCAAATACTAATGAAACCATATTAATGGGTGACTTCAACATCGACTGGGCATCCCCATCCTCCTCCGTCTTCAGAGATGCTGCCCAGGCTATCGGTCTCACCCAAATTATCACATCACCAACGAGCGACACAAGAACGGACATCCTCACTACTAGATCTCATCTTTACCAACAGGCCAAAAATATTACCCAGGCTTCAGTGCTCCTGACTCTATCAGTGACCACTCCCAGTTATCTGCTGGTGGTCAGGCAAACTGCCACTGCACCACCCAAAACCACATGGCACGAAAACTCAAAAGGAGGCATTAATAACCTCAAAGAATACCTAGCCAATAGTTACGGCTTCCCTTATATAACACAATCAGTTGATGCGCTCTCGCCACTTTATAGCTACCTTTAACAAAGCCTGCGATATATATGCTCCCCTCACTAGGCAGGTTGTGAAACCAGGTCTACACCATGGATAACACCTCCTCCTAAAACTCATGCAACACAGGGACAACCTCTGGCACAGGGCCATGAGACTCCCAATGCACCCAGGACAGACAACTCTATAGGGGGCTCGAAATACATGCACCTGGGCCACCACGGCAGGCCAAGGCTGATTACTATCAGCACACCTCTCCTCCTCCTGGGGAGATGGGAGAAGTTCTGGAGTAACATACAAGAAATTAGTGGCAAATCACGTTCCCCCACCCCTACCCAACTAAGTCTGAACGGGACGTTCCAAGATCCTGCTAAAATCACTGAAGCCCTCAATGAAACTTTCTCAGACCTCTCACATATCCTCCCCTAACTTCTTACCCCCCAAACCCCCTCTACTCCACTTATGGTGAGAGACAGCCCTCCCTCCCTTTCCGGTTCTGTACCATCCCTGCTCCTTAGCCAAGCGTTACATCTCCCAAAGCAATCGCTAACTTTCGCTTCAGCAACGCTCCCTGGACCTAAAACTCATAAGGCTTACCCTTGATATCACCATAACCCATCTCACACATATCCTAAACCTCTCGCTTTGCCTCGCCAATTCCCCCACTACCTGGAAAAAAGCCGTGATCACCCCTATCTAAAGAGCGGTGATCCCACCTCCTCAGATTATAGACCAATCTCTATACCCCTCCTCTCTCCAAAGCCCTGGAAAAAATAGTCTCAGACCAGCTTACTGAGCATCTAACAAAACACAACCTGCTCAGCAAGGAACAGCATGGGTTCAGAGCTGGCCACAGCACCATCACGGCTCTCGCTGAGCTCACAACGTTCATCCATGAGGCGCTCAACCAAGGGTCACTAGCAGGGGCTATCTTTATAGACTTAACTAAGGCCTTCGACACGGTCAGCCATGAATTACTCCTTCAAGTCCTGCCGCAACTAAATGTAGTCTCCGAGGCGCTGCCTGGCTAAAGGACTACCTCACAGAGCATTTCGCAGCAAGTAAGAATAACCCACCATCTCCACTCCCAAGCCTGTTCGCTCCGGTGTTCATGAGGGGTCAATCTTAGGCCCACTGCTTTTCCTCTCTTCCTTAATTCTCTCCCCAAAGCCTGCAGTGGTCATCTCTTACTCTTCTATGCCGGACGCGGTTCTCTACGGAAACACCCCAACCATCGCGACTCCAGCACACCCTCCAGGAATGCTTCAGGAGCTTGAAAATTGGTTCGCTGACCACCAGCTGATCATTAATTATTCCAAAACCAAGGCCATGACCTTTGCTCACCAAAGCCCGCACAGCCAGATGGCTCTTCACATTTCCAACGTGGATGGTTCCCTGCTGGAACACGTCAATCACTTCAAATACCTGGGGGTCACCCTGGATACCTCCCTCTCCTACCACAGACATGTCGCCTCCTCTCGCGGCAATCAACTCAGGTGGGTACCCTCTACAGAATAAAAACAGTCTGCCCGCACATGCCATGCAGATAGCTGTCACATCCTCCATCCTCTCCCTAATCGATCACGGATTGTAATCTACGCACTGCTGATAACTCCACCTAAGCTGCATAACCACTGCGCTAAACAAAGCATGTCGCCTTGTTTCGGGTTGTGACAGACTCACCCACACCTCGACCTATACAAACTGACTGGCTGGCTTAATTTACATCAAAGGCTCAAGTACCACACCTGCATTCTAGCAAAAGATCCACCTCCAGCTAGCACCAACCGCCCTTCACCACATCATCAAACGCCCCTCTCAGGTGTATTTACCAGACTCCACGGCTACCACATCCTTCCGTGGTTTCCCCCATGAACGTCCCATGCGCAGAGATCCCTCCCGCTACCGTGCCCCCAATTGGCTAAACACTCTTCGCCGCCTCTCCCAATCCCGCAGCATCCATCTCTTCAAAGCAGGCCTAAAACCTTCCTTATTGGGTAGCTCAAATGTGAATGCTGGCTGGCTACCTGTCTCCTCTCCCCTCCACACACCACACACAGGCCCCTCAGGCCTATCTAAACCCCCATGCTCAACCCAGGGGTCGCAGGTATGTCTCCTACCTGCCCAAACCAGAGAAAAAAAAAAAAGTCTCTCTGCCATCATACCGACAATTAATTCAGTAATACCACTTGTTTATTATGTATTGAAAGTTGCCTTCCATTGCCTTTACTGTCATATGTCTCTCCACCCTCTGTAACCACCGGAGAGCTAATGTTACTAAAATGTGATTGTACATAAATCTGTAAATAATTTGTGCTTGTATATAACTTGCCTGTTCCGTCTGTCTTCCCCCAACTCGTGTTCCCCCCTCCACCCTCTGTAACCGACGTGGAGCCTTTGCAAAAGAGTCTTTGACTCAAAGGTTTGTAATTCCAAATTTACAGTAAATAAATAAATAAAATAAAAAAATAAATGAAGAACACAGCCTGGGCTGACTCACATTGAGTCTTTTGTGGGGCCCCCATTTTGCATTGCCAGGTAATTGCAGCTCTTAAAGAGCTGTTAATCACACTGGCCATCTAGAAAACTGAGGGAGATCAGCATGAAGACTAGAGCCTGATAAAGTAGAGACTGTTTTAATTTCATTGACAGCCATGGTAGACCTGTGCTGGTCAAGAATGGATGGACAAGTAAAGGGTTTGCTGCACTAGTCCAGGTCAATTTGCAGTATGACCTGGACAAGTAAAACAATGTTAAAATTGATACTTGGATAGAACTGATATGCTAGAGGTTTCTCTGTCGAGTTTGTGCCAGAAAAAGCAACATTGAAGCTTTCCAGTTAATCAGATCTGTTCCTTCCTACCTAATCTTTACTGAAAAACTTATCAACACTTTCAGAATCAAGCCCAGAGTGTTTACTGTTTCCTGACAGTCCAGCCTGAGTATTTATTTATTTATTGAGTGTGTGTATATATATATATATATATATATTCAATTATTTAGTTCTTTGGTGACTGGGTAAGGTTCAATGGGCACAAGGCCCATTTACAGGGGTGACCCGGGACAATAGGTAAAGGTCACAAGCACAATAAATACCAGACACATAAGGTAAACAAGGTTACACAGATACATAGCTACACAGATTCTGTTGGCAGATAAGGACCGCCAGGCTCATTCAGTCTGCCCATTTTGCTACCTGAGTAAGTGGCCAGTGACTGTACTTGGTCACAGGCTGTAGCTTTTTCTTCCTATATCTAAGATTCCTGTCCCATGCATGCTTAAATCCAGTTACCATACTTGTCGCCATCACCTCCTGGGGCAGGATATTCCATGCATCCACCACCCTCTCAGTGAAAAAGTATTTCCTCACATTTCCCCAATACGGCCTCCCCCCAGTCTCATGCTATGACCTTTTGTCCTGGCACCCTGCTTAAACTGGAATGTCTCTTCCCCATTCACCTCATTTATACCCTTGAGGTACTTGAATGTCTCTATCAAATCACCTTGCTCCCTCCTCTGTTCCAGTGTGTACATATTGAGGTCCCTCACTCTCTCCTCATATGGTTTCTACTGCAAACCCCCCACCATCTTAGTTGCTCTCCGCTGCACTGCCTCAGTCCTGTCAATTTCTTTTCGAAGGTGTGGCCTCCAGAACTGCACACAGTACTCCAGATGAGGACTCACCAGTGTCTTGTACAGTGGAACTAATACCTCCCTCTTACGACTCGTGATACATCTTCCAATACACCCCAGCATCCCACTGGCCTTCTCCACTGCCTTGGCTGCCTGTCTGCTGGCCTACAAGTCCTCTGTGACAATGACTCCCAAAGTCCCTAGCCTTTCTTGTAACTGACAGCATCTCTCCCCCCAATTCTGTAGCTCACTCCAGGGTTCCTCCTACCCATGTGCATGATTTTGCACTTTTTGGCATTGAATCTCAGCTGCCATGCTTCAGATCAGGTATCCAGTTTCTCTAGGTCTCTTCTCTTTCTTTCCATCCCCTCTGAAGTAGCTACCATATTGCATATCTTTGTGTCATCTGCAGGTTGAAATATAGAAGTCCAAGAACCAGAGTTCTGCAGTTAAGGGTGTTTGTAACAAATGTCTACTCCACTGCTAACTTAGCAAAAATAAAATTATTAGGGCCCCCTGACAAAGACCCGTGCAATTGAAGCACCAGGGCTTAGCTGGTAGCCTTCTTTGTGGGCTCACTAATAAATTGCAATAAATTGTGTTATTTTTGCTAAGTTAGCAGTGGAGTAATCATATTTACTCTGTCACCCATGGCTTCCTTGAGTGAAGAGAACTCTGGTTCTTGGATTTCTGTATTTGACCTGGCTGCCCTGCTCTGCACTGCCACCTCAATCTTGGACACACTGGCCCAGATATTCAAACTGCGCCAGTCTGAGGCGCAAGCCCTTGCGCTGCTCAAAATAGTTAGCAGGGGGCTCTCTGCAGAATGGAAAACTGCTCATGTTATTCCGCTATACAAAGCAGGGGACCCAAGTGACCTGAACAACTATAGGCCAATCTCCCTACTACCTATACTTTCAAAATGTTGGAAAAAATCATGGATACACAGTTGAGATCTTTCCTGGACAGCTCTGAATTTCTTAACCCCATGCAGTCTGGATTTAGAACTAAACACAGCACTATTACGGCACTGGCCAAAGTCACTGACGACTGGCAACGGGATCTGGACAAGAAAAAATTTGTTTGTGCTGTGTTTTTAGATCTTAGCAAGGCTTTTGATACCGTCGACCATTGTCTACTTCTCTCCACGTTAAATAATTTAGGCATGGACTCAATCACACTGGACTCATTCCAGAACTACCTCACAGACAGCAGCAACAAATAAAGGCCGAAGGAGAGCTTTCTCTACTCAAACCAATAAACAGAGGAGTCCCACAGGGTTCCATATTGGGACCACTACTGTTCAACATCTATATTAACAACCTGAATTTAGGAATCAAGGAAGCCAGTATCCATTTGTTCAGCCGATGATACAGTGCTTTACCTAAGTCGAGACTCCCCTGGGCCGCATGCTCTGCTTTACAAGCCGAATTCAATAAGCTGCAAAACCAGCTCATCGACAAAAAGTTATTGCTAAATGCAAAAAAAACTAAGGCAATGCTGTTTGCTCCATCTAGCTCTGGGGCCAACACTGCAGCCGCTGACACTGTTCCTCCTATAACCACTCTACTTGGTGAAAATCTTGAGTTCGTGCCGAAATTCAAATACCTGGGTATATGGCTGGATAAACTCTCTTTTAAAAAGAGCATACTGAAGAATTACTGAAAAAGCTTAGGCAAAGGCTTGGCCTCTTTTACAGAATTAAACATCTCCTTACTGAGACTGCAAAAAGACAGCTTGTTCATTCTACATTCCTCTCATTAATTGATTACGCTGACATTATATATGGCCAATGCCCTGTCTCGCAACTTGCTAAATTGGATGTACTGTACCACAGAGCCTTAAGATTTATAACTGGCCTTCCATCCTCCACGCACCACTGCTCGCTATACACTGCAGTAGGGTGGCCTTCTCTACAATTCAGACGGCATAGAAATGCAGCCATTTGGACACTTCGAGCTCTCACCAATAAACTCCCGGACTACATTGCTGCCTGCCTTCCTCTAAGTCCACCTAGTAGCTATGACATAAGAAGCCACTCACTAATTTCCTTAAAAATTCCCAGGATTAGCAACCACTTTGGTAGGGCAACCATAAGTCACGCTCTACCCTCATTATGGAGAAGGATTCAAAGCTCACTGAAACTCAGCACTCCTGTCAGTATTGCGATGTTTAGGCATCTTTACGACAAAGCATTTACCGAAATTTGTAAATGTTACCATAGCTCCTAGTGGTTCTGTTAGTGGCCTCATCTCTAAATCTACCGCACACAGCCTTGAACCTAACCCCTCTAATCCTCCTAACCGTTAAGTAGCCAGCTGCCTTGTTTGGCCCTCGGAACCCTTGGCACCTTTCTTTACCTACTCCTACATGCCACTCTAATAGTTGTTCAGTTGGAAATATGGGCCCTATCTAAGCCATGGCCACCATCCAAGCTAGTGACCACCGTCCAAGCTAGAATTAGTTACTGAGGGATGAAATGGTCATAATTTGTACCCTTCGGCTGAGACCTGTATAAAGTGTCACTTATACATGTATAAGAAAGAATGTACATGCCACAATAATGTCTTGTGTTGTTTATCTGTTCCCACAAGTGCAATGGACTGTATATACTGTACCTTTCAATTGTAAGTCTGTTTCTTACTTCAACATTTTGTATGTATTCTATGTATGTATATCTATCCTTGACAAACAGCAGGTCCACCTTGTAAATGAGCTTGCTCAACGGTGATCGCCTGGATAAATAAAGATTTGATTGATTGATTGATTCACACCCAGGTTATGGAACTCCCTCCCCCCTAAAATCCACAGCTGTCCCACCCTGTCATCCTTCAAAATGGCCTTGAGGGCTTATCTCACGTTATGCACGACATGCAACTGCTTCTAGCCCCAACTTCCGTACACGTCCATGCTTCACACAGCAACCTAGCAATGTCCTCCTCTAATTTATGTCCATTATTTAAGCAATAAACCATGACAGGGTATGGGATATGCTGGGATTTACCCATGCCTGGTGTGGTTTGGTCACAAGGCTACAGCCAGAGTCAATAGACCACATCAGAAATGGGTAAATCAGCATAACCCACATCCTGGGTGGTTTATTGAATATTCAATGTCCCCTTTTGGGAGAGAATAAAGTTTGAGATGTCAGAAGTTAACCCCTACCACCCAACCCCCACCGCCCCACACCAACAGGCATCAGGGCATGCCATGGGGTTCATCAGGCCTAACTCTCACCCCATTCCATGTGTAAACAAGCCAACACACTACAGTACAGGAGAACAGGACCCAAGATGCCTGTTGGTGTGTGGAGGGTGGGGTAGTAGGGTGGGCACTACCATCGAATTTCCAAACTTTTGTCGCTGTGCTATCAACCCTAACTGATGCATTAATGGAATGTTTTGCAATGAATTTCCCTTCTTTTTAAGATAGTATAATAATATGATTATTTTACTGTGGGAAGCTCCAATCCCGCAAAGTTATACACGTGCATAGAATAAATTCAACAGACGCATGTAACTGGCATTTTCAGGAATTTTTTCACCCAATTTTCAACATGGCCTTTTGGAGACCCCCCCCCCATGAACAATGGGACTGTCATTTCATTACTCTGTCCCGAAAGTTGAGTTCGCACAGCTACCGCTCTAGTCTACACTACAGGTGCGAAAACATGTTTCAGGCAGGATGTGAAAAATGACAGCTGTATACTGTTCATGAGGAGGTGTGAAAATTTGTAACGGAGAAAATATGGAGGCAAAATATGGAAAATTGGCAATGTTATGAGGGTGCATAGGAACTGCACAACGCACCTTTGTAACGCGGCCATTTTTTAGAATTTCTAAACTGAATTTTCAATATGGGCTTTTTGAGACCACTCCTCATGAACACTGACACTGTGATTTCATTAATCTGTCCCAAAGTTGATTTCGTACAGCGACCGCGACATTATGCACCACAGGTGCGAAAACACATTGCACAGGAGGTGTGACAAAATGGCAATGCTGAAAATCTGGACTGAAAATATTAAAAATTTGGCAACATTACGAGCGTGTGTAGAAAATGAGCAATGCATGCTCGTCACATGGTCATTTCTTGGAATTTTTGCACCAAATTTTCAACATGGGCTTTTTGGGACCCCACCTCATGAACACTAGCACTGTCATTTCATCAATCAGTCCCGAAAGGTGATTCCACGCATCGACCACAAAATCACCTTTCGGGTCAGATTAACGAGATAACAGTGCCAGTGTTCATGAGGTGGGGTCCCAAGAACCCCATGTTGAAAATTAGGGGTCAAAATTACTAAAAATGGCTAAGATATCAAAATAAGTTCAAAACCCCATTGACTGGCATTATACGGTTCATACCTTGATTCTTCAGTTTGTGGAACACCTTTGAAGAGTGCAGACGTATCTCGGTCCAGAGAAGATGACAGTGCCTGATCTCTGGAGATAAATATGGGGTAAGGGGAGTGCGGGGAGGCTGGTGCAGAGGGAGGGTGGGAGTGGAGGAGGGGGACGGGGAGACCACGAGGACATTTTTTTTTTTTTAAATACCCGTAAAGAAAAGACATCGGAGGACTGTTTCTTTTTTTTTTTACGCTTACAAACTAAAATTCTATTTCCAGACACTGGGAGTGGCTACCCAGTGTCCAGGAGTACTGGATTTGGGGGTAAAGAATGCCAACACGGGGATTGGGCACCCTGCTGTCAGCAAATAAACTATAACAAGGGGCTGGTGCGGGGGAACTGGCAATGGAAGGCAGAGGGTGGGACATTGCACAGAGGGAGGTAGCGGGAGGGGTTATGTGTATTGAGGTACAAGGGCACTGGCAGCAGAGGGTGGAGAGTAGGACGGCACACAGTGGGAGGCAGCGGGAACACTGGTAAAAAATATGCCTCGGCCCCCATGAAGGCACTGAAAGGATAAAAATATCCACCTAAACAGGGGCAGAGGAAGACTATCCTGCCCTTAGTTTTAAAAAATAATGGCGGAAAAAGGTTTTGACCTTTTTAAAGGGGCCACATTTAAGAAATGTTGCAAATTTGCAAAAGTTTCGCAAACGGACTTTCGCAAATTTGCAACACTTCTAATGGCCGTAGTGCAAAACTATATTTCCGATCATTATTTTTAAAATCTAGCAGCAAACGATCGATGTACGGAGGTTGAGGCGCTGGGCGCCACACCTTGCACCATGCGGCGACCCAGGTTCGAGAGCGAGCCTGGGTCGTGAAGTCAGCAGGGGAGGAGAAGGATTGGCGTCCGTAGGACTGCTCTACTTCTCCGGGGAGGAAGAGGATGCCTGTGGCCTAGTGGCCTCTAGCAGTGGCTGGGGGCGACGGCAGGCCATAGGCAGACTTGGGGGGGGGGGACTGCTGTGACAGACGCCAGGAAGGGGTACGTGCGGTAGCGTGCGCGCTCCTGTCCCTTGGCATCACTGCACACCACAGACATTCATGGGGGCAAGAAAAAGGGAAAATATGGGCACCAGTCGCAGCAGCTTGATGGCCGTCTCCACGGGGGACTTACTCGGCGCCGAGGGTGCGCGGCTCTACTGGATCCTGTGTGGGTGCAAGAGTGCGATGGGAGCTCTCCACCTCCCCACCACGGGGGGGCAAGCCGCGGGGGTACACCGTGGGCCTGAATGTGGAGCCAAGGGTCCCTGGGATGGTGGCCGGAAACCTCAAGAGGATGCCTGGAAGCGTGAGGTAAGCAGACTGGTGGCTAGGGAAAAAAGTACAAACAAACAACAAAAAAAAAAAATAATAAAATCTAACAGCAGGATCGTGTTTCTCAGCCCCTGATTAGGTAAACACAACTGTTGGTATTTGCCAAGGGGCACTATGTTTGGAATTGCAGCATTTTTTCTGCCTCGCTAACTTAAACAAGATGGCAGCCGCAGGACACTACAGAGCCCACTTGCGACAGTAAACTGTAGTGGCAGCAGCTTTCGAGAGGCACATATATTTTCCCATCGACTATAATGGGAAAATTCTAATTTTAATAACTTTTGAACAGATTAATATTTTTTCACCAAATCCTCAAAAGTGATCCAGTGATCATCAGTGAACCAGACTACATCTTCCCTGAGAATTTCAAACCAGACAGACACACCGTTTGGGCTGTAGCCTAGAGCAAAGAAATAGGCAAAACCCCAGTTTTTGCACCTTTTTTGGCATTCGGCACCTCCGCAACTGCACATCCGACCGTAACGCAACTTGCCAGATCCAGAGATCTATGGTACCATACCACACATGCAAAATGTCAGGCAAATCTGTCATATGGTTGCAAAGTTATCAAAGTGCAAAATTTGGGATTTAACATAGAAGTGGCCATGCAGCTATATACATACATATATACATATATATATATATATATATATATATACACACACACATATATATATATATATATATATATATATATAATGATTTTAATTCCCAGTTCAAGGTTAAAAAAAAGCTGTCCACCTGTGTAGATGGCTCAAACAGTCCAAACTCCGATACCATTTAAAAGGACTTTATTTTGTAGAAATCACAAGAGATAAAAAATACAGCAAAGCACCTGCAGCATCCATCACCACCATTTCACGCCTGAATGTGTGCTTTATCAAGGTGATCGTTAGGTTTGAGCCAGCTACACAGGTGCCCAGCTTTTTTACATTTAGTTTCCAGTTTTACGCTGACAGCACCGTAGCTGGGGTATATGAAGCCGTCTCTTTGTTTGCTTGAAATTCCTAATTCAAGAAACCACTGGCAGATGTATTACATTTTCCAGACTCAAACACATGCTTAAGATAATATGTCAATGCAATTTTGGGCTGTTCTTTTACAGAAATCTAAAACTGGTCAAAAATGATTTGCTTTTGCAGCACTTGGGGTGGAATAACCTTTCTTCAAATTTGAGGTAAATTGGTTCTTTGTAGGTCTTTAAAACCAACTAGCGAAATATTTGCATTCCAACTGTAAATGTGCTTGTTTTAATGATGAGTGATGTCTCTTGTATTATGGCAAGTCTACAATTAATGCAATGCTCTTGTATTTGTATTCTGTATATTACAGGGGTCGGAGCCAAGTTTTACAGCCACTAGCCCACAGGACCAGTGACTTGGAAAATCCACTAGCCCCACAGACTTTTCCACTGGCCCAGCTGGTGTACTTATTGAAATGTTACCTTCTCCAGTACAAGCCCGCATGGCTAGTTAAAGGAAAATTTTATTAGCCCAATACAAAATCTATCAGCATTTGGCTAATGGGCTGGTGACAATTTCGACCCCTGATATCACGTACCCAGAATGTGCCTCTAAAAGGGCCTGTGGCCCAGTATGCTTACCCAGTAGCCGAATACTAAAATAAATAAAATAAAAAATTAAAAAAATCCACACTCCATGCATAACTACGAACCAAGCAGACAGGCACAGAGACTGCAGATCCACCCAAACCTCATCAGCAGGAGTAGCAGGAATGAATGACACTGTGGTGGTCCGCTACTTAGGAAACTTTGATATCAAAACAGGTATGACAAGTCGTGCACAATCGGAATCCGGGACAACCTGCTGCTCCACACCCTGAGGACCACAGTGTGGACCAGAGGATGTGTAGGGAAGGCATACAAGAGGTCCTGAGTCCCAGACCAGGAAAACACATCCTCCCGCAGTGCGCCCTGCTGAGGGAATGGACAAAGAACAGTCTCAGCACCCTTTTTCCCTCAGGAAGCAAACTGATCCATTAACAACGTTCCCCATTCTGAGAGTACTTGGGACACCACCTGTGGGTGTAACGACCTCTCTTGGGATGCCTCTCTCAAACAGTAAGAGCATCTGCTAGCTGGCTGCTTGCTCCCATAAGGTGCCCTGCCACCAGGGTCCACATGTAGGGAGCAAGCCAGTGATTATGTCTGCAGCACTTCCAGACACAGAACAAAGTAGTGCATGCCACCTTTTTTGTTCAGGTAGAATATGGTGGTTGCGTTGTCCTTTTGGTTTTTAAGATTTTTTTTTCCTTGTGTGTGAATGTTTTTAGTGCTCATGAAAGGTGCTGGATTGACAGCACTGGAACCTGAAGTACTCTGCTTATCCACATGATAGGACAGCACAGGCAATTGCAGTACAAGCTTCCCTACACTTCTCCACCAATATGCTTCAACCCTGCCATTCTGTCCCTGCTGACTTGGACCAGCAGACTGTGGACCACTGATGCGAACTCTGCCAGCTCAAGGGAAACACTACGGAGTTCAAACATGTAAAGCTTAGCCTCACTCAGCACGCAGGCCCATGCGCTCTGGGGTCCAGTAAATGTGTCCACCATTGACACATCCATCATCACAGCGACTGAGGACTCCGTCCAGACAAACAGGATGCCTTACGTGAAGTTCACAGGGAACAGCTACCATTGGACAGTATCCAACTTCTGCTGCGTCACCCTATCCGGTTGGCTCAGGACTGTGTGTCATTAGAACCACTGGCACCCCAGTTCACAGTGAATAAGTTGCATGCTCTAGGGGGCTCAACATACCACAGTTATGGCAGCAGCCAGCCATGAAATCCGGAAGCCAGAAGAAATTCTGAGTAGGATGCGACTTCCCAACCCAAAATGATCGAGCAAAGGAGAAGGGGTCCTTCACACTATCCAGAGGTGGACGAGATTTGGCTTAGAAGGAATTCAACTCGACTCCAATAGACAAGATCAACTGTATTAGGGTGAGTATGGACCTGGCGAGGCTGATGATCAGGCAGAGGTCCTTGAACATCTAACAGCCAGATCCCTGGACCACTCAGCATTCGGTAATGAGCTCCCTGCGATAAGCCAGTTGCCTCTGCGCCACAGAAAGACCACCATGACTGATATGCACTTGGTGAGCACCTTGGGTACAAATGACAGACCAAACAGCATGGTTCTGAACAGATGCAGGGTTCCGTTCATTCAAAAGTGGAGAAACCAACAATCTAACAGGCAGACAGTGATGTGGAAGTACACATTTAGGAGGTCCAGGGAGCAAAACCAGGTACTCCAACTCCAAGGATGAAATGTAACCATGCAACACATCTATATGTGAATAAACTTGTTTTAGGGTTTGTAGATTGAAAATTGGGGTGCCAGCCATCCGTTTGGGTATCAGAAAGTACCATGATAAGAACCCCTGCTAATTTATTTTTCCTGGGACAGGTTCCATCTCATGCTGCCGAAGAAGCTCATAAACCTCACTCCATGGCATAGTGAAAGACCCCTGCAAAAGCATGTCCTCCGATGGCACTCAGTCTGACAAAGTTGTAAGGTCTCTAACTGCAGAGACAACCCCTATCCCACTACTTTTAGGACAGATTTGTCTAAAGTAACAGCAGACCACTGTAGCAGGAAGTTGTAGAGTCTGCCCCCGAACGACAGCTGCAGCAGAGGTTGGGATAGAGAGGGGATGAGGCCACTTATCCTGTCACTTTCTGCCCTTGGTGGCAACATCCTCCCTCCCCAGAATGGGCTTTGGAGGAAAGCCTCTTCCACCCCTTCATTGGCCTTGAACTCCCGATTTACTAAAGAGCTTCACCAGGCAGTGGTGTTGGAACTGCTGCCCATGTGCACCTTGACAGGGACCATAAAAGGAACCAGAGCAATGACTCGGACTGCTGACTGGTATTAGTGACTGATGTCACTAAATCCAGAGTGGGCTGTTTTCTCATCAGGCTTTGAGATAACACTTATATGATAAATGCATTAGGCCATGCAAGGTCATTGAGGACTGGCTAGGTAGTACAAGGTTTGATACAAACCCCATTTAAAAAACTTTATCTTAGCTGTTATGTCCTGAAGTTGTTAACAGGAATTGAGTGTGCTTTGCTGCTGAATTTTGCACAATAAAATAAACAGCAACTTTTTTTTTTGAATGCTATTCTTTGGTAACAGGCAAAGGCCCACTAGGCATAAGGTCTGTTTCCAGGGGTGACCAGGGAGCACTGAGGAGGTTAAGTGACTAGTTTAGGGTCACACAGTATGTCAGTAGAGGTTGTGGGAACTCAAACCCATATCTGCTGGCTGCACCAAGCTCATTCACAGTTTATTACTCTAACTTCTATGCTACACTGCCAGCCCCAAAGGTGAACTTGAAGGTAAACTGCTTGACATTTCTGTTTTTCTGCTGTCAATACTTAAGAGTGCTAAGTCTGTCAGACTATATGTTGGTGCCAGTCTCCTCTGCAATTTTGACCTGGTCTGTCTCTCTACCGAGGCACGACTGCATCCATGGGATTGGTTCGAATTTCTTCTCAACTTTAAACTAAGCTGTGGAAAATGGAAGAGGCACGTACTTGGGGCAGGGACAACCCAGGATCAATCACAGTAACAGACAATTCTGACTTTCCTAAAACCTTACCAGGACTGTGTTTTCCCCTGCAGCTATCTACTGAAAAATAAGGTAAAAGTCCCATCTGCACACACATCCTCTCTATCATACTTACCCATCATGGGCACACAGTCACAGAATCCAACATCAAACATTTGTTATTTAACCCCATTTTGGACTGTATAAGGACACTATTACATTTTGTAAAATGGGTAGCTAAAATAGAAAGCTAAGTACCCTGCCCATTAGGCCAGCAGGTAGCACATTTCTCTCTCCCACTTGTGACTTAGTTTTGAAAGATAATTCGGGAGCTAGGACAATCAGCCGAGGGAACTGGGTTTGCACTGAAGTGCAGCAGAACAACCAGCTGGGGTGGGACTGGCGCACAGTTCCATTCCAAAGTGACCGCTATGGTGAGCCGGGGAGCTGGCCTACTCCATAGGACATTGTTGCATATACACAAGACTTGCCGGAGTAGTGCTTTGTAACACAGGGACAGACAGAGGGGAAACTGTGGCCATCTAAATGTTGGGCTGATACCTAGGAGCTGGGCTGGGCACTTCCACTCTCAAACCGCATTATGCTTCTGGGAGTAATGTTAGAAATGCATGCCTGCTTCCCACACTACAGTGGGACGTAAACCATGGGGGACTTGGAGTTTTCCAGCTGCCAGTCTGAGTGTTCGCCCGCCTGACAAGTGGAAATGTGTGAAGATGCCCGACCCAGGATGAAAAAACTAAACTGCAAACAAACCTAAAGGGGGGGGGGGGACTATGATTGTGAGCTGGCAGTATAGCCTAGTGGTTACAGTAACGAGCTTGGTACACCCAGTAGATCTGGGTTTGATTCTCACAGCCTCCATTTGCATACCGTGTGACTCTGAGCAAGTCACTTAACCACCCCAGTGCTCCCTGGTCACCCCCGAATACAGGCACTTCTACCTAGTGGGCCTCACCCAGTTACTAAAAGAATAAAAATAAAAAAAATAAAAACTGGCAGAGACCCATCAGATGACAAAGCAGCAATGGTATCAAGCATGGACACAGATATGTTTCTTTTTACATATTTTGTTCAAGACCCAGTTTGCAAGTGCAATAATGCACTTCAGGATGTGCTTTAAGCTATAACGGCATCACTTCTTAGTTCGCTGAAGGCATTCAACAACAATGCAACCAAGGTGTGATGATACATAGAGAATAATGCCTGTGCAGGTGTCTTATGATGATTTTTCACACACCTAAGATGTGTGATATCCATAAATCCCAAAAGCAAAGCTCGAGAGGTTTATGAGGTTATCACACACCGAGGGTGTGTGAAAAATCCTTATAACACACATCTGCATAGGCATTATTTTTTATAATAACTGGTGTAAAGTTTCAACAAAAAAAACAAGCTGTATTTGTGTGAGCAAGCAGGTCTCTAAGCAGCCGCCATACTCTCATAAATACAGTGAAATGAGAGGAAGAAAATTCCGTAATAACCTGCTATCAAGTTCTTACAGAATTCAGTGGATTATTACAGCATTTTATCAGGAATATGTATCCAGGCATTATAGGGGGTCACCAGTTATCTCATGATATGCCATGCCATGTCATGTCATGTATTACTGCTTAACTGCCACACTTCCCAGTTGCTTGAAGGCACAAGTCTGCAACCCCCTCCCCCCTCCAGGCGTGCAGCATAATAGCTTAATGCACACATGGCTTAAGGCACACCCTATTGTGTAGTTTAGCGAAGTTAATAGTTTAGACTAGCAAAAACTAGGACAAGTGAAAAAAACACCTACTGATGAACACTGATGTCATCTTTGCAACACACAATTTCACAGAACTGTCTGGATGTCCTTTTCTGTAGCGCAACAACATAACGCGCATCAGTCAACATAGAGTTCATCTAGATACATACTAATTTTGAAACCATTAACACATGCTGCTAACTTCAAAGGCGGACTCTTTTCTAAGCTCCTTATGACTAGACACAGACAGGTGACCCCTGGTTGTAGCAAAACAGAAATGATAGAGAGTCAATGTCCATGAAAATATCAACATAAAAAAAAACATCCAAAAATATTCTACTGTGATTTTTTTTTTTTTTTTTTTTTAATTATTATTATTTTACCATTTCTGGCCAGGAAAGGCACACTAAGCAGTGGCTTGTTTCTACGTGTGTCCAGGGAGCACAGGGAAGTTAAATGACTTGCTCACGGTCACACAGTCACACAGTGTGCAAGTGGTGACTGAGATTCAAACCCAGTTCTCTAGGTTTGCAGTAAAGTACTCTTATCCTCTACACTACAGTGACCTGGAGAAAAGGAACAAGAAGCTTCTCAGTCTCCTGCATGTTACGGGTACTAACAAAGTCAAACAGACACATGTTCAATCAGGTGAGCTCCAGGAGGATGCTGGTACACACCCTGAAGCTCAGATGTGGTACATTTATTCACTCATTCTTTGGTAACCAGGTAAGGCCCACTAGGCACAAGTGCCTGTTTTCAGGGGTGACCCGGGAGCAATGTGGAGGTCAAGCGACTTGCTCAGAGTCGCACAGTATGCAAGTGGAGGATGTGGGAATCAAACAAAGGTCTGCTGGATGTACCAAGCTTATTCACAGCTCATTACTCTACCCTCAAGGCTATACTGCCAGCCCAACTAATTATTTAGAGTAAATGTTATGAGGCACTTCTTCACCCAGAGGGTAGTGAACCTATACAGCCTTCCAGAGAAGACCGCTGACTAGGAGACAGTACTGGCTTTAAAGATAAGTCTGGAGAAACTTCTGCTTACCAAGGGAACCAGCGGTACCCTAGGTAAGTAGGTAGCAGGGGGTAGGTGGTGAACCTCTATAAATTCATACATGTTTGCACACCACATTTTTAAATCCTTGTTTATGAGGCGGCCCCTTCAGACCTTAAATTGCCACAGTATGTATGTTGAGGGTCACCAGCAATGCAACTGAGTCTTAAAACAGAGTGACAAGGGACACCAACGGCCCAATAGCAATACGCTGTGCTGTTGTGCCAGCACCCTCTTCTCCACAACAGACCCATGACACTGGTAATTGGGAGTCCAGCTAGGAGAAAGACCACCCAAGGAAAAGCATGGGGGTTGGTTGTACATTTCAACATTGCAACGACTCATAACAGAGGGCCAGGAAGGGATGCGGGCTAAGTGTGTGTAAGCCATCATGGATTTGTATGGATCCATTGTGGGGTGGAGGTAAGGGTCAAATAGGGAGAAAAAGGGGAAGAAAACAAATCACCAACATCTAGATGATAACTGCCAGCCTTCTCTGGCCCTGCACCACATAGACCTGACTGAGTGGTTGAGTCCAAATGGCGGACTGAGAGGATCCACAAGGTAAGTGAAGAAAGCTATATAAAATGACAGAGCCAGATGCTCAAACTTTCTAAAGGCTGTTACTACCAAATACGGAGACCAAATCTGTGGCTAGCATCAGATTATCAGTTCAACCACACACAATGGCGATTTCAAATTTTTGGATTAACTTCACCACTTGGCCCAAGGGCTCACTCTCTCCTCAACTGTGAAAACACTGGATCTGCACAAGGAGTGAGCTTTTAATCCCCTGTATACATATGTAGTAACAGCAAAATCCTCTCTGCTATTCTGTCCAGCCCTTTCTCCTGCTCCGCACCTCACCCCCTGCGGCGCCAAGGCTGGTCTTCCTTTGTTGCAGAAGATACCTGCCTCAGGCCATCCCGCCCTCCCCCCATCCCGTTCTTCTCCCAGTCTGCCATCTCCTTGGTTTCTGCTCCCCGCCCCCGGATTTAAGCTTCCCATGTCATCTTTACTACTTGCTCCCCTCCCACAGCTAATCCCTTTATTTTTCTCCCTCGTTTCCAGAATCTGCCATTGACTCGGGCTTCTCAACCCTCCGCCTGTGCAGCCGCGGCTTGCGACTCCCGACACCCAGCTGCACACCTTCAAGCCGTCCCCGAGAACCAACAAGCCAGTAAGCATTCCAGAATAGCCAGGGGAGCCAAAAGCCGTCACTATTGGCCCAACGCTTGCAGTTCTGCACCGTGATTGGACTCTGTCCTTCCTCCTGCCATTTTGATAGGCTACCTGTGCCTGCTAAAACTTCTCTTCTCTCAGGGCTGCTGGGCCCACTGATTTGTAGTGGAAGTGGCAGAAATTTTACACCCGCCCCCTCCCACACCCCGCACCTTAATTATACAGACCATCTCCATGCCCCCCCGTGGCCCCTCCTCCTTGATCTCACTCTACTGGTTGCCTCCATTGGTCCGCCTCTCTACTCCTCCTTTAGAGCCCTCTCTCTATCTTAACCCCTGATCCTCTGTGTCACTGTTGCTGCCTGGTCCTCTCCCTGCTGTGTACCTGCTTCCTATTGCTCCAACCCTCTTCCCACCTGCCACTTCCCAAAATCCCTAACCCAGCCTGCTTGTCTCTACACCCACTTACCTAAACCCCGCCATTACCATCTCACCATGCTCTCCCCCCACTCGCTCTTTTTCCTTCTTTTCTTTCTTGCCACTCTCCCTCCTCTTCTACACTCCCCTGCAGCCAGCTTCCCCTCTCCCCTTTGCAGCTACTGGCTTGAACCAGCATTTCACCACTCAGGTACTCATCACCTTGAGGCTAACCTATTGCCATGGGTCTCTCCTACCTATAAGGAACTGCACTCTGCCCCAGCCAGATTATGGGTACCCCCTCAGTCTTCTCTCTCTCTACCTTAACCCCACGCTTGCACCACTTGACGCACTCCCGACTGCCAAGAAGACAAAAGCGTTCCGTCAGGGAATTACATTTGTGCATACTAAGGCTGGTGCTCCTACTACTGCTACTGTCTGGCAATGTGCATCCTAACCCTGGCCCAACCATCACCAAGGCTTCAAACCAGAACAAGCCCTCAGGTGCCCTCACAATCATGTCCATCAACATCTGCAGCCTCCTCCCCAAAATCGATGCCCTGCAGGTCTTTACCTGCCAACACTGCCCTGATGTCCTGGCAATTGTTGAGACCTGGCTCACGCCCTCGATCCCGGACCAGGCAATCAACTTCCCTGGCTACAATGTCTTCAGGCTGGACCATTTCTCTAAAGGAGGTGGCGGCTGCGTTATTTACCGAAAAGACACTATCAATGGTCATCCCATTAATATTTTGCCTCACTCTTCTGCTGCTCAGATTCTACCCATCAGAATCCTCTTAGGAGCCCAAAACGAAGCCCTGACAGTTGTCACCACCTATATTCTTCCCAAAGAACAAGGAATTGGGCTGACCGCAGTACTTGACTTTGTCAGGTCACTTCCATCGGACACCGAATCCACCCTCTTAGGTGACTTCAATATAAACTGGCTAGCTGCTAAAGCAGGGGTGCACAGGGACTCCACTGCTGCCGCCAACCTCACCCAGATGGTCGACTCACCAAGCAGGAAAAATTACAAGACCGGCACCAGCACCCTCCAGGACTGGATCCTTACTAGTCACCCCTCTCGGATCACAAACACTTCTATCCTCCCTGACTCTCTCAGCAACCACTCCCCTGTCAGCTGCATCTGGTCAAATAAATTCACCAAACCACCCCCCAAAATCATTGTCAGCAGAATTCTACCCCATGGTCAGCTACGCACCTCAAATCCTACCTCCTGTATCAAGACTGGTCACCTGCAACGCAATGGAACCAATGCAAATACTGCGCTGGATCACTTAATTAAAATTTTCACAGAGGCCTGTAACTTGTACGCCCCCTTAAAAAAGCACAAAGTCAAGACACTCTGTAACCCTTGGCTCACTGGCGACCTCCTTAAGAAACTAAAAACAAGGGACCACCTCTGGGAACTAGCCAAGCCAGAAACTCTGGTAGGCAGAGAGACATCTCAAACTACAAACATGCACGGAATGACTGCACCAAAACCATCTGACAAATGAAATCAGCCTATTATAAGAATGCCCTCACCAACTCCCAGGGGAATGGTAGACACTTTTGGAAAAACTTAAACGATGTCACTGGGAAATGGTCCAAATCCTCCCCCATCCATGCTCAACATTAATGGTAACACCATCCATGCTCAACATTAATGGTAACACCACACTTGACCCAAAAACCATTGCAGACTCATTTAACACAGTGTTCACTGACCTCAGCTCAGTTTTACCTACTGATTTCTTCATTGGAGAGGAAGTTCTTATGTCCCAATCGACCACTACCTCAAATAAGCCACGTTTCTACTTTAAAGAGGTCAAAACCCACCAAGCTCGCTAGTATATCACCAAAGCTATTAGCAAATCAAGATTCAGCAATGACTCCCTTGATCTTAAACTCCTGTCTCTCACTCTAGAAGAGATGCTAGGGCCTCTGACCAAGATCCTAAACCTCTCCCTCAGCCTAAACCAATTCCCAGATAAGTGGAACTCTGCCACCGTTAGCCCCATCCACAAAGGTGGTGACAAAACTGCCCTTGAGAATTTCAGAACCATTTCAATTCTTCCTCCCCTCTCCAAGGCGCTGGAACGTATCGTCTCAGACCAGCTTACTGACTTTCTGGATAAACACAACGTACTGTGTAGGCAACATGGTTTCAGGAAAGGGCACAGCACCTCCTCTGTTCTTCTCAAATTCACCAGTGCTATTTACAACTCACTGGACAATGGCCAACTAACTGGCTCTATTTTTATCGATTTGACAAAAGCCTTCAATACCGTTAACCACCACCTCCTGCTGGTCCAGTTACATAATGCTGGGCTCTCACTTGACTCTATTAGCTGGTTCAAAAGTTACCTGGACAATCGGTCCCAGAGAGTAAGAATTGCTGATACCCTCTGTGATTCAAGACCTGTCCGCTCGGGGGTCCCCCAGGGTTCCATCCTGGAACCCCTCCTCTTCAGCCTGTTCCTAAACGCACTACCGGATTCCTGCCCAGAGCAAATCTTACTCTACGTTGATGACGCGGTTATCCAAGCCTCTCACCATGACCCTAAGCCCCTGCAAGAAAAACTCCAACAGGGCTTCTCATCTGTTGAGGCCTGGTTCTCTTCCCATAAACTGATCCTCAATCAGAAGAAAAAATCCTTGATGTTCTGCAGCCACCACAACAAAAACAAAAAAGCACTACCAACTCTCCATCAAAACTAAACAAGGAGCCACACTAGAACAAACACAATCTTTCAAGTACCTTGGCATCACCCTGGACTACCATCTCATCTATACTGTCCACATTAACAATGTGGCAAAGGCCGCTAATACCCGACAAGGCCTACTGTTCCAGCATAGGAAACACCTAACCTCTGATGCCCTGTCTATTGCCGTCCAAAGCTCAGTCATTAGTGTTACTGACTACGGTCTTATCTATGGCTCTGCCACCGCCACCTCCCTCAAACATGTAACTATCTCCCTAAATAAAGCCTGTAGACTCATCACTGGATCGCACCGTCTCGCTCACACTTGTGACCTCTACTCCCAGACCAAGTGGCTGCAACTTCACAGTAGAATAAAATATCAAACCTGCACTATGGCCAAGAAAATAACGATGGGTCTTGCTCCGCCCAGAGTCTCTGCTCTTCTCACACCCAGACCCAGCAACTCCTTTACAAGGAGGTCCAAGCTTCACTCCCTACAAATCCCAACGTGCCATACTACTCAAGGTCAAAGATCATTTGCCTACAGGGCACCCAACTGGCTTAACTCCCTTAGTAGTGACATCTCTGCTGCCCAGACACTTGGGAGTTTCCAAGTCCAGACTTAGACTCTTACTACTTGCTTCCAGCTCCTGTGACTGCTCACCCAATTAGTCCACCGTCCCCCTGCCTATGCCGCCACAACAAGCACTTTGGTCTAAATGCTGGCATCCTAAACTAGCACTTTAACTGTCTGCCCTTGACAAGGTCCAGTGCTGCCTGCCTTCTTCTTCCTGCCTCCTTCCAAACTACTCCTACCCGCTTTCTCCTCCCATTCATTTTAAACTCACTGATCTCCCTCCCCCTCACCCCTACACCTTCTTACCTCGATCCCTCTTACTCCAAAATCCTTTACCCCCTAACTGTATTTGCACATCGGTCAAATGTTTAATGATCATTTACTGTCTCAATTGTTTACTGTACCATTCTACGTGGAACCTTTGTAAAAGAGCCTAGGCTCCAAGGTATTGTGTTAATCCTAGACTTAATTAAATAAAAAATTAGCACCATAAACATGCAACATGTTTTATTATGTCATAATCAGAATTACTACCCAGAATGTATTCTGAACCAATCAGCAGTTATCTCCCATCAAGTGAAGAGTAAAGTACCTAGCACACATATACAGCAAAATTAAAGAGTCAGCTGATTTAACTATCATACCATGACACATGATAGTTGTAATATTATGTGGTGGGGTCAGAGACAGTGCTGGGATTCAAGCATGTGTAGGACAGGCACATTGGTATCAATAAAAGGAAGAATCATTCTGAGATTATTTGGGGAACCTGGGGACTGTATATGGCCCCTTATCACAACATAAAGAGCATAGTATTAGGGCAGGCTGGAGTGGCCTTTCTGTCCTTTACCAACAACAAAAATCTAGTGCACTTTTTCTGTGGTAATACTTTTTATTAGACTAACTGAAGAATTTTTACACAAGCTTTCGAGACCTCTCAAGTATCTTCATGGGGTGCACAGAAAACTAACCCAAAACAGAACAGTGACAAAAAAAATCTGTGTTTCTGTATTTTAATTACTGGTTAAAGATACTCTCTATTATAATAAAAAGCCTAAAAACACTAGACCTACACCAATTATGTCTTGTAACATGGCTAAAATAAGAAGCACAGAAACTGGGACACAGATTGGTTGAAACCACTCACGTGAGACTATTTCAACACGGCATTATTCCAGCAGTAATGCCATGTTGCTCGTGAAGTATCCAAAGCAGCCACGGAGGAAAAAAACAGCACTATTTCTGAAGTGCAAATGTGAAAGCAAAGTGTGCTTTCTAGCTACCTAGCCACCGACATCGCCGTCAGTATGGCCGCAAACTTTGACGACTACCCTAATCAGCATGAGTGACACACGGCAGAAGCGACTGTGAGAGACCGCACAAAGCGATCGGGGAACAGCAAAAATCATGAAAACAAAAGTAATGTTTCAAACATACGCTGCTAAATTAGCAGGCAACCGTCTCGTTGCAATCGGAGCGAGTAACACAACAAATGTAGAGCAGGGGAGACCCACACAGAGTTCTAGTCTGCAATATGAAAATGGGCAGCAGCACATATCAGAACCCTGAAATGTGAGTATTCTGGATCTCCTAGACAGCTTGTAACAATATTAGCCATCTAGAAATGCAAAACAGTAATATAAACAGGGAGAACTGTAGTAAATGAACAGTAAATCTGTGCTGTTGTGCTGACCACATTAGTACATAAAAAGATGTAACTTGTGAAATGAAAACATTAATGAAAAGTGCACTGAACATATATTATGTACATATAAAAATTGTGTCAGTCATTTTTCCACAGAACAGAAAAAGGCAAAATCGTGACATTCACCTCAATAATGCCATGTTACAAGCGCAATAAGCCACTCCAAAGTAGGCATCTAAGTAAGCAATAACCCACGACAGGGTGTGTATTTATTGGGGATTAATCAACACCCCGGGTGCGTTGTGAGGCATGAGGCCACAGGCCAAGTGTCCTCACAGCACCCAGGGTGTTGATTAATCCCCAATAAACACACACCCTGGAGTGAGTTACTGCGCTTATAACATGGGCCACATTTGGAGACATATGCAGAGAAACTATTTTTTATAAGAAAGAAAAAATATTGGAACTACTCAGTGTTCTCCCACTGCTTCTGGCCGTGGAACCACAGTTTACTGTGTTCTGCAGCACTAAAAATAGGTCACAAGACAAGTTTGTGGTGAACAGCCGAGGCATCATCAAATCAAGGAGCAGATGCTGCTTTATAGTACTGTGTACAGTACAGAGGGTGCTGTATTTCTTTCTTTGTATTGTCTCCCAAGAGTGCATACATATAGATTTTTTCTTTTCAGACTGCATTTCTTAGCTTATACAGAAGCACTTGCGTTCGTCTTTCTGTCTGTCAGTGTGCGATCCTTTATCTCTGTTTTGTATTTACTGCGGGTAGTTAGTTCCATGATTCAATTCTTTATGGCACGGACAACGTGCTGCGGTTGCAGTCTGTTGAGCAACACACTGTTCTTGTGTACAGTACGAGCGCTGTCAACGCCACCAGCGGACATCAGAGAGAGAGAAAACATATTTTGGACGCACACAGAGAACTATTTCTGTGTTTGATTACTCGGTCCCTCTTTGTGTCTCTAATGATTGTCACGGCACCACAATTACCTACCAGAGCGCTGTCAACAACGCGACCAGCGCACATCAAACACAGAGAAAACGTATTTTGGATGCATACAGACAAATATTTCTGTGTTCCACTACTCGGTCCCTGTTTCTGTGTCTAATAATTGGCACGGCACCAGCATTAGCTAGCGGGACGCAACCAGGGCAGTGAGCAGCTGAAACAAACAATCTCAGCTCTATGGCTTGTGCAAAGCGGAGACTACGGCGATTTGATAATGCAGTGAACAACAGATGACTTGTGTGCTTCTGCGAGGACTGAAGCAAAAGTGCACGGTACTGTACTGTACTTCTGTTACTAATGACTTTACGGTGCGATTTTGTGTGTTGTCCAAGCGTGTCGATGGGCAGTCGCTAAGCCTCATGTCAACATGCCTACTGCTGAAATTTCTTAGTACTGCTTAAAAATAGTTCAGTACTGTGTCTGGTGTTTTCCTTGGGCGCCCTCTCACCATTTGCAGGAATTGTTCTTATCTTAGGAATTAATGAATGGTCAGGTGATTATGATTGACCAATCATTTTTCTTAGTATACTGATAGATAGATGCCAATATTATAATGAGGAATTAATGCATGGTTGGGACCATTGTAGCACGAGGCCAAACTTTACTGTTTTCTAGTTATTTATTTGTTTTTTTACTCTCCATGCTGTTAGTCTACTAAATAATGTAGATAATGCAGCAGTTATTCCAATCGTCTTTTGAAATGTATCTGACTCTCCCCTGCTAACCACACAATAGGTGTTTATCACATCACAATCTGTTGTCATGGTGAGCGCTAGCATGTCACAAACAAAGGCACTGTCAGTTTAATGGGGGAGAGGCAAAGGTTTTCAAATCTTTTCTATACAGGCTTTTTACATGAACTACCACAGTGGGGTGTAAATCTTGGAAAGGAACATTGAAAATGAAAAAATATATTCTCTAGAAAATTGCAACAGCTGAAAGCTGCAGTACAAGATAATCAGAAAGTGATTATCAAAATTCTACTTTTTGGCTGGAATTATGCAGCCATAGTTCTGGTTTCCATATATGAAAATATTTTTTTTCTAGCGTCTTTAGTTTTTCACATATCTAAAATGTATTTCCATTTTTGTAGGTCCACAGTAAATATGGCTGATGCCTAATTTTCGGCCACGCTCCCCCCTCGTGTTGTATCACATCCTCTGCTTACTTCTGTGGGACCCTGTGCTGCTCATTCCCACTGTCCGTGTGTAGTACTGCAAGTCATGCACATGCACAGTTCGCAGCGGAGGGTTCCAATTCAACATGGTGGGTGGCAAAAATGTAAACAAAGAAAAGGAGCAAATTACAGAGCGATAGTACAGCCAAAACAAGAAAGTTTACCAGGTAAAGTGATCAACAGAGCACAGGGAACAAACTGTTGCAAAGATCTGACTTTTGTTAGCTAGTACTGCTGCTTGAAACATCTGATTTATGACAGCACATGCTGAAGTGCGGGGTTGTTCTTTAAGGCTGATATCAACCTAAACCTAGCTGCTATCAAATCTAAAATACATGTCTGTGATATCACAAGCATGTATTACAGAGCTCAGTCCCATAAGCCACTCCCCTATGCTTACCAAAATGCCTTCTATGCAGTAATTATAAAATATATAGTAATGGACATCATTAGTTTCTTTTAAAAATGGTTTTGGTACATAAGGTTTCCAGGGTTCAACTAATAAGGGCCTTGTTAGTTGAACCCTGGTACCCATCTGTACGAAAATCCTATTTAACAAGCATTTGTGAACGCTGAATGTTGACTTGCTGGCATTGCCATTGGAAGTGCAGGAGTTAGAGAGGTGCATAATAGGAATGGCAGTGAAGTATTGAACCAATGTCAACCCCACCCTTACCCTGCAGACTGACAGGCATTGGGGTGTGCCTTTGGGTCGTCAGCCATAATGCTCAAGCTGTTTCACCACACCCTACCTTGCAGACATCGACAAGCGTTGCGGTATGCCTTGGGGTCTTCAGGACTTGCGCTCACCCCATTCCATAAGGAAATACGCAGAGATGGGTGCAGTATAGGAGAATGGGGTGATCTTTGGGACCGAAGACTCCAAGGCACACCTCAATGCCTGCCACTGGCTGCAGCGTGGGGGTGGAATGGCGTGAGCATTACAGCCGACGGTCCCAAGTCACACCCCTGACGCCTGTCAGTCTCTACAGGGTGGGGCATTATGGTTGGAAACCCTAAAATCCCAGGCGTTTGTTGGTATTTTCACTCCAAATTTTCAACATGGGCTTTTTGTGGCCCCACGTCATGAACTATCAGTTTGTTAGCCAAAAGCTGATTTTGCACAGCGACTGCACCATTTGGTGCCACAGGTACGAAAACACATTTCAGGCAAGAAGTGAAAAATGACAGCTGTGCTGTTCATGAGGAGGTGTAAAATGAAAATGGCAATGTTGAAAATCTGGAGTGAAAATATGAAAAATAGGTGAAGTCATGAGTGTACGTAGAAAATGTGCAATGCACGCCCATAACGCAATTATTTTAGGGCATTCTGGGACCTCCACTCTTGAACAGTGGCACTGTGATTTTGTTAATCTGTCTCGAAAGGCAATTCCGTGCAGTGACCGGGAAATCACCTTTCAGGACTGAGTAACAAGATGACAGTGCATGTGTTCATGAGGTGGGGTCCCAAGAACTCCATGTTGAAATTTTGGAGCCAAAATTCCAAAACTGGCTGAGATATCAACCTGTTGATTCCCCCATTGATGCCATTATAAAGTTTACTGTGATTTTCTTCATTTTGTGGTCGGCTTTGAAGAGTTCAGGCGTGTTCCCAGAAGATCGCAACACCAGAACTGCGCGGAGGTAAGTATGGGGTGGGGGGTGCATGAGGGTGGATGCGGTTTGGGGGCACTGGGGATGACGAGGACCATTTTTTTTTTCCCCCTGTAAAACGAAAACAGACATCGTGGGATGTTTTTCTTTATTTACAGGTAAAATAAAAAGGTTAGGCGCACTGGGTGGAGGCCAGTGTGCCCATGGTTTTGGGGGAGGCTGATGCGATGGCGACTGGGCCCCTCTTCGGCAAAGAAAATGTGTGGGGTGGGGAACATAATACCTACGGGACTGGGTCACCCGCTTGGAAAATAAAGTGTTGGGGACTGATGCCAACAGGGATTGCGCCTGTCGGCAAACAAAGTGTGTGCGTGTGGGGGGAGGAACATGATGCAAAGAAACCGTGCGTGTGGGGGAGAGACATGCCAACACGGGGACTGGCCACCCAGATATCAGCTTTGTGGAGATTGTGTGTGGCGGGCGACAGGAGCCGCCATATTGACTGAAAAGTTTCACCAGGAAAGGCATGTAAGGGAGCCTTGTCATCTGATGCTCCAATGAGGTAACTGCACCTCACTGGAGCAGCAGATTTCTTTCAAGGTTTTGGCACTCTTTGAAGTTTCATGTCAGTGTTAGCATGCTCGCTAATTGGGGGCTGAGGGACGCACCCACTAAAGCATTCCTTGCAGTAGCCAACACTGACACACCTCGGAAATGTGCTACTTCTGCAGAAGTTGCTTCGCCTGCAGCAAGACAACATAAAATCGGGAAGAAAATAAAACATTACGCGCCCTCGCTCTCCTAGATGTCATAAAACATTGGAGCCGCGAGGGGTGGAGCCAGAGACAAGGAAGTTGGAAGGGATCATGCAGCCAGCCCCTTGAGGGCAAGTTACAATCCCTTACATTCCTTAGGGGACCACATGTAAAAATTATTTATCATCACAGAGGAGCTCCCATTCAAGTAAGGGCAGGGCTCCTGATACGAGTTTTTGAGACGAGTAATTGTGCTCTTCATTTTGAAAGTGAGGGGAGTAAACCCAAATTCTGATGTGTACAAATGTCTGGACGGAATGGAGTAAGGTATATTTTTAAAAACAATGTTTTTTTGCTAAATAAGAACTGAATCTGATCAGGTGCCAACAATGCTGCAGATAATGTTGGCAGGTAGGAGTAATTTACTCACCAGTTTTAAAATATAGCAAGTAAAACAAAATTTGGATGGGTACAAATGCTGTTATCTGGGGGAAAATGCTCCTTTTGAATCACCAGTTCAAGCTTATTGCATGAAATCTCCGTTGAGCAAGCTCATTCACAAGGAGGTCCTGAGACAGGTATACAGACAAGTATACAATACATAAAGAAAATGACATAACAATACATAGCATACATAAAGAGTTCCACCGGGTACAAAATGTTCATGATGAAAAGTAACACTGATGATACAGAGAACGAGAACCTATGGTACCATGTGGTAGCTACGTGGGAACCACGATAAAGGCGACAAGTTTAATGACAGCTACAAGTGTCTTATTTTATTAATAGCTATCCTTTTGAAAAAGTTAACAGGGACAAAACTAGATAATTTCAGTGAGGATTGTAACCGATTCCAAATAGTTGGCAGGGAACATGAGATAGCGCGTTTGCCAAAGGAGGTACGGGTCCTGGGTCCGTCGAGGAAGAGAAAATCAGACTTCCTGAGGGAGTAGACACTGCAAAATGTGTGCACTAGGGAGGTTAGATATTGCAGCAGTTTATTCAGAAGAAGTTTTAGAGTCCAGATACCAGCATGGAGTTATGTTATGAAGTACTATTCTTTGAAGTGCGGAACATTCACAAATGTTGGGTGAGTATCGGTGCTCATTAAAAAACATTTCTGAAGTGTATTTCCTAAAATGAGACAAGTAAAATAGGTTGATACTCCCCTTATCTGTAGCCCAGAGTAAGGGAGCTCCCTGCTCTTTCTTGAAAGCACCAAAAACTGAGAAAGGTGCTCTTCAACTTTCAAAAGTAGTGAGCAATTACTTATAATACTGGTAGCATTTTTTTCCTTTTACCTGGTGCTGACTGGAAGACTTTCTATCTGACAGTACTTGGTGTGATGTGTGGAACAGTACACCTGAAGGATGGCATATCTAGTTCTGTTGCTCATCACACATCAGCCTTTGTTGTGTGACATCACAAATGACCAAGAAAAGACAATCACCTGCTGCATGATCTGTCATATGTGATCAAATAAGTGAGATCACAATGCTGATGAGAGAGGAACAGAACTAGATGTGTCAGCATCCATTTAATAATAAGCCATGATAGGTGTACATTATAGGATTTTATAACATGGGCAGGTAGAGCTGTGTGATCTGACTGGTAGAGATCACCTGGCCATTCATTAATCTCGGTTACCCGCACAGTTTGTGGTAAAGCGGTCTCAGAGAATTAAATCAAAGGGCAGCCCAAAATTGTTATCACGCTCTCAGAACCACAGTGGAAGGCATCCATTAATTTTGCCAGCAAGCGAGACATAAGTACGGGAGCTTGTCATCAATGTGCAGTGCTCAGTACTCCCACTAAATATCTCGTTCTGCACAATAATGTCTGTTGCTACCCACTGCCCAGCTCACCTTGATGCTTTTGGACGATTTGTCCTCCCACACACTGATGTCTCTCACCAGCCAGCTGCCCAGATAATCTCCATACTCCTCCCTGATATGTGGTGCCGGACAGTAATGTCTCTCCCCACCCAACTGCCCAGGTGAGCTCCATGCTCCTCACCAATGTCTGCTCCCACACAGTGATGTCTCTCCTCACTAACCCCCTGAACTGACATCCATACTCCTCGAGTAGAGCAACCACCTGCTGCTATCTTGCGGTGCCATCCCCCCCCCCCCATACCATCTCTGAAGTAAGTGGTGCTGTTAATCTGCAAAATACGTGAGCGTTAGAGAACAGAGAGACCAAGCGACTGATGTGTACCACTGCGAGTCAGTCCTGCTTGTTCTCCGGTTTGGCGTGCGGTGGGTACGCCCCCCCCCCCAGCCAGGAAGCACATGGAGCCCTGCACACACTTCGGGCATTAGCAGCCTGCAGCAGTCCTATAGGTGAGCACTGTGCAGCACAGACAAGATAGCAAAGCAGTACATTATTGTGGGTTTCCAGAGTCAGAGAGAGAGAGAGAGAGAGAGAGAGAGAGTGTGTGTGTAGCAGCAGCTGACCGCAGGGAGACAGCCAGAGTGAACTATGATGTCCATTGACGCTCCTGAGAAGCAGGCAGATTGTTATCTGAGGTGCGTTTCTGTTCTCTCTCTCTCTCTCTCTCTCTGTGGTTCAACAGCTGTGCAGCATAGCCAGCAGAAGTGGGTTACCGCTTGTGAATGTGTAGCACTTCTCCATGTGCTTACCTTGTTGCCGTTCATTAAACTTGATGGGACTGGCAATTCTGTGCTGCAGTTAACAGTTGCTGGGAGAATTAATGGCTGCCTTCCAGTCTGATTCTCACTGTTTTATGAACAAGTTCGGGCTGCTCCTTGATTTTGTTGTCCAACACCCCTTCACCACACACTATTCGGGTAATTCTATCACTGAATATCTCACTTCTGTTTGTAGAACTATTTCTTGTGTGGCAGAACACACAACATAGTGTGGTACTGCAACCTAAGTTGAAAGACAAAACAAAGTTTCTAGTTTTCATACCTATTGTACCACTGACCTTTGTCCATTTGTGTCCACGTGTAAATACAGGTTACTCACCTGTAACAGAAGTTCTAGGAATGGTATATGTTGTTCATCCACACTGTCTGGCAGGTTCCTTGCTACTTTAAATCTTGCCGGAAGGTCTTCAAGCTGGCTCCTCCCACCCACCCGGGTGGTAAAACTCTCGGCTCCGCCCCATGACGCCAGATCTAGCCGCTGCACAGCTTGTGTGTGTCAAGCTGGGAGGTTTGAGAGCTGTGGATGAACAACATATACCATCTTAGAACTCCTGTTACAGGTGAGTAACCTGTATTTCTAGGGACATGGATATGTTGTTCATCCACACTGTCTGGCAGACTCCTAGCAGTTCTCCTGGAGGAGGGAGGGAGGAAGGCGCACACCCCCTACTTGGGAAATAAAGACTGGAGAACCGAGGCCCCAAAACTAGCATCCCGGCGTGACTCAAGGTCGATGTGGAAGTGGGTGATGAAGGTGTGTACTGACTTCCAGGTAGCAGCCCTGCAGATTTCCTGGCTAGGGACATCCCTGGAAGCAGCCACCGATGCAGCGGTATGGCGGGTAGAATGAGCTCTTATCCCTCTGGGAGGCTCCATGCCCGCCAACCTATAGCACAGATCAATGCCGGAGGTGACCCACCTGCCTATCATCCGCTTGGCTGCAGGTCTGCCAGGTGCGGCTTCAGCGTAGGTGACAAACAGCTGGCGAACCTCTCCCCGAACTTCAGTCGTCCGCTCCTTGTAATAAGCGAGTGCGCTTCTAGGGTCCAAAGTATGGAGCCTATATTCGGCCTCCGAGGTGTGACTGGGGTAGAACACCGGCAGAGTCAACACCTGGTTAAGGTGAAACTCCGACACCACCTTCGGAAGGAGATTCGGGTGGGGGCACAGGACAACCCTGTCCCTGTGGAAGACCACATAAGGAGACTCTATGGAAAGCGACTGGAGCTCTCCCATCCTTCTGACTGACGTGACACCCACCAAGAAGGCGGTCTTCCACGACAGGTGAGAGATGTCACACCTGTGCATCGGTTCGAATGGCTTGCCCATGAGCTTAGCCAATACCAGCAGTAGATCCCACGGAGGTGGAGGTTCTCGCACCGGAGAGGATATGTGATCAAGGCCTTTGAAAAAGCGCCCGACCACCTTCTCCTGAGCCACAGACTGCTTCCTGACCCGCGCACGGTAAGCAGAGATGGCTGCCAGGTGCACCTTAAGGGTCGTCGACTGAAGCCCTTGCTGAGAAAGGGACCACAGGTAGTCCAGAATGCTGGCCAAGGAACAGGAGGAAGGGTCCAGGCCCTTGCCCTGACACCAAATGGAGAATCTCTTCCATTTGAAGGCATAGCATTTTCTGGTCGACTCCTTACGGGATGCCTCAATGACGCTGAGGACCTCGTCGGAAAGACCCAAGGCCTGGAACTCTAGCCGCTCAGGAACCAGGCCGTCAGGTGCAGGGATTGAAGGTCCGGATGGAATACCTTCCCCTGTCTGACTGAGATCAGGTCCGGGTGGGCTGGAAGCTGCCTCGGAAGCCTGGAGCTGAGACTGAGGAGATCTGGATACCAGAACTGGCGGGGCCAGTCTGGGAATACCAGAATCACCTGCGCCTTGTCCCTCCTAGCCTTGAGAAGCATCTTGTGGATCAAGGGAAATGGGGGGAAAGGCACAGAAGAGGCCCGGGGTCCACGGCTTCGAGGAGGCATCCCCCTGCAGCGAGCCCTGCTGAGGGGGGCGGGCATGAAACAGTCTCAGCTTCGCATTCTCCCTGGAGACAAACAGGTCCACCTGAGGCGTGCCCCAGTGGGAGAACAGATCTTGTACTACCTCCGGCAGGAAACACCACTCGTGGGACGCAGCCCCTATCCGGCTTAGGGCATCAGCCAGGGTGTTGGAGGCTCCTGCCACATGAATGGCGAGGAGATCCGCCTCCAGGCTGTGCACGAGCGACCAAATGCGGAGCGCTTCCCTGCACAGAGGCATGGAACGCGTCCCGCCCTGGCGGTTTAGGCAGTACATGGTCGTGGTATTGTCCGTCTGGACCTGAACCACTTGACCCGGTAGAAACAGAGCAAAGGCGGTGGGGGCTAGACGAACCGCTCGAAGCTCCATCAGGTTGATGTGGCATCAGGACTCCCGAGGGGACCAGAGGCCGTGCGCTCTGTGCTCCCCCAGATGGGCACCCCAACCCATCAGAGAGGCATCAGTCGATAGAGAGACCATCGGCTCGGGGCGGACAAACGGGATGCCCTCCTGCAGATGTGCTGGAACGGTCCACCACTGGAGAGCGTTCCACATCCCCTGGGTCACTGTCACTAGCTGATCCAGAGGATCAAAGTGCCGTGACCATTGGCTGGCCAGCCCCCATTGAAGGGGACGCATGTACCAGCAGGCCCAACAGACCATGCTGGTACAAGCTGCCATGAGGCCCAGGAGGCGCAGAAAGTCCCGGGCAGGGCGCGATTGCCCAACCTGAAATGATTGGGCAAAGGAGGAAAGAACCTCGGCCCTGTCCGCCAGGAGCCGTGCTCTGGCTCGTAGAGAGTCGAGCTCTGCCCCAATGAATTGAATCACCTGCTTTGGCACGAGTTCCGACTTGGCCTCGTTGATGAGGAGGCCAACCTGAGAGCAAACCTGGTGGGCCAGATCTCTGGACCACTCCACTTCCATTCTGGAGGGGGCTGCAATCAGCTAATCATCCAGGTAGGGGTACACCCGGATCCTTCAGCGTCGCAGGAATGCTGTCACCACTGCCATGCATTTGGTGAAGACCATGGGAGCTAGGGAAAGGCCGAAGGGCATGGCCCAGAACTCGTAGAGGAATCCCTCTGCCCTGAAGCGGAGGAATCTCTGGTGGGACGGACGGATTGGGACATAAAAAAACGCGTCCTGAAGATCCAGAGACCAGAACCACACGCCTCGTTCCAAGGATGGGATTATCTGAGCCAGAGTGACCATCCTGAAGGTCCGAGACCTTAGGAACCTGTTCAGGTCGTGCAGGTTGAGAATGGGGCGCCAGCCCCCCATCCGTTTCGGGACCGGAAGTACCTGGACACAAACCCGGTCTGGAGGAGGATCCGCCACCTTCCTGATCACCTCTTTTTTTCGAGGAGCAGGGCGATATCGGCTTGCCGAGCCGACAAAGAGGCTGTGGACCCCATAGCCCCCCGAGGGGCGATGGCTCGGAAGGGCGGGGCCTGCTCGAACTCCAGGGGCAGGCCCTTTCCTACCACCTCCAACACCCAACAGTCCATGGTGATAACAGACCAGGCAGAAAGGAAGTGGCGGAGCCGTCCCCCCACGGGGGGGAACCCAGGGGGTAGTGACGAGGTTGGCAGCGACACCCCTCAACCTGTCACTGGGCAGGCTTAGAGGAGGGACCGGCCAGGGGACCTCCTGGGCCTTTACCTCCATGCTTCCTACTGGAGGAAGCCGTGGGCTTGGGTTTGGGATGCCAAGCACAAGCCTGCTGGCCCTGATGCTGGTGCAGTTGGGCTGGACGTGCCGCAGGCACAGAAGGACGAAAGGACTTATGCTGCTGTTGTCGGCAGCCCCTGTCCTTCTGGGCGGAGGTGCAGAGTCCAGAGTGGCATTGGACTTTTCGATCCGCTGGAGATGACCTTCCACTCCAGGGCCGAAGAGGTCGGTCCCCAGGAAGGGGACATCCACCAGTTTGTGCTGTGTATCCGCCATAAAGGTGGATATCCTCAGTCATGCCCTGCGGCGCATGGCCACCGCGGCCGCAACCGATCTGGCACAGGAGTCTCCAATGTCCAGAGCCGTTTGGAGCTGCTGTTTAGCCACCGCCCTTCCCTGGTCCCGTACCTGCCGGACCATGGTCTGCAGGTTGGCTGGGATATGAGGGATCACCTCATCCAGGGAGCCAATGAGGGCATGGGAGAAGTGTGCCATCAGCATGGCCGAGCTGGCCTGACGGAGGCCATGGAAGGACGCAGCATACACCTTGTGCCCGGCATAGTCCAGCTTTTTGGACTCCTTGTCGGGGGGGCTTGTCCACATCCCTAGCATTCCCGGAATGCTGAAAAATGCTGTCGGTGACCAACCCCTCGGCAGAGGGGTGTTCCAAAAAACTGGGCAAAGAGCCGGTAGGGACCGCATACTTCCTGGCCATCCTGGCCGAAGGCGCAGGACAGGAAGCAGGCCGCTGCCAGAGCTCCAAGGATGGGCCAACAATGGCTTCAGCCACTGGGAAGGCCTCCGTGGGCGAATCCCCTCAGTCCAATATCTCCGTGAGGGGATACTTGGCCCGCTTGGATATGGGCTCGAGCTGTATCCCGGTGGACTCCGAGATGAGCCGAAGCAGACCCATGAAGGACAATGGGCTTTCGTCCATCGACTGGCCCCCAGAAGATTCCAGGTCAATGGGCCTGAAGAACAGGGAGGAGTCGTCGTCGGACTCTGAGGAGTCCGCAAAGAGCTGCCTGGGGCCTGAGCCACCCTCCACCTGCCGAGGACAGTCGGGAGTGAGGGTGACCGACAACCGGTGGGGCAGGCACAGACCGGACAGACAGTCTTTGGTCGGCGCCCCCGATTTCGGTTGTGAAGGCGTAGGTTCCACCACAATCGGTGGGGCAGCTGGTTTCGGCCGAACAATCGGCCCAGGCTTGGGCACCTCGGCTACAGCGAGGGGTTGTTTCAGCCGCTCAGGTGACAGCCACTTAATGGCCGGGGAAGGCAACCACGTCAGCTTGTTCCCGGACAGAAGTAACTGCTGCCACATCTGGTCCTCATAGCGTCGACGCAATTTGCGCTGAAGCCTCTCCTCTTCCGAGGAGAAAGACGAGGATGAGTGGCGGTGCCGCTTACTTCGGTGCCGAGACCAAGACTGCCGATGTCAGCGGGATCGGCTAGACCGAGAGGATGTCCGAGACCGAGAACCTCAGTGTTTCCGGGGAGGGATCTGGGAAGGGTTGGGGGACACCTGCTCTTCCCTTGGCTCGGAAGCCTTAACCGGGGACTTCGGCACTGGAGGCGCAGGCAGGTCCTCCGTCTCCACTGGGGGAACTGGTGAAGAAGGGTTGTCGGCTTCACCAGTCGACAGCCCGTCCGATGGGTCCAGAAAAATCTCGACCACGTCGACGGGTGTCTTGGCTGGCTGACCTGACGGGGACACCGTGAAGCCAGCGGCCTTAGTCGCAAACTCAACTGAAGCCGAGTGTCGACTGTCCAGGGAAGGGGACCTCTCCCGCTCCCATGAACGCCGACGATGGGACTTACCTTTAGAGTCCTTCTTTTTGGACCGAGAGGAATGTCCCAATGGCCCCTCTCCCTTCGTGGAAAGGGACTGGCAAAGCTCCTTGAAAGAAGCTGAATATGAGGTACCCAGAGAGAGCGGGATAAATGCCGCGACCGAGGAAGAGGATGATGCGGCCTGTGCTGCCTCCTCCTCGAGGGCGATCATCTGCTCGAGTTGCTCAGACGAGCCAACCGCCGCTGTATCCACCCAACGGGCCTCCTTCGACTTCACTGGCTGGTAGCGCTTCTCGGGGCTCCCAAGCTGTAACCAGGCAGCGCGGTCTTCCAGGACGTTGGCCGAAAACAAACGGCATAACTCGCAGGCCTGCGGGTCATGTTCTAGGCCGAGGCAGTAGACACACGTGGAGTGCGGGTCCGTCCTGGACATTTTCTGCCCACAAGGGCACCACCGAAATCCAGGAGTCGATTTGTCCATCGCAGCCGCGAGGGAGAAACTTGACCGAAGTCTTGAAAATTTTAAAATAAGTTTCGGGCGAACCGAAGAACTAGGATCCAGTCTACATGCAGAGCGTTAAGGAGGGAACCTGAGCTTCCAAGCGGTAAGGAAGATCTGGCGTCATGGGGCGGAGCCGAGAGTTTTACCACCCGGGTGGGTGGGAGGATCCAGCTTGAAGACCTTCCGGCAAGATTTAAAGCGGCAAGGAACCTGCCAGACTGTGGATGAGCAACATATCCATGTCCCTAGAACCCATGTTATAAGCACAATAACTCACTCCAGGGTGTGCGGTTATTGGGGATTAATCAACACTCCGGGTGCTGTGTGCTTGCGGCCTCGTGCCTCACAACACACCGGGGGTGTTGATTAATCTCCAGTAACCGTACACCCTGTTGTGGATTACTGCTTACTTAATGCATGTCCCAGAGGTGCAGTAAGGTACAAGGTCGAAGGCAAAGTGTCCATATGTCTCTGGGAAGGGCATTCAAATCCTATGATGCTGTGCTGGCCTAGCAGCGCTGAGGCACTGTTAGTGCCTTACCTCGCGCCATGCTGGTGGCCTGGGTTCAGGCTGCCAGGGGCCAGCTGGGGGGGGGGATGTGAGCTGGATTAGGAAGGTGTGCTGTACCAGCTCTTGGCTGCCCTGGGTGCAGCACCAATGTACAGAAGGCAGACGATAGGAAGGGTGGAAAGAGCTGCAGTCCCAGAGCACATGCGCACCTCCACACACCGCAGCTTCGGGAGGACTACAGAACAGGACGAAACCAGCCTAAGGAAAATGGAGCAGACCAGCCTCAGTGAAGCCCTCCCTGAATCTGCCCTTTCCACTCATAGCGGTGGCCTTTCTGGACTGTATACTCGGTGGGGGAGGCTAGGACAGCCCTCCCTCCTTGGCCCTGCCACGGGGCCAAAGCGGGGGACTTGGCCACCGAGTCAGTGGAGGAGAGGGGATGGTCAGATGTGTCCTCTGTCGGGCTGATTAGCCATCTGGACTGGTTGGAGGATAAAAGCCTTTATAGAGACGTAATGCATAGTCAGGTGAAGTCTCTCAGCCAATGAAATTTCTAGATTTTTTCTTGCCATTTTATAATAGTTAATATTACAAGGTAGAAAACCTTATGAGAAAATGGAAAAGGAAAAATGCTTTAGAAATTAAAAGTAACAACTGGTTACTTATTTTTTCTGCCTGCTGTTTTTGGAGCTACTAGGCTGTTTAAAGAGAACCTGTTCTTATGCTTAATGTAAAAGTTCTACAGGAGCCCGACCTGTCTCAAAGTTCATTGCTGCCTTACTTTTAATTTTTTGGTGGCTGTAATTAGGGAAGATTGTATTTGGGCTCCATGGAGCCAACAGCCTGATGTCTTCCACTTCCCAAATCAAAGGCACACCACTGGAATCTCACGTTTTGTGATGTAATACAATGGAGAGCATGGGGGTGCGCTCCACAGACTTCTACAGGGGGTCCATTTTAGAAACAAAGAAACATAGACTGTGACGGCAGATAAGGACCACTTGGCCCACCCAGTCTGCCCATTTCCCTACCTACTGGATAAGCTGCAGATTTTAGTTAACCAACAGCCTACTTCAATACTGTTAACATTTTGGAGTGCTAATTTAAGCAAATCAGGGCCAGGGCCCAACTAACAAGGATCTTTTGTTAGTTGAGTGGTGGCCTTGATTTGTTTAAACTGGCACTACTAACGAGAACCTCGTTAGCCAAGTGGTGACCTTGATTTGTTTAAAATGGCACGCTACAATGTTCAAATTAGTTTTTTAAAATGGACCCCTAAAGTCATCTATGAAGGATGCCCTCATGCTCTCCACAGTACTGCTTAAAAAAAAAAAAACTGAGACGGCAGGGGCGTGCCTCGGATTCGGGAAATGTAAGAGACTAGGCACCCAGCTCCACTAACCAAAATACGATCCCTTCCCAGGGAACACAGCTGTTCAGCTATTGTCTGATTTAGCTTCCAATCATGGGGCTGAGCCGCAGACCAGCTCAGGCTGTCTGCCAGGACTCTTATCGAGCCAGTGACATGGACAGCAAGAAATGAGACCTCCCGGGGTACCACCCATGTCCACCGCCCACTGCGCCTCAGCATACAGGGTAAGAGTGTGTGCCTCCCAGTTTATTTAGGTGATGCAGTTAGACAATCAGAGTGTGGTGTATCAGAAGAGATGTCCCTTGAACCTCAGTGGGCCTGAAGTCTGTACAGAATCGCCCTAAATTTCCAGCACATTTACGTCAAGGCTCTGTTCCAGGGGGAGACCAGGACATTTGAGTCCAGTGATGGTTTAAGTGGGTGTCTCATAGGAGATGTAGATGGCGAGGCTCACCTGCAGCTGAGGTTGTACAAAGGGAGCACCCATAAGCAAGAGATCCCTGTCATGCCATAACAAGACATCCCGTACAGGACGGCAAACAGCAATCAGATGGTGTTTTGGCATTGAGGACTGAGATCACTGAGCTTCCAGTAGCCACTGAGGAATCCTCATACGCAGGCAAGAGAGAGCAACCAAGAATATAAATGCTGCCTTAAGACCTAGCAGGCTGAAACCTGGTCACTGCGACACACCAAGACTGCTTAGACCATTATGGTCAAGGGCCTGTCCTGAGGAAGAAAGGCCTTCCTGGACCGTATCCAGGACTGTCCATTTATACTGGAGCATTTGTCAAGAAACTAGGACAGATTTTTCCATATTCACCAGCACCTCTAGATTTGGTTGTCCAGTAGGTGTCTGGTATGAGTTTCCCTGCAAAAGGAGCCTCTGTCGTGGCCACACTAAGAATAATTTGGGGTAAAAGACAAAATAGCCCTCACAAGACTTCTCGACAGTCTCCAGCGCACTGAGAATGGATTTTGCTTCTGAGTCAAAGATCCTGCTGCCCTTGATGGGGGGCGTTCAGGACCAAATGCTTCATGTCCTTGGCAACTCCTGCAACTGAGTCAGGAGTGATATCTTAATCAAATGCCATGGGTGGCTGCCCTAGCTGCAGCAACCGAGACATCACAGACTGATTTCAGGAGGTGCTTACTGGCTTTTGACTCCTGTGAAAGTTTATTCCCCCCCAACTGATAGTAATGTTTCTATGGTCCCTAAGCTGCCTTCTGGACACCAGTCACCCCAGCCCCAGGCTCCCACTTTTCTCCAGGATTCACGTTCAGGCTAGGGCAGTGTGACCTCAGTGCTCGACTGAGTAGGGGGCTACCAGGTGCCCAGTGTCAGCGGCAGCTCGGATATCAATATTCCTTTTTTCTGCCCCCTCCGAAAGGCAGTGTGCAATGCCGCCCAGACATCCCCAAGCATGCATCCATGCATGGAGTGCTAGCAGTTGCTACTCCCTCCCCCCATGCTGACAACCCCAGTCTGCCTCACCCCCAGCCAATGTTAGGGACTAGGTAAATATGGGGCTCAGAAAATCTCCCTCGCTGGGAGAGGAGAGCATCCCTCTGGCCGCTCAATCCTCTCCCTCCCTGGACGACCTCCGATGACCCAAGTCCTCATCCGAACCTATATCACCAGTGAGGTGTGGCATAGAGCACCTCAACCCTTAGCATCAGCGGCCTGTGAAAAACATTTAAAGGGGAACAGTAAGCAACTGCAAAGCGGGTGCCAATTTGCATTTTATGTGCAAAAACTTTTTTTTTTTTTTGTAACCATTTACTGTAATGGAGTAGACTTAGACATATTTTGCTTACTTCCAGGCTAACACTTTCTGAGCTACAAATCCCAGAATCCCCTGTATCTGATGTCAGAGGATGGTCGAACACTGGAAAATTCAACAGCCTACAGTGAATGCTAGAGCTTCTACCTGATCAGATGTTTGTCAGTCCCGCTTTTCTCCTGGAGCTAAGTACAGTCCCTCTGAGACTGCTGTTTGCCCTAGGGAGATAGCGGAACCAGCAAACAAAAGATCCAAGTTTATATAAATTCTAACATGCACTGCAGGCTATTGAATCTCCCACTGCTGCAGCCCTGCTCTGATGCCAGCTGCCCTGGAGAAGGACAGGAAGGAACTTCTTGAAGTTAAAAATCGAGAACAAGGGAGTAGTGAGAGGATACATTTCATCACTAAATATACCAGACATGCAAAAGAGATACAACAGGTTCTTAATAATAATTGGAATATACTAAAATCAGAACCTTTGTTAAAAACTAATGTACAAGAGAGACCTAGGATGGTATATAAACAGGGACTAAATTTGAAGGATAAATTATTTATTTATTTGCTTTTGTTAACCGGGTAAGTCACACTAGACAGCCAAGTGCCTATTTTCAGGTGAGACCCGGGAGGGTAACAAACTAGAGCACACAAGAACAGTGAGGAAGGCGAGTTTACATACAATGAGATAACAGGCAATATCAGAATTTGACATCCAGAAAAATGACAAACTTAACAGGGTTACAACAGGTAGCTAACAACATTAGAAACAATTTAGCATAAGATAAGTACAGTGCACAAAATTATATAAAACAGGTTCAGTCAATGCAAACAGAAGTAAGTGCCAGCTTAGTCGATAGTTACCAAGCACAGATGGTTCCTTCACTGCCTGTAGAGACATGGTTACCCCCATTGCCACATGGTAATATTCCTTGTGGGAACTGTAAGTTTTGTGCCTGTATCCTTAAAACTGATACTTTGTCTACAGTTAACAATACAAAGAGTTATGCAATGGATTGCTTTTTAACTGCAGTACAACTAATCCTGTTTATTTGGCAACCTGCGAGTGCTCAGCATTCTATGTCGGAATGACAACAAGACCTTTTAAGGTTAGAATTAGTGAGCAACTACAGTCGATCCAGGCAAAAGACTCTACAAATGCACTAGCCAATGACTGTATGGTGACAAGGAATGGTAGTCATACTTTTAAATTCTGCGCAATAGAAAAGGTCAGAATGGGGCCTAGAGGTGGAGGTAATAAAGAAAAGTTGAAATATAGGGAATCATTTTGGATCTATACACCAGGGGCATTGGATTTACCTGGCCTTAATGATAGAACTGATTTGATGACATGTGTGAGAAAGTAAACTTTAAAGTGTTGTATTGGTTACATTTAGGTGAATGTACCCTAATCAAAAAATATTATTCTTTCTGATTGTTTTCAGGTCCTTAATGGTTTGTGTTGATCCATCAACCTCCAGAGAATATTGCACAACTAAAGAAAATGCAATAGTTTCTTAAGTATGGATTAATCTGGTTGAATTTCCAATTGAATCAATAGTTCCCTATATAAATATCCTTTCAAAAGAATTTCTACATTAGTATTGATTAATTCTAGTGTGTCTCTCTAATGCAGTCTAAATAATCAGAGTTTTTCTCCAAATACAGATATGTTTATAGTATATGTTTTTAACAATTGGTTTGTAGTTACTCCTGCTGAACCCTAGTTAATATTTAGTGGTGGTAATAAGACACAATGTGTGTGTGTGTATATATATATATATATATATATATATATATATATATATATATATATACATATATACATACACACACACACACACACACACACATACATACATACACACACATATATCTATACACATATATTTATGCAGATAAGGACGTAGAAAGGAAAAGAGTGAAAAAGTATATATGTATATATATATATATATATATATATATATATATAAACTTTTGTGCAGTATATATTGTCTCTTTAAGAGAACCACTACTTATTTGGTCTCATTATGTGACTGGACCATCCCCCTGATGAAGCACTAGTTGCAAAACCAGTCAGGGTTTTTACATTGTTGCCTTTTTCTAGCATGTTGTGGGCATTTTGAATTTAATATTTATTTAATAAAGCCTTTTTCTCACGAGTCCGGAGTGGTGCTGGTTTTGCTGTCTGTTGTGATTCTGGGATTTGTAGTTGCAGAAAATGTCAGCCTGTAAGTAAAATGAACCTGATAAACTCTAGTATACTACAACAAACGGTGCATTGAAAAAAAAATTTTTGCACACAAAGTGCAGATTGGGAGCAGCCTCACACTTGGATATGGGACGCTCAGTATTAACTGTTCCGAATTAAAGGAGTCAGCGTTGTTAGGCCATCAGGCATGCTGCTAAAAATGCAGCCCAGCTCTCTCCACACACTGTTCTAATGCTTAGTCAGATAGAATTGGTAATTAACAATATTCAGGCCAAGAGAGGCTGAGATGCCAGTCTGCTTGCCCATGGTGTACAGCTTCCTGGTCAGAAGTGCTGGTGCTCATCTCCTTTGGTGTTGGGGTGGGGGGGGTCGGGGACTGACCATGCTCGTAACTGAATCAGTTTCTGGCTGGGTAATGTAATATTTTTAACCCCTAGGAGCTACATACAACTTGTCTGCCTTCCTAGGGACAGCCGGGAAGGTACTGGACCTGTCCCAGGTGGTCAGGGTAGTGTCATCCAGAGCATGATGGATAGGATGGGTGACCACTAAGAAGGCACTTTCTACCTCAGAAAAACATTTATTTTATTTATTTATCTGTATTTCAGATGACACCTTTGAGCCGAGGGCTCTTTTACAAAGGTTCCACGTCAAGGCAATAAGGACAATAAGGTACAAAACATAACATGATCATTACAATGGAACTTACAAAAAAAAAAAAAGACAAATAAGGTTACAATAATAGCAGCCAAAGGCATTGTCAAGGAATTGTGTTACGAGTTAATTATACAGTACAAGTCACAGGCAGCTTAGTGAAGCTTAGTTAGGGGTGGGTTAGTGGGAAAAGAGAAAGAAAAGTGGTGGTGAGGGGGTGGTATGGGAGAGAGAGAGAGAGGGAGGAGGGGAGAAATGGGGAGGGCATTGCGTTGGGTATGTGGTAGATGGGAAACAGCAAGGGAGGAGGAAAGGGCGGGATGAAAAGGAGACATTCATCCTATACCCAGTAATGGGGGTAGGAGAGGAGGAGGAGCTGAGGCAGTGAGGAAGGATGCTTGAGGGTAGTCTGCCTGGAGGGAATTATAAGAAGCAATCACAGAACATATAAAACAGATTCTTTTTTTGAAGATTCTTCTTCCTCCAAGAATATGTTCAAAGTCTGCCACATCAGTGCTTTGAAAGTAGGATCCAACAGGACGGGAAAGGGGCCTGTAGGGGACCATATCTCGACTGCATGAGAGAACAGTGCAACCAGCCAAATCTTCCAGCTACACTGGAAGGAACAGATTGGGGCCCTCCTGTCCCCAATCCCCTCCTCATTAAGGACCGTATTCCTCATACTCCTCTTTCTCCAGGGGGTGAGGCCAAGGAGTCACACAGACCATGGAGAAGGGCCTGAGGAGGTACAGCTGGGCTCGATGGCAATGCTGGAGATGGTTATGGAAGACTGACTTGAGTCCTCAAGTGCAGCACAGTAAGCAGTAATCTTATCAAGTCAGAGAATCCTGCGAATACTGCACATGCACTGACAACTAAAGCTGGCAATGGGACTGCCTCTGTTACTAGCATCAAATGGGCGCCTACCCCTGATGCAGTCGATGAGATGGTTCTCAGTGATGTTCCAGATGTGCTAGGAGGAGGGTGCAGTACCTTAGCTATCAGATCTCAACGTTTTGCAGGTTGGGGATCAGGGGCTGAACATTCTTGTTTCACCTGTACCAAACAAATCATTTGACTTCCCATCCCCTTAAAGAGCTCATGGAGCCAAAACAGGCAGACAGGAAAAGACACAGTTTAAGCAGCAGTCAGCTGTAACTTTTTGTTTCTGAAAAATTTTTCTTTTTCCTTTTGCTCATTAGAAAGTCTTCTATGTGATACTATTGTGCTGGATGTGTGGAACAGTTCTTACCCTGGCAGCTGCCGTATGTTTTATTTTATTGCGATCTTGGAAAACACCTGTGAGCGTATGATCTTTTAAGGCTCCACGTCAGTTACATAAGACAGCAGATACAAACACTATGGACAATATACATGATACACAAAATAAGTTCAAACAAAGGCAATGGGAAGTGTAAGCTAAGACACCGTACAATGTATGCCTGCGTCGAGATAAGAGAATGAAGAGGGGAGTGGATTCGAAGGGGGAGGGAGGGCTGCGGAGGCAGGCATTTGGGACAGGGCGAGAAGCAGGAGGATAAGGGTATTGACGTAGAGTAAATGCTGAGGTGGGGAGATCAGGACAGACAAAATAGGGAAGTCCTAGTGGTTGATTTGCTGCTAAAAGCGGTTTAACTGGGTCACATAGTTATTCGAATCTAAGAAGTGCTGGCACAGTTTGAATTTAAAGGATCCAATTGTTGGTGCACCTGAGATGTCAGGAGGCAGTGCGTTTAACCAGAGGGCTGCATGGTGTGGGAACGCACATTGTACCATGGTAGTGTGGCATCTGGGTACATAGAAAACTTGAGAGGTGGATGTTCTGGAGGGTCTGATCCTTAGAGGGAAGACAGCAGGTTCTGAACCCAAATGGAAGAAGGCTTAAAAATACTTTTTTGGCTAATAGGCAAGTTTGATACCAGATTCTGTCCTTCAGCTGAAACCAGCCAGCCAAAGTATAAAGGTCACAGGCGTGGGTGAGTCTCGGTGCACCTGTGAATAGACAAACTGCAATGCAATGAAGGGGCGTATCTGTTGCAGATTCATAGGGAAACAATGGAGCTGTTGATTGCCAGATTTAATGCTTCATGAGTTAGAGAGTGTCTATGCCAGTAGAGGATTCCTAATCTTGTACTGATCGCCCTTGCTGTGACATCAATATGCTAGGAGAAGGACAGACTGGAGTCTATTGTTACCCCCAGGTATTTAAAATGAGGGGCTAGTTCCAGAGTGGAGTCGCTGTCATTCCATACTGCCAGGGGGTAGTTTTTGACCTTGTTTTGTGGTGTGGAGTAGAGCATGGTCTTAGTTTTGTTTTATAGTTCATGACCAGCCTTTATTCTCTGAACCACTCTTCCACGGATGTAAAGCCTCTTTGCAGATCAGCCTCCAGAAGTTCTGGACGCAAGTTACTGGTAAAGATTACCACACTGTCAGCATAAAGGAGCATATGACAGTGATAGGAGTCAGCGAGATTGTTAAGGAAGACGCTGAACAAGAGAGGCCCTAAGATTGACCCTTGTGGTACCCCAGTTTTGACAGTCCTGCTGTCTGAGAGGACATCCCCATTCCTGACTAGCTGGGAGCAGTGGCTCAAGTAGCTGCAGAACCAGCTCACCATTTCAGGGGGCAAAACCAATGCCAGATAACTGTTGAAGGAAGAGCGCATGATGCACCATATCAAATGCCTTTGATAGGTTAATGAAGGCTGCCCTTACAAGGTGGCCATGGTCTAGGGCATTATGAATGAATCCGGCAAACTCTAGTAAGGCCGTAATGGTACTGTGGCCACCCCAGAACCCATGTTGCTGTGGGCACAGAAGTTGGTATTGGCTGAGGTATTCCACTATCTGGTCTGCCACAATCTGTTCAACAGCCTTGGAGAGTGGCGGGAGAATGGAAATGGGTCTGTAGTTGCTATGCAGAGTCTGGTCCCCACTTTGGTGTATGGGGGTAAGTGTTGTGGATTTCCAACACTGGGGAAATTGGGAGTGGCAAAGGAACAGATTCATTAATTTGGTTAATGGTCCTAGGATTTCATTTAGTGCCAGGTGAACAAATTTAAGGTCCAGGGAGTCCCCGCTGTACCTTGATTTGCTGAGTACCTTTTCTAGGTATTTCTTAGTGTCTGTTTCAGATACCTCTTTGAAGCGGAGAAGTGGCTGGTTCGGGGGTAGCGCTGGCATCTGCTGAGTGACCTTTGGGTTAGGGGGATTGAAGCAGTCCAATGGGAGAATGCTACTGAGGTCAGTGAACGCATGGTTCTGGGAGCTGGCATTGCAATGAGCAGATGGCCCATTGTTGGAGTACCACTGACATTCAGCAAAGAGGGGGCAGATTTGGGGTCTTTTCCCAGTGATCTCACTTGGGTTGTGCCAGAATGACTTACTGCTGTTTCAGGAGTTAGTGAGTGCTTTTTTGTATTATGAGCTTTTTGTATGGTGGATAGCTTTCGTATCGCTGAATGTTTGCTACAGTGCCCTGAGCTTGTGCTCTATGCCAGAGATCGTCTTGTGAGGCAAGTTGCTCCAGAAGTTCTGGGGTGATCCAGGGATTAAAAGGTCCTTTGACTTTTCTTGTGGTGACTGGTGCATGTTTGTTGCAGACGGTACTGAATTTTGTTACAAAGATGTCCAAGGCCGTGTCCACATCACTGGTGTCATATAGGTCCATCCAGTCTAAAGGTTTTAGGTCTAGTTTTAGCTGTGGGAGGTGGCCTTTTAGGAGCAGGTGGTTCTTTACAATTCTGGTGGGGGGTTTGTAGTAATTGTTGTTCCAGGTACATCTGACAGAGGAAAGAACACTCAGAGTCGGGGAGGACAGTGAGATCAGCGATATGTACAGGACGGTTGGTGAGCACCCAGTCCAGCAGGGTGCTGGTTCCTGTCCTGCAGTTGACTCGTGTCAGCGACTCCACCATTTGGGAGAAATGGATTGCAGACAGGGTATCATTGGTACAGGCAGTGGCAAGTGAGAGCCAGTTCATACTAAAGTCCCCAAGAAGTACTATTTCAGTGTTTGGGTTCAGAGAACTAATGTACTGAAACAGGTTGCTAGTGCCGGCTGTGACCATTTTTGGCGGAAGATATACTGAGATCAAAGTAAGCACTTTGTTGTACACCCCAAAGAGCAGTTTTATAGTTAGTGCTTGGAGGTGGTCACTGCTGCATGGGGGTGAGAGGACATGACCCTGTAGTGGATACTTAGTGTAGATGATGCAGTCGCCTCCTCTTTTTGAGAGTCAGTCATGCCTGAACAATGTGTATCCAGGCTATGCGATGGCGAAGTCTTGTATCTTCGGGGATAACCAGGTCTCGACAACTGATAGCACATCAGGGTTGAGATGAGAGACCCAGACCTTCAGGCTGTCCATCTTGGGGAGGAGGCTGCAGATGTTCATAGAGGCGAGCACAAGTCCTGATTATTTTTGAGGTCGAATGCTGCAGTCATGTAGTGGACAAGGACTGGGGTGCACATTACCCGACATCAGGAGAAGGAGTAGATGAATTAGTTGTTCCAGTATAAGTTTTTTATTTAGGTGCCTCTGTCTTTTACTGGGCATTCATTGTTTCATGTTACTGACGTACGTTACAAAACCTTTTAGAAGTGGTACCATAGAGGGATCACTAGTTAAGTGAGTAAGGCCAGCATTTCCAGCGGGCAGCTGTTGAGGTTGCAGGAGACCTCAGGGAAGAGTGAGGTCACAGTGAGATATACATTAGTGTCTCCATATCAAGAGTAGCCTAATAAGATTTGACGAGCCCTATCCCAGGTCCCAAAGTGTATACAAGGCAAAGACCAGGAGGTACTGTATGATCTTAGAGACAGTGGGAGACACTGCTGGAGCACAGGGGCAGTGTAATCGTTAAAGGAGTGAGACAGTAGAAGAAACTTACTTCCTCAACTGGTTGGAGGAGCTGGGCACAGTGAGCGAACTGCACTATCCTAGAAGTGGTACAGGAGGGGTATCTTCCAGGAGAGAGTGAAGTAAAGTATGGCAGTGGCGAAGCAGCCTCTTTTCAGCATCAGGTAAAGCCTGTTGAGTCAGGGATGAGGAGGAAGAATTAGCAGCCTAGTGCCTTAAAGCACAGTATGTCCCTGCCAGCAATCAATTGAACTGTCTCAGGTGAGAGGAGCAGGAGGGGCTAGAGTGTATTTAATTAAGGACGGAGGTGGGGGGCGGGCCGAAAATACTCTAGAGAAGGAAATGCACAAGGTACAGTGGGAGCCATAAGCCTTGCTAGACCAGAAGTTGCTTCAGCTAATCATGGTAGAAGCTGTAAGGGCTTTTGGCCAATCAGGGAGTAGATGGCTGAACTGTGGCCAATCGGAAGCCAAGCGGCAGTCCCGGAGTGCCCTAGGTAGCTTACCAGGGCTGGAGAGCTTTGCCATTTGGCCGGGTAAGTGGAGTGGCCGGTTGGAGGTACCAGCCTCGGCTATGAATACAGGTGGCATGCCCGTTCAAGGGCTATTCCTGGGAAGAGGAGAAAGCAGTGGGTTAGTTTAAATAAAGAAGGTGGACTGTGCCGGAGGGTTAAATCGGGGTGGGGGCGTGGGGTAGAACAAAGGATTCTGATGAGATAACGGTCATGCAAGAAGAGGGTGATTGCAGGCAGCCACACAGTGGAAAGGAGGGCAGTTACATATGGCACCACAGAGCAGTTTAGAAGCCACGTTTTTTTTGGGGGGTGTGGGAGAAAGGCAATCAGGAGTTAGACAAACTGAGAATGGCAGAGTGCGAGCAAGTAGGGAAAGAAAGTTTGACCTGGGAGCTTCTTACCAGCAAAGGGCGAGGGTGGAGAGAAAAGTTTAGTTCAGGGAGAGAGAGAGAGAGAGAGAGAGAGAGATTTAGTTAGAGGGGAAGCTGGAAATTAGCAGGCAACAAGTGGCAATAATGCAAAACAGTCAGTTCAATTCGCTACAAATAAATACAGGCACGTTACAATCCCAGATAATATACACAAATTACTGTACATTCGACCCCCAATCCCCAACAGTTCAAAAATACCCTAGAGAAGGAAAAATGCAAGGTTCAGCAGGAGTCGTAAGCCTTGCTAGACCAAAAGTTGCTTCAGCCAGTCATGGTAGAAGCTGTAAGGGCTTTTGGCCAATCAGGGAGTAGATGGCCAAACTGTGGCCAATCAGAAGCCAAGCGGCAGTCCCGGAGTGTACTAGGTAGCTTACCCAGGCTGGAGAACTTTGCCGTCGGGCCAGGCAGGTGGAGCGGCCAAATGGAGGTACCAGCCTTGGCCGTGGAACACAGGCGACATGTCCAGTCAAGGGCTATTCCCGGACTGGAGAGCTCTGCCGTCAGGCTGGGTAGGCGGAGCGGCCAGTTGGAGGTACCAGCCTCGACCATGGAACACAGGCGGCGAGCCCGGTCAAGGGCTATTTCTGAGTAGAGGAGAAAGCAGGGGGTTCATTTAAATAGAGAAGGTGGATTGTGCCAACCCCCACCCCACCCCCCAACTGTGATTTCACATCAGTGACACCACAGGTGACTGACCTGGCAGATGCTAAGTGGCTGTTCCTAAATAGCAGTGAGATCACAGCTCTGATGATGTAGCGGGAAGAACAGAGATAGATATGTCACCTACCAGGCACTGAACTGCCCCATATCTCACACCTGACAACAGTTAAAAAGCTTATAATTAAACAAAGGGAAAAGAAGAAGTACTTCAGATATAAAGGTAATGGTTGATCGCTTTTGAAAACTAATATCAGTTTTAGGCCGTACCCTAGGTTCTTTAAGGGAGAGGGGATCAGGATCGCAGACAGGTGGGGAGCAACATCGACTAATCAATGATAACCGGGGAGCGACCATGCCACGGTCTGGTTCTGCCTGAACCTAGGAGGGGTAGAAGGCTGCACAAAGACTGAAGTAACTGACTTCAGGGGGGAAGATTTCAAGGAAATAGGAAGGATCCTTAAGGAGCACTTGTATGGGATTGGGCCAGACATGGACGCTGACAGTAGGTGGGAAATCGGGAGGGGGGGTTCAGGATGCTACCAGCACCAGTGCAAGAGTAAGACGAAAATGCGGTAGGGCCAGAAAACCCTGCTGGTGGACCAGGGAGGTTCAGGAGGTAGTGAGGGGAAAGAAGGCGGCCTATAGGCAATTCAAGTTGTCAAGGAGTGAAAAGGACCGAGGGGAGTACGACCTGATGGCCAGAAGGGCCACTAGGGTGGTGAGGGTGGCTAAGGCAAGGAAGGAGCAGAACCTGGCCAAGGAAATTAGGAGAGAGAACAAGGGGTTCTTTAGATACACTGGGGAAAAACGAAGGGTGAAGGGGCAGATTAGCAGGATTAAAACAGGGGAGGGATGGGCACAAGACCCGGGGGAGCAGGCTGAGGTACTAAATGAGTACTTTGTCTCGGTTTCACCAAGGAAAGGGGGCTGCATCTACATGGGAGGAGATGGTGAAACTGAGGTGGGGGGACCCCACCGATCGGCGGATCTGGGGAGGGGAGGCATCACTGGCAGGTGGGGGGGGAGGCAAAGCAGGGGGACGAGGTAGCGGATGTGGAGATCATGGCAGAGAGAGTGAGGGAAGTCCTCAGGTCCCTTAAGACGGAGAAAGCACCAGGGCCAGATAAATTACATCCCAGAGTGCTGAAGGAACTGGCGGATGTCCTGACAAAACCCCTGGCGGAGCTCTTCAGCATCTCCCTGAGGACAGGGTGGGTGCCCCAGGACTGGAAGGTGGCACATATAGTGCCTATCCACAAGGGGAATCAAGGGAGGTGGCAGGGAACTACAGGCCCGTCAGCCTGACATCGGTGGTGGGCAAGGTGATGGAGGGTATTGTCAAGGAGAGACTAAGGGGGGACCTGGAAAAGTTGGGGTGCCTGGACGATAGACAGCATGAATTCGTCCCAGGTAAATCATGTCAGACAAACCTTGTGGAGTTCTGTGACTGGGTGACGAGTGCCTTGGACCTGGGTAGACCAGTGGATGTCCTCTTTCTTGACTATAGCAAGGCGTTTGACTCTGTTCCTCACGGGGGCCTGTTGGAAAATCTGGGAGAAATGGGGGTGGGGAACCACATGATCAGATGGATAGGAAACTGACTCCAGAACCGGACCCAGAGGGTCGTGGTAAGCGGGTTAGTCTCATCCCCAAGGAGGGTCATTAGTGGAGTCCCTCAGGGATTGGTCCTTGGGCCCCTCCTGTTCAACACCTACGTCTCTGACATAAGGAAGGGTATCCGGAGTGAGGACTCTTTGTGGATGACTCAAACCTGGTGGCGGTGGTGGATGGGGAGGAGGGGAGGGTGGCCTACAGGGGGACCTGGAGGCTCTGGAAAGGTGGTCTAGAAAGTGGAAGCTGAGGTTTAATGCAGGGAAATGCAAGGTACTGACTGCAGCTGGGAGCCAGAAACCTGGGCCAAGTGTACACCCGTTGGGGGATGCTACAAGTCTCGATGGCTGAGAGGGACCTGGGGGTGGATGTCAAGATGAACAATCTGGAGACTTGTAGGAGGGTAGCAGCAAAGGCCAACAGCATGCTTGAATGCATTGCTAGGGGGCTCACCTCCAGAGGGAGGGAAGTGATACTCTCACTGTATAACTGCACGGTGAGGCCGCACCTCGAGTACTGCGTGCAGTTTTGGAGGCCACACTTAAAGAGGGACATCAAACTCCTGGAGAGGGTCCAGAGGAGGGCAACCAAAATGATTTGGGGCTTGAGGAGATAGGATTTATGGGGATAGGCTCAAAGAGCTACATATGTACACACTGGAAGAGAGAAGGGACCGGGGGGACATGATAGAGGTCTTCAGGTACATGAAGGGGATAAATAGGGGAGGAGCAGTCAGGGTGCTCCGAAGGAAGGAGGGGGTGGCAACTAGAGGGCATGGGTGGAAGCTGAAGGGAGGGGAGACTCAGGGAAGAAACGAAGAGGTGCTACTTCACTGAGAGGGTGGTGGAGCCATGGAATGCGCTGCCCAGGGGGCTGGTGGAGGCAGAAACAGTGGAGGGGTTCAAGAGGGGGTGGGACAGGTACAGGGGAAGGGTTCTGGAAGCAAAAACCAGTGCAGCGAGAATATCTGGGACTGGGAAGGGAGAAGCTAGAGAGGGAGAGGAGGGCAGCAAGGTCAGCTCCCAGGGTGGTAGCGGACCAAAGGAGCAGACACGAAAGACCGTTAGGCCTATTCTGCTGGCATTTTCCTATGTTAGTAACCTACCTGTCTCCTCCGACTCTGGTGGCTCTCCGTCAACGGAAGCAAAGTCTCTGACCAGGAGAATGACCTCATCAGTGACTGTAGCATCATTTTTGGGGGTGACTTTGAGACCCCCTTCCGTCATCAACAATTTTTGCTTTGATGGTGTCCGCAGTGGATTCAGTAACATGGCAGGCACTGCAGTAGTCTTACCCACTTTCTCAAACACACAAAAACTACAAAACTTTACACCTGCATTTCTGTGTAGTCTGTTTGAAATCCTGGCAAACTGTGCAGTTTTTCACATCGTGGGGCAGGCCTAAACCACACACACAAAAAAATATTTGTGGGCAACCTCTCGATAAACTGGGTTACTGCAGTGGCAATGGTGAAAAAGCAGTGTAATGAGCAGCAACACACACAATGCCAATAGCTTACATTCTAATGTATTGTGACTCTAGAGAGATATCCTCATGCTGTTAATGTTCCGCTAATTTTGGTGACCTTCAGTTGCATGATTACCTGAACAATCTTTGCTCCCCCATCAAGTTTTATTCCCCTCTCCTTCACACTGTGTGGTAAATGTGGGTACTGAAATAAACTGCATGCGTCAATCAGACTGCATCTGTCACTGGTACTGACCCCTTTCCAACCACAGCTGAGTCACTTATCACATTACCTTCCCGTTTGGCAACTGCAACTTCTATCACTTCAAAGATGCACTGCTAACAGTAACCAGCTCGGCTCACAGCCAAAATGGTAGCTACTGCATTAACCTGACTTGGGATGAAGAATTAATGCGTGGTGTGGGACAACCTGCTGTGGAGCAGTTTTCACTTAAAACCAGCACTGCCAGTGTTAAGAGCAGGCAGCCACAGTTAGGGACAAACAGAGAGGCAGGTAGGTGGTTCACATGTGAGACTGATTGAGAGGTGTGTGTGTGTGTGTGTCAGTATGGGGTTGCCCTCTACCTCTCTCACTTGAGCCTCCATAGTTGTTTAGAGTAACCCCTCGCTATCGTGAACACAAAGGGAACCATAAGCAGTGTTTGTTATAGCTCCCTGTTTGTTACAGCGAGGAACACTTGTATACACAGCCTGTGGGTCGCTCACTCTTATGTGTGATGTCAAACACCACCACTGCAGTACTGAAGGTAACGTACAATAGGTCTCTCTCTCTCTCTCTCTGTTGATATTTGCTGAATTTTGCAAATTTCTCTAATCTTTTCCCCTCTACGATTTATAGGCCTACAGCATAGTGTGACTTTTGCAGCTCCGGTGAGACCCAAGCACTTTTTTTCACCAGCAAAAACACTCCACTCTGCTGTTCTTTGCTACATTACTGTATTTATGTCCCTCAAAATCACAAACCTCTTTCGTGGCTCTGTTTCAGACACAGGCACTTTTTTCTGTAACTTGCACTGCTGCTCAGAAACCTTGGCTGATCCCAATGCAGACTGCTACGGACAGCGGCGTTTAGTAAGTGGTATGCGAGACAAGATGTGATCAGCAAAACAAGTTTTATTGTACACCACTACCTTTTTTCCATTGCATGTATTCCATTACAAACACCACTATTGCTAAACCGAACAGTAGCAGGCAGGTATTGGGAGAGCAAGTGGTCGGTACAGTTAAGGTGAAAGTGCACCACCTGCAATCAGCAATGCGTCGGTGGAGATCTTTAAAAGATTGAAAGTGTCGTACTGTCTATAGCTAGAATAACATTAAGTACTGCAACCTATCATCTAAATCATGATCAGCAGGGTTTAAGATACTAAAACAGACACTGCCGATCATGAGCTCCCGGGCGCAGTCTGGGCAGCTAATATAGCAGTAATTTCATTCGGAAGCCACAACCTGCATTCGTAATAGCCAGGAATTCGCTATAACAAGGTTCGTTAGCGAGGGGTTACTGTATTTGCACGAGGATGCTACTGTGCTATTGTGGCTAAACCTCCCGGCTCTAAAGCCACTTCCATGGCTATCAAGTCAAATTTGGCCAGACACTGGAGACACTCTGGAGGCAAAGGGACCTTAGAACAGCGCTTCCCAGAAATCAATGCTACAGAGCCCTACACAATCTACAGGACTGCATTCCAGCGATGCTGGGATTGGCCGCCACTTTCTTTTTCCCCCTCAGAGTGTAGTTCACCTTTTCCAGTTTTGGCCAAGCCCAGTGTACCACTAACATGAAATCTACATTTAGTTTCAATAAACTGCCTTAATAATGAACTTCTAAGTGTAAAGTAGATGCTGGTATTCCACACCGAGTCAGTGCGGTGACATCACTGTCACGAGAGCAAAGCTTGTGTGCCCTAATGATATCACCACACTGACAAGGTGTGGAATACCAGCGAGTATATCGCACTTAGTATTTTGTTGCTGTATATAAGACAAGACTGTTTTTATGTGAGGTGCTTTTTTGACACAGGAGAAGCAGTTTTTATAGTGCTAGTAATTAGACATTAGACTCAGCTGTGTGAATCAGCTCGCACTACGTCCTGGCTAGCAAGGAGAGGACAGCTGATTACAGCAGCTGTGTAGAGAAATAATTCAGGTTCTAGAATGCAGCTCATTTCCTTAGAATGTAAATTATAACATTTAAGAGCCACCGCTAAAACAGGCTCATCATGCACTATAAAACAATCTCACAGTGCGGCAAGGAACCCTGTCACCTCAAGCTTCTGTCATCAAGGTTAACCAACAAACTGGGCCTTTAGCAGTCTTCACTCATTTCAAGACAGTATAAACATGTTTTGTTTTGCTTGTATCTTACAAGATACAAGTAAGACACAGTACAAGAACCACGGCCTTTGTCTAGATAGCCACCTAGACTTCCATCTACACACTGAACATATTTATAAAAAAATGAATCAAAGTACAAAAGGTGCACAGATGTCAAGCTGTCCTATGCAAAAGCAGGACTACACAGGAAATGAAATCAGCTATGCTATCCTATGTAAGTAAATTGCTTGCATCACAAACAGCACTACATCAATGTATATTCTACACTATTTATTTCAGTCCCGGCACTATCAGTAGTTAATAAAAATACCAACAGTGCCGAGATGTGCACACTATGCAGCCCGCACTATATCCAGGTCATGCACACGGAAAGGTTAACATCAGTCTTCCTTAAATCCACACCTTCATCTTCAAAAAAGGGGTGAAATCTGGCAATGGAAAAAGCAGCTTCCAACTACAGCCAATAACTGGGAAGACTGGATCAGAACTTTATGAAAAGCTACTCCCAAACTGCTGACGATTTTTCTTAACCACAAGATAGATCCAATAACGATAAGCGGCTAATGTTGCTTCAACTGCTTGAGTGCAGATGCATTTGAACTTCACTTGTTAATGTATGAGTGAATGAGTGAGTGAGGTGAAGTAACTGAAAAGCTGAAAAGAAAGAACAGACCATGGGCAGGCAGTGGACGTGGCCTATCTGGACTTTAGCAAGGCCTTCGATACTGTGCCACATAGGAGACTGATTTAAGAAACTGAGCAGCACAGAGGTAGAATCCACTGTGCTGAACTGGGTTAGAAACTGGTTAACGGATAGGAGACAGAGGGTGGAGGTTAACAGCATTCACTCTTATGAAGGAACTGTGACCAGTGGGGTACCACATGGCTCAGTACTGGGACCAGTTCTCTTCAATGTTTTGATTAGCGAGACTGCAGAACTGGAAGGGAAGGAATATCTTTATACAGATGACACCAAAATCTGTAACAGGGTGCATATTCAGGACAGGGTGAAGAAAATGCATAGGGACAAGACTCTAGGGAAACTGGAGGAGTGGTCAGGATATGGCAGCTGAGATTCAATGCCAAACAGTGCAAAATCATGCACCAAGGGCAATGGAACGCAAGATCCAAGTACAGGATAGGGGGCTGCGAGATACGGACAGTCACTAAGCAGGAAAGAGATCTTGGGGTTACTATATCCAATCACCACAAAGCGGCAAGGCAATGTGACAAACTAGTGGGTAGGGCCAGTGGAATGCACAGGAAGAGGTATCTCCAGCAGAAGGAGGCAGGAGGTGTTGTATATCACTTGCTGGTGAGACCCCACCTGTAATACTATGTGCAGTTCTGGAGGCCGCACCTCAGAAAGGAAATATTACAGGGTGGAGGCTGTCTGGAGGAGGACAAGTAAAATGGTGCATGAGTTGCACCAGAAGCCCTATGAGAAGAGACTAAAGGATCTCAACATGTACACTTTGGAAGTGAGGAGAGCAAGATCGGACATGATGAAGACCTACAAGTACCTCACTGGAGTAAATGGGGTGCAGCAGGGGAGTCTCTTTCAAATGAGAAAGAGCACCAGGACTAGAGGGCATGCGATGAAGCTGGGGAGGGAGAGGAGTTTAAGAGGGATGTGAGAGTTGTAGACACCTGGAACAAACTGCCAGTGGAAGCTGTGGAGGCAAGAACAGTGGGGGGCTTCGAGCACGCACAGGGAAGACACAGGGGAATATCAGTAAACAGGCAGGGAGGAGTGAGAGTCACCAGTGGCCAGTTAGGATCTACAGAGACAGACTAGGCAGGGACCATTTGAGAAGGCAGGGTGGGCTAAGCGGTTCTTTCCTGCTGACAAGTTCTTTGTCTCTATGTAATGTAGGATACATAAATTATACAAAAAGGCAGATATTTTCCAATTTGTGTGACTCTGTACAATAAAAGGCCTCAAACCCAGCATCATGGGTATGCAAACATGTGAGTGGTGGTGGGGGTAAACTAAAAAGAAAATGACTGACCTAGCAGTACAGTCTGCTTGAAATGCCACCACTCAGGCGTCATCAGAGCCAACTCACACACACTAACCATAACAATATCTTTAAAATCTGCATAAAAGATTATGCATGATTGAAGACAACAGGCAGAAGTTATCATTTGCAACCTAAAAAAGTGGGCTTCTCTTCAGAAACCACTGCTTCTCTGAAACTGGATGAACGTAGTTGGTGCTTTGCACACCTGTAGTGCACTTCTGTGCTGAAAAAGTCAGTTGGGATGCTACCACTGAAGCTGGAAGAATGAGGATTACGTCCAGTCATAATGATTATGTGAGTTCCATTCTGTACCAGGTGGTGCAAGATGGTCACACTGTCCACCAAACTAGTGCAGTAAGCCACTCTGGGGCAGGCTAGCTGAATACAGTTGCTAAGCTTTCGCAACATGCGGGAACAAATATTTTAAACAGCAACTCTGCAATTAAGAATATACTTTCCTACCTATTATGTTTCTATAATTACTGGCCACAATTTTTTTTCATACAAAAAATCGAGTTATAATTTGCCGTTATAACTACCTCAGCCAGTTATAATGGCAAACACGCGCCACTGTGCTCTAGAGCACAGCGCGAGACACAAAGAACCGCAGAGCGAACAAAACAACTGACTGACTTACGCTCTCGCAGCTGGGGGTGTCCTGTCAGATCTAGCGTTGTTCTCTCAGGCACAAGAACTCTTAGTTTAAAAGTTTCAAGAGTTTTTACATGGTTAACTGTTTACAACCTTTCACAGTTCCACCACTATCAATGAAGCCATCTAAAACTGATGTAATTACATTCAGGAACTGGAAGTTATAACATTCAATGATGCAGACAAATATTGTAACGTTACTGTAATGTTTCTTTTCCAAACATAAAAAAGACATTTTAAAATCATTAAAAACTGCAATGTTATACGACCACCACAAATAAATTCTTCATTATACCACAACTGCCTTACTCATTTCTTTGCAAGTTGAATAGATTATTGCTAAAATGCTAAAAAAATTGTGACCAGCAATTATAAAAAATAAAGTCATTAACAGATGCTTATTTATGAGAATTTTACACAAACCCTCGGTGTGGGATGCCTAAATAAACCCCTTGGGCTTCGCCCTCGGGGCTTATGGGGCATCCCACACCTCGGGTGTGTGTAAAATTCTCATAATTACCACCTCCCTATACATTATTCTCTATTTAGTGTATGGTGGAATGTTATTATGCATGGAATTCCATGCCTGGAATATGCTTGTTCTGCTGCAGTAGCGACATCATTATGCTGTTCTGCTGCAGTAGTGATGTCACTACTGCCGCAAAACAACTTGGAATGCTGCCACATACTTGATTTCCCAATCCAATTAAGCGGGAAGTTGTTTTTTTTTTTAAACTTGAACTTGCAGAAACATCTTCAGCACACTGCATCAGTAACTGGAGCCTAATACCAACCCTCAAGTGCACCCCCCAACAAACAGTTCACTGAAATAAAGTACAATGTCCGAAATAGGCATAGATGCGCATACACCATACAGAATAACGAATGGGCAATTCTATGCACAACCAGTGTGTTGTGCCACCTCGGGGATCTGATTCCCATGGACCTCTTGAGCTTCGCTCTCGAGGTCACAGGGAATCAGAACCCCTGAGTGGCTCAACACACTGGTTGTGCATAGTTGCCCATCCACTATCCTATATGCGATCACAGTTCCCTAAAGAAAACATTTTGATCATTTTCAATGTTCCTTTCCAAGGTCTACAGTGCATCTTGGTAGTCTATCCAAAAAGTCTGCATAACAACCATCTGCTTCTGCTTGTGTGTATGCCATCGCAGTGCTCACCATGACAACATACTGTGATGTCAACAAACAGCAATTTTGAGGTCAGCTGGGGAGAGGTAGCTACATTTTGAAAGACTGTGCAATAAGCACTACATTATCTGCATTGTTTAGTAGACGAAGAATGAGAAAAAGTAAGAAAAAAGGTAAAAAAAAAAATCACTAAAGTTAAAGCATAATTGGGGTGAAACTAAAGATTTTTATTAGACAGCTGTTCTTTAACATTAAAAAATATACTATGATCACAGGTGAGAGGCCAGTTCTCTCTAAAACCATGGTGGTCAAACAGAAAGGCAAGACATTGAGGCACATGTCACTTTTTGTTTAACAGGACAATACTTCTTAAAATCAGAAAGACCTCACACATAAAGGTGCCATGTAGGGTGAGATTAATCAGTCTGGGGGTTAGTGGTCAGTTGACCACTAGCTTAAACAAAATCTGGTCAGATCCACCATGGCTGCACAATGAAGTTAGTGAAGTTGTGTGGAATTGTTAAGAAGGTATGGAGAAACAACACAATGATTTGTAAG